>ML788999.1:50916-68642 GCA_009831015.1 Picea engelmannii
AAAACTATTGATTATTTCTCATATATTGTGCATGGTGTATTGTGGTGTATTGGTGTAACTCTTATAATATTGTTCATTGCTCATTGGATATAATTTAATGGTTTAAGTATAAGTTGAAAAAGGTTTTTAAATTGTACTTGATATTGATTCACCCCCCTCTCAGTATCAACATAAAGGAGTTGAGGTCGAACACAATGAGACTTTGTTTGATTACCGGTCATTGAGGCATACCGTTAACAAACACGAGACATCCTACCGATGATGAAAGTAGGTATCAAGGCACTGAGTACATTCTTACAAGTGTGAATAAAGGATTCGGGGTTGAACGCTTGAAGAATCCATCGATCAGGATACATTGATGTATTCCCAAATGTCGATGGCGAGATAACTTGCCACTAATGACTGCAAGCCTCTAGGTACTCATAAGACTCTAGGTCTTGTCTCAAGAATAGTTGAGATGAATTCGATGGAAGGAGACCCACTGAAAGGAGAGCATTATGGAATATCTCATTATTCGTCATGAGGTATAAAGCAGGAGCTTGATGATTTGGAGGAAATCGGATGAAGAATATGTTCACAAACCAACGACCCTGTGCATATTTCATGTGTGCCAAGTGTAAGCAATACATGAAAAATATCCTCTAAATAGAATCCAATGAGGAAAATTGTTGACAAAGTAGAGGAAACCACAAATAAAGCTAATGGAATCCAAGACATTGCACGAATCCCCATGTGTGAATAGATGTCTTGTCATCGATAACAAGGGAAACCACCCAGTCAATGACCAATGATGAAATGTCGACTATTGGGTTCAAGGTTACCAACCAATGAGGAAAGTAGGACCAGGGTGCGTAATAAGAATATAGCTTCATGTGATTCTGAGATAGACTAAGGGTATGGCCGACATGCAAAGTCAAGATTTCTGAGGAATGGCTAACACGGGTTGATAGACATCCTTTGAACAAGATCATAAGACATATGGAAGACTCTGGCAGCATAGACTCAATGATGAAATCGTGAGATGTAGGAGGCATCAATAAAAATATCCATAGGGACTGGAAGAGTAACCAATCGGAGGAGTAAAATCTATGTAACGAGCTCAGCTTCCTAAGGTCATGCTAAACCCAAAATTATGATGACAAGTGGACTCAAAATTTTTGTCCTTTGTTCAAAGGTGACATGACTGCTGCCAATATAATATAATACTCCCTTCTCAGTCGTATATTTTTTCTTTTTCATAATCAAATTAATGCTATGATACAGAGGAGGAAACAAGTGTCGCAAGTAAGAAAAACTAGTTCCGGCAGTGGAACATACCTATGCTAATTGCAAGGAAGTGCATGTGGGAGATGGAAAATCGGGGGAATGTTCCCTCCTGGGTATAGGGTGTCAATATGTGAAGGATATAACAAGGCTCTGCTTGGTTGAGGATGAAAAACTGTTGAGGTAAACGGTTTATAATGTAAAGAGAGAATCGTAAATAGGCTCAATACTGCATGCAAGGGCTTGAGATGCAATCACAACTTAACGCAAAAAAAATACCCTTTTTCGTAATCTTAGTCTACTTGGCTTGAAAAAGGGATACAATTTCACCAAATAGACATCCTTTCAAATCCAATTTACGAGTGTGAAAGAGACATGTCCACTCGACAATCTTTTCTCTTTTTGAAAACAAGTCGGAAAAGAGCTTAAATCAAACTCGTTTGGGAGTCCTCTAGGTATAGGTCAGCATGTTTATGAGTGAGAAATGAGGTTCAACATAAATTCATGTATTATCTATAAGGGAATCCTGGTCCTACGGAAACAATCTTTGTAGGGGCACCAAATAAAGAAGAGGATCTAACTAGGGTACCCATGTTTGGTAAGTCTCTACCATTTGATAACGACACTTCTAGTAGAAGATAGAAGGTTCTGTGTTGCTATAAAATGGGTTTGTACCTAAGGCATATAACTGTCAGTCATAGGATGATGAAAGTGTGCATGATGGAATGGATGCCTATCCTATATGATGGGTAGCAAAAATACCTGTCCAAATTTATGAACGGGCGACATAACGCTAAAAACCGCAAGAAGCCCTGGACAAAAATACAAAAACCAACTCAATCGACTGTCGTATTAGTCCATTACGCGAAAATAGTATCTGAATATATGCAAAGTGGGTAAAAAATTGCTATAAATAGTAAAAAAAAAACCAAATTTACTATACCATTTGTATTTTTTACCCAAATAGTGGATTTTGGACCAAATTACCTGCGAACTTCAACTAGTGATTGTGGGAGCTACGAGTGATAGAATCGATGACCATTTGGACCAGGTAATTCCTCTTCCCATCCTCTTTATTTTTAGTGGATTATATTTTGTATTTAGGTTCCAATTTTTAAGTTATTTAGGGTGCAAATTATAGGTTTAGGTGTATGCGGGCTATTGTTCATCAGGTCGCGTATACGCATGACTATACTCAGCTGTCTAAAAGACAACCAACATACACTTAGCCCTATACATGACTGTGAACATTGCAGCCTACATATATGTCCATAAACATTGTTTTTTATAGATTGCTAACTCAAAAAAGGATTTTTCTCTTGCAGGATGACGCTAGAGTGGAGGGAAAGGGAACATGAGGAGGTAGATGTTTCTTTGGAAAGAGATCCAGTGGCCTAAATGGCCTTGAAAAGATGTGGTTTGTATAATTTTTGGCTCTTAAAGGGATGAGAGCCCAAGTGAGGTTGTTACAGTTGATCATGGATTATTGGGATCCAGATAGTGAGAGCTTCAACCTTGATGGGAAACCATTAAGGATTGATGTCGAGGACATTTATTTCTTGATAGGGTTGTCATGTCAAGGTGATTTGGTCAACCTCAAAGCTCGGGGAGATGGGATCCGTATGAAAATAGAGGAATACATAGACGCTCACTGCATTGCAGGGACCGAGAAGGTCGGGATTCAACTCCCCATCCGAGCGATAAACAATCTAAGCCTCAATATTGTTGTCCTCATTTTGACAAGGATCACAGGATTGACCTCTTTGCACCAGGAATCAAGGCCACTTATGTTCTACTCAGTAGAGTGTTTGAGACCCATGGTGTATGACTGACGCACCTCACTACTAGCTAACATGAAGATCCAGCTGACAGAATGAAAATAGGGTGGTAAGAGGAACTTTGGGTTCTCTTCCATATTATGTATATTTTTCTTCGAGCGGGTTCTAGGTTTGGGACCTAGAGTTGAGATCATTCCACATGGACCTCGTGATCCATCCATGGCACGATGGACCGAGGTGATGAGATGACAGGTAGGGTTCCCACACCCTACAACGATGACTTCTTCTACTGGTGGAGATGGCAGGTCATTGCTCTGTATGACTACCCTTACACAAGAATCAATTTCAAAGGGGAACCTGACATGACATTACCACTAAGGACCACCTATAGGGACATAGGTATGTCAAAGTTTTTTTTTTAATATTTTATTTTTTTGTATTTTTGTATAGGAAAACAAAAATGTTTTTGGATGATGTTTAAGTACTAATTAGACATTATGTGACACGGACGTAGTTCCACGATGGTCATATGGACTTCCATGACATCGTTGGAGGCATCGGGGAGATGAGGCAATGGGAGGATAAGTAGAGAGAGTCCTTCAAAATGTACAGGGCAACTTGTCTCGTTTGAGACAAAGGATTCTGATGGTTCAAGTGGAGGATATGTCGGAGGCTATGTAGCGGTAGGTGGTAGGCATGCCTCGTGCTTGGGTGCAACTCTTTTGGTGTCTCGCAAACACCGTATTTTTCTATCATGACACTCATCTGGTGCCACGAGCGTAGATGTCATGACTTTTGTATTATCAACTATATATGTGTATTGAGGGTGTTAGCCCCAAATTTGTACTATAAACATCATATTTTTTGAAATATATATAAAAACATGGTTCTTAGGACTTACTTATGTTACAATGTGTATATTTATGAGAATGTTTTCTTTTCTTTAGTTATGTGACAGATTCCAATCTAAAACAAAATTAGTATATGCATCGTAACATAATTAGAACTCCTAGGAATGTGATGATAAGTAATAAAATAAAACCGTCGTTCTTAAATTCGTACCTGCATAAATCATCGGAGTAATGTAGGGTCACGCACATGGTAACTGTCGTTCAACTAACATACTACTAACTGGGAATCCAGGCAAATCTCCAGAGAGAGAATACCATGTGAAATGGCATCGTGTAAAATTTCTATAACGACGTTATATTCTACCACATTATTCATGGATGGCCCTAGGAATATGCCACCTAAAGACACCAGTAGGCCCTCGGGTGAGTAAATTACCCAAGCGGAAGAAGCCATGTTCTGTGTATGATGACTAACTCTGTCTGAGAATCCTATGTAGATCGAAGACTCCATTGAAATCTGCCAACCAAGGGAAAACTCAATAAACAAGTTGAAGACAAAAAATAAAGGGAAAAGATATATGCACTAAATTACATTAGTATACAAAGAGTTACATCCAAGCTTGGGGCTCAAGCGTAATATATTTTCAAGTATATCCCATTCATGGGCTCAGCCAACATGTTCCCTTCATAATCTTCTAATTCGTAGGCTCATTTTTCTAAGACACGTCGCACGATATAGGGATTGTGCCACATGGGTTTGAACTCGCCTGCCCCCAGTGGTTATTTGATTTGATCATATAGAAGGACCAATTCACCCTCAGTGTACAACTGAGGACATACAGACTTATCATACTAGATCTTGACATGTCTTTTATTCTCTTCGATAGTCGTAGAGGTGTCTCGACGCTGCTCGTCAAGACTCTCTAGGTGCACGAGGTGTTGTTTGAGATTGAAAGTGTCAGGTAGGAGTGGAACTACCAATATAAGAGAAGGGATCTTGCATTCAATAGGTAACATCAACTCCACACCATGTACTAACTGGAAAGGAGAAAAACCAGTGGTAGTCTTGACTGAGGTTCGGTATGCCCAAACTGTGGGATATAGCATGATATGCCAGTTAGATTTTCTCTGGCTGAAAATTTTCTGCAAAATGGTCTTGAGAGACTATTATCGAATAAATTGGTAGGTGTGGACACTAACAAATCTCCCTATATCCACCTAGATCTAGAAAAAAACAGGACAAGACATGACTCTTTCCCTAAGTTGCGGTCATTGAATCTACTACTAAGAAGGAATGAATGACATATCTTTATATCGCTTCCTTAGGTCTTTGTTATTCCCGCTTCACTCCGGTGCTCTTGTGAAATCAGGTCCAAGACAACAAAAACCAAACAAAGTGAATATAGCAAAGTATATACAATGTCAACCTATGCATATGATCAAGGAGTTATGCAATAAAATAAGAGTGATTTTATGGGAAAGGGACATGCTGATGTATTATATTAAATGAAAGTAGAAGTTACAACTAGATCGCCTTGATGTCGCAAGATTCCTTTCAGTGACCCTTGGTTCCAACACACACACTTGCTCTGCACTTGCTTGAAGAAGATCCAATACAACTTGATAGACCAAATAGAGTCTTCAAACTTCTATCCAAACAGAGTTCTTCACACAATTCTTTCACCAATTCTTCATTCAATCTTGCTTAACCTTTTCCATGAAAAAAATTTCAATATATAGGATAAGGAGAGATGGTTAAATGGATGAGGATGATCCCACTAAATATGAGAAGTCAGTAGGATGCCAACCATGCGAATTCCAACTCATTTTCTAGAAGATTCCCTTCTAGAACCTTCGTGACCTCTTCTCTTTTCTAAGCTTTGAAACAGGTTCCCACCCTACCTATAGAGCATACTGTGAATAGTTTTCACCCTAAGTTTGGGTTGCCTACAAGAATGAAGGATTTTCACACCCTGTAATATAGGTAGCCTACGAACTCATCTTAAAAATGTGTTTTTTGGAAGAAGACAATAGCCACTTTTCTCAGGAAAAAATTCTTTATGGGAACCTGAATACATCACTTGTAGAGACATCACCAGAGTGACAAAAATCATGTGTAACAGAATTCCCCCCAAAGTATGAGGCCAAAACTTGTGACATCCGAAATACTTTGTAAAATGCATGTGTGTGTCAGAAACAAGGAGCGCACCTAATTGGAAACCTGTAAACAACCAAGCATCTGTAGAATATAATACCAGTTTAGAGGTAGGCATTCCCATGCTTAGGTCACAAATGAATGGAATCATAAACATAGGTCATGGCCACCAATCATACACCGTGGATCCATGCCATCAAAATGCTACATAGCCACTAGGAATACACTGTGGATCTATGTGAGAAGACTTGAATTAAGATGACATAGCCACATGACATACAAAGTGGATCTATGTGCCGATACAAATCATACACACTCCATCGTAGCCTGGATCAAAAATATGAGACCCAGGGTCTTCAATCCTGTCACCTGAAAGTACAAATCTAGCCATGTGATTACATGTGTTGAAGTCAAACATGGTAGAAACCACTTGATTATTGGTCATTGATGAAAACCGTTAACAAGTGTGAGGGAAATCACCATTGATGTCAATGACTCCCAAGCTACCAAAGTACAATCCAAACGAATGCGAAACATGAGCTAAAGTTGAGCACTCGGTAGAATCTCTCAATCAGGGATGAATGATGTGAAACCCTTATCGAAAGTGAAGAGACCTGCCATTAAGGCATGCAGGTTCCAAGGCACTAAATGATTTCTAAGTCTCATTTTCGGATAATGAGTTGGAGTCGACGGATCAAGACTCATCACAGGAGGGCCTTGATGTATCCCCCATCAATGACACGAAATAAGTAACAGATTTTGAGGGTGAAACAAAGTATGAATACAGGTTGAAACGGACACAGGGAAGGATGACATAGTAAGAATGGAAAACTGCAGATGGTTGACTCAATAGAGGGCTTGTGTGAACTTCTCTTGAACATATGAACGACACGACCACAAACTTGGCAACACTGACTCAAAGATGACCCAAGATATGACCTTGTAACAAGTCGAATGAGAGACAAATGAATTTCCCAACTCATATTCAAATGACGAATAGGGGGTGTCATGTTCAAGAACGACACTTACTGCCATTAATATGAATACGAAAACACATCCCTTTCCCAAAATTTCCCCCACCATTTCTGGCGAGTACCTCTTTATTTTTACACAATCTTGAGGATAACATATGCTTGTTGATATAAGCTCATCTTTCGGATGAGTCCCTCAGAGTATATTTAATGAACCCTAGGAAGGAGTGGTTCGGTCCCATTGCGGGTCTTTCGATGTTTGTTTAACGAGTCCAAGGAAAGAAAACTCGGGGGTTTTTCATGTTTTGAGATTCTGAAAAACACTTAAAGAGAACTCTCCCAGTTCCTTTTTCATAAAAGAGTTCGATGAGACAAAAAAAGTGATAAACTATCACTCGTCAAATGTTTTCTTTAAATACTTTAACGAGAGTGAAAAGAACAAGATCGCTCGACAATCTTTTCATTTTTATGGAGCGTGAGAAGAGCTTAAAGGGTACTCCTTTACGTTCATTGTTTTCGTGTTACCATGACGAGTACGAAAAGACAAGAAAAAGTGTACTCGGTTACGTTCTCATATATTTTTGAGTGCGAGAACGAACGAAGACTGAGCTCGAGGTTTTTTCTAAAAAACCCTAAAAAAGTAGTCGTACATGCAACAAAAGAAAAAACACCCATACCCCCTCGTTCGGACTTCGAAGTTGCGATATCTGCGAAAAAACACACTCACAAGGCTATTAGGGTATTAGGTTTTATAGACAAAGTAATAAAAATAATATAAAAAATCAATAAAAAGTAGTAAAAAGTGAATAAATATGGGTAAAAAGGGTTTCTTACCATTTCATTGTGATTTTGCCAAAAAACTTGTCCAACATACCTCATTTTCCCCCAAATTTCTTTGCTCGATTACAAGAGGCACAAGCGATCATTTGGGGAACCGTTTCAGCCAACAAGGTAATCTCTTGATTTTCTAAGTTTTCCATGGTTTATTTTTGGTTTCTATTGGCAATTTTTTAGGTTTTGAGTTCATTTTAGGGTCGGAACATGCACCCAAGCATTCTCGCAGGTGGGCCATGCAGGACCTAGGAGAATCTAGGATTCTCGCAGGCGGCCTTCAGGGCACCTGCGAGAATATCACACTGTGAAAACGGCTCACCTGTGGGGGCCGAAAAATGGATTTTGAAGTAAGGTTTTGCTCAATAAAAATTATGCAAGAGTTTAAAACAAGTTGTTGACTTCCCTCTCATGTCTCTTTTGCAGGTGTTTGACCATCACAATGTTGGAATGGAGAGAAAGGGAACACGAGGAGGATGATGCCATTGTTGGGAATGACCTGGGTACAGTCGCTACCCTCCGGGACTGTGGGCTATTGAAATTTTTCAGGATTCTGGGCATGAGAGCCCAAATCAAGTTGTTGGAATACCTGGTCCACATGTGGGACGTGAACCAACAATTATTTCACGTGGGAGTCCATACGCTGGCCCTAGATATCGAGGATATCTATTTTCTAATGGGGTTGTCACAGTGTGGATACCATGCTACTTTGACTGGAGGTAGAGGTGGCAGACTCCCTATTAAGGAATATTGTCGCCAGTATTGTGTTCCCGAGGTAGAGAGAAGAAAGGGTAAGGTTTCCATTTGGGGGGTCCAATATCTGACCCTATGGACCATCTTGTTTACTATTGCACACATGGCTGGGAGCGCAACTCTGTACATGGCTCTCTAGAGCTATTTACAATACACCATAGAGTGCACAGAGCCTCAGGTCTTCAACTGGTCGAATGCAGTTCTCCGCAATATGAAGAGAAAATTGACGAAGTGCAGAAAGTGTGACTTGAAGCAGTTTGGGTACAGATCACTTTTGGTGTCATTCTTCCTCGAGAGGGTCCCACTACTGCAACTACATGTTGATTGGGGTTTACCGGCCCCACAGGATCCGAGGATGCTAAGGTGGTGCAACCTCATGGCTCGACAAGTAGAAAGGCCTATAATCAAGTATAATGATTCATTTTTTGACTGGTTGAGGCCCCATATGTTGATGATTGATGACTACGCATATGTTGGTTTGGATTTTCGAGGGGATCCGAATTTAGCCCTACCTGAGGATGCTCAATGGGGTGACTTAGGTAAGAAGTACACATTTTGTTCTTTTTAAATGTTTTTGCAAATTTTATCATATGAAATGTTTTTATGTTTATTCAATAACTAATCCAAAAAATTTATTTTTGATAACACAGATGTAGGGCCATATCAACCTCCAGGAACATATCCTATTCAATGGCGAGGAGAAGTGGCTCCAGTGGCGAGATGGGATGCCGAAGACTACGAGGCAGTGGAACAGAACTTGGAGGGGTTGACCGCGTATGTCTCGGATATGGCTATTGGGGAGATGTCGAGACGTTACCAGTGCCATACTATGGGCATGTCTGAGTCACTTAGTCAACTGCTCCATAGGGTAGCCCGAACAGTTGTGTGTTATCGTGAGCATCATCTGTGATGCTACTTTGTAGAAGCTATGGGCTTCGTATTTTGAGATTTTGATCCTTGGACAGAAACTTTTTGTAAAAAATTTTGATCATTATATACATACATACGGTTTATACCGGATTATTTTGTGTTGTGTTATACATGTGATGTGTGATTGGTTTATAAATTCCACAAATGTTTGTCTAACACATAGTTAGCTAATGCATCAGTCAATGTATTTAGACATCTAGGAATGTGTTGATATTCGATATAATCAAAATAACGTTCCAAGAGGCGAATTTGTAAATATACCCGTAATAAAGTAGGACTTCGGATAGCATAGACGTTACTTAACTATAGTACTACTAGCTTCAAATCTAGTCATATAACCAGGTGGCGGATATCAAGCGAAATAACATCAATCAACAATTCGATGATGACACTATATTCTGCAATATTATTGGTCACATGATCGAGGCACACACCTCGTAGACTGATAAGTTCGTTTGTAGGGGCGTAAATTGCCCATGCAGTAGAAACAAGGTTCTGAGTACTACGGCTAGAGCCATCGGTGAAGCCAATGTGGGGTGGCGAAGACTCCAACATCTAGAAACCAAGCACAACGCAAGATAAGTGGTCGAGGGAAAATACCAAATAACGAAAAAAGCATACTAAAGTAACAAAAAGTATGATACAATAAAATACAAGCACTCAGGCACAAGTGATCTTAAGTATAGTACTTCTTTAAGTACAACCCATTTATGGGTTCACTCAAAGGGATACCGTCGTAGTCCACTAACTTGTAAGCTCCTTTCTCCAAAACTCATCTGACGATATAAGGACCTTGCCACATAGATTCAAWTTTTTTGGCTCCTAGCATATCCCRATCTTATTTGTAAATGAGAACCATATCACCTTCGTAGAAAATGTGTGGCTTGACATGTTTTTCATATTRGGCTTTGACGYGTTTCTTCTGGGCTTCTATGACTAGGGTGGCATCGCAACAGGTTTCGTCTAATTGCATGAGATACAATAGACGTTCTTCTTCAACAGAAGTGTTTGGGAGAAGTTTGACGACTAGTTTTAGGGAAGGTATMTAACATTCAATCGGCAAGATGGCTTCTAGATCATAGACTAACTGGAATGGTGTAAACCTAGTATAAGACTTAACGGATGTCCGGTAAGCCCACAATGATGAAAACAACATTGTGTGCCAACTCGTTTTGTGAATTATTATCATTCATCAAAGCTTGGTAATGAGGATTTTGTTTATTGCTTCAACTTGGCCGTTGGCTTGTGGGTAATAGGGTGTTGAGTTGTCATGGAGAAGACCCAACTTTTCAGTGAGTTCGGACATCATGAAGTTTCTAAAGTGGCTACCGTGGTCAGTAACGATAGCTTGAGGAACACCAAACTGAGCGATGATGTGATTGAATATAAATAATGTTGCAATTCTTTTAGTATTGTTGAATGTTGGCATCGCCTCGGCCCATTTCGTAAAATAATCTACGGCTACAATAATGTATCCATTCCCCCCAGCCTAGTGAGGGTGACATGTCATGAAATCGATACCCCATTTTTCAAAAGGAGCAACGGATACCACAGGGTGTAGAGGAGCAAGGTGTGATCCTATTTTATTGTTGTAGGTTCGGAAAGCATGGCATTTTTTGACGTCAATTATATAATCGTTGAATAAAGAAGGCCAAAAATACTCTTCTCGTAAGATCTTCTGGGCAGTAGCATACCCAAACATGTGACCACCACGGGCTCCAGAATGGTAGTCATTGAGGGCTTTCTCAGCTTCGTCAAATGTAAGGCAGCGTCGAAAAATGGAGTCAATCCCACGACGATAAAGAGTATCACCGAGGTTAATATACTGATGGGCTTGGTAGCGTATTCGACGGCGGTCAATGCTAGACAAATTGGGCTGGAAAGTCTGGATCTAGAGATATATGATGATATCTCCAAACCAAAGGTCATCAGAACTGATCAGGAAAAGGGATTCATCGGGTAATGAATCTGTTGCTACATTTTTTGTCTCAGAGCAGGGAAGGTTGCATATCAACTCAGCAAACACCAAGGATTTATTGGACTTAGCGCATTCAAATTATAAGTCAAACTCCTGGAGTATTACAATCCCTAGTGGAGTCACCAATTTTGTTATCGGATAAATTGGTAGGTGTGGACACTAACAGATCTCCCTAGATCCACCTAGATCTAGAACAAACCAGGACAGGACATGACTCTTTCCCTAAGTTGCGGTCACTGAATCTACTACTAAGAAGGAATGAGTGACATGCCTTTATATCGCTTCCTTAGGTCTCTATTGTTCCCGCTTCGCTCTAGTGCTCTTGTGAAATCAGGTCCAAGACAATGCAAACCAACCAAAGTGAAGATAGCAAAGTATATTCAATGTCAACCTATGCATATGATCAAGGAGTTATGTAATAAAATAAGAGTGATTTTATGGGAAAGGGACATGCCATTGTATTATATTAAATGAAAGTAGAAGATACAACCGGATCACCTTGATGTCGCAAGCTTCATTTCAGTGACCCTTGGTTCCAACACACACACTTTCTTTTCACTTGCCTGAAGAATGTCCAATATAACTTTATAGACCAAATAGAGTCTTCAAGCTTCTATCCAAACAGAGTTCTTCATTCAATCTCGCTTAACCTTTTCCATGAGAAACCTTTCAATATATAGGAGAATGAGAGATGGTTAAATGGATGAGGATGATCCCACTAAATCTGAGAAGTCAGTAGGATTCCAACCATGCAAATGCCAACTCATTTTCTAGAAGATTCCCTTCTAGAACCTTTGTGACCTCTTCTCTTTTCCAAGCTTCGAAACAAGTTCGCACCCTACCTATAGAGAAAACTGTGAACAGTTCACACCCTAAGTTTGGGTTGCCTATGAGAATGAAGGATTTTCACACCCTGTAATATAGGTAGCCTATAAAATCATCTTAAAAATGTGTTTTTTGGAAGAAGACAACAATCACTTTTCTCAGGCAAAAAGTCCTTGTGGGAGCCTGAATACATCACTTGTAGAGACATCACCAGAGTGACCAAAATAATTTGTAATAGAGACTTATTCATGGCCTCTACCTATCCATTTTCCTGGGGGTAGTAAGGGGAATAATAACCATTCTTAAACCCCAGTTTATATGCTAGTTTTTCCATCATTTCATTCTGAAAGTGACTGCCATGATCAGTGACAATCTCACTCGGGATTTCAAACCTGGCCATAATTTGATTGAATACAAAGAAGGTAGAAGTCTTCTCATTGGATTTAACTGTAGGAATGGCTTCGACCCACTTATTAAAGTAGTCTATGGCCATGATAATGTGTTGATTCCCCCCACCAGCCCAAGTTGCGTTGCAATCCATAAAGTCCACCCCCCACTTGGTGAAGGGATCGACAGTAATGACTGGATGGAGAGGGGATGGATGGGAGCACATTTTTTGAGTGAACACTTGGAAGGGGTGACACTTCTTAACCACTTCAATGCAATATTTAAAGACAGACAACCAAAAATAACCAGCTGGCAAAATTTTATGGGTTGTCGTAAGCCCAGACAGATGACCACCACAAGCCCCACTGTGGCAATCGTTTAGAACAGACTCAACTTCTTCATGAGTTCAAAAACAATGCAAGATATTATATATTCCTCGATGATACAAAGTATCACCTATGATAAGGTATTTCTTAGCTTGGTATCATATACGTCGTCGGTCATCTCACGAGAGATGTTGAGGGAACTTAAAAGTTTGAATATAGAGAACAATGTCTCCATACCAAGGGTCAGAAGATGAGACAAGGAAAATGTGTTCATCCGTAAATGAATCAACATGAATAACATCCTCGTCCAATCGAGGGAAGTCAGATATTAACTTTGCAAAGACTAGTGATTTCTTGGATTTCGCAGAAGAAAAATCGAGATCAAATTCTTATAAAATGACAATCCATTTATTGTACTTTCCCCCTATGATACGCCTAGTAAGGACGTATTGAAATGGATTGACATTGGAAACCACAGTAGTTTTGTAAAGCAATATATAATTTCACAACCGTTGGACTGTGTGAACAACAACCAAAGCTATCTTTTTAACGAGAGAATATTTGAGCTCAGGACCGACTAAGATAGTAAATGACATGCTCACGGAGTTTGTCATCCTCCTAAACCAGTACTATACCAATCGTCTCTTCAGATACGGTGACATAAAGCAAGTAATATCTACTGTAGTCAGGAGACCTCAATAGAGGCATTGATACCATGGATTTCTTCAAAGCATTGAAGGATTCTTGGGCTCGCTCATCCCATATAAAAGGGGTGTCCTTCTTCAAGAGATGAATGAAACCCTTAGTAATATTGGCATAGTTCACTATAAACCAATGTGAAAATTTAGCTTTCCCTTGTAAACCTTGAAGTTGTCGAATAGTGTGTGGGGGAGGCAATCGAAGTATTGCCTCACCTTTAATGGATCTACCATGATCCCAGTCTCAGAGACTAAAAATCCTAGAAGACATCTTGACCTAATGCAAAATATGCATTTATGAGGGTTCAACCGGATGCAATAATGACGACATATTTCAAAAACTAGACGAAGGTTCTAAGGGTGATCCACTCTCTTATGGGAGTGAGCAGCGATATCGTCAAGATAGGCTTCGACTATATGCTTGAAATCGTGAAATGCAAAGGTCATAGCACATTGGAAGGTTTCTCCGGAATTTTTAAGCTCGAAAGGCATCTTACGGTATGCGAAAGTACCCCAAGGACAAATAAATTTTGTCTTATGTTGATCCTC
Organism: Picea engelmannii; assembly: GCA_009831015.1. Classification (NCBI taxonomy): domain Eukaryota; kingdom Viridiplantae; phylum Streptophyta; class Pinopsida; order Pinales; family Pinaceae; genus Picea; species Picea engelmannii. Next base: position 65,212 of record ML788999.1, read on the forward strand.
GGGTTTAATATGAATTTGGTTATACCCTGAAAATTCATCCATGAAAGAAAAAACCTCGCTTCTTGCACACTCGTCGAGAATATGATCAATGAAGGGTGTCGAGAAGTTTTCTTTAGGATAGGACTTGTTCAGGTCATGAAAATCCATGCATACATGGATGGTTCCTTGCTTCTTATTCACAGGAACGGGATTGGATACCCATTCAGTCAAAGGGAACCGGGTAGATAAAGCCAACATTAAACAGTTTCTCTACCTCTACCTTAATAGCAGGGGCCTTCCGGGGATTGACAACTCTAAGACATTGTCGAACATACTTATCATATGGGTAAGTTTTAATCTCACGTTCAAAAATTCAAGGGTTGATTCCTAGAAACTCTTCATATGACCAAGCAAATACATCTCAAAATTCCTTGAAGAGTTCGGTGTAGATCAAAATTTCTTTTAGAGAACAATCTGCACTGATGTATACATTTTCAATCTTTCTAGGGATATGAGAGATATTGATCGTGACGGTAGGTGAGATACTTTCCATGTTTCCTTCGGAATAAATTTCATGTGTATCAAGTGGAACTACACCGTGACCGACTATCTCACTTAAAGTAGATCTAAAGTCATCTTTTTCGATTCTGGCAAGATCTAGAGAAAATAAGAGTGATGATGCATATCATCTCAAGGTTTTTCAAAACCATTCATGGCCTCAAAGATGTCTTCATCTGAAGTTAAAGTCTCATCGAGGAAGTCATGTGAACAAGATGATGAAGTGGCCCACACGGGCTCAAGAATATGATCCTCCTAGTCCGTCTTTGAGGTAATAGGATCGGGATCGACGAAAGAGTCAAGAAAAAATTGATATGATATCTCCACTGCCAATAGTGATATTCCATTATGTGACTGACCTTCACAAGACACAGTCGAGGAAGGTAGGGTCCAAGGATCATTAAAATAGGAAGTGCAGAAAGGAATGGACCTCTCTAATGAAACGGGACTACTAGACATGGTGTAAATATGGTGAATTAGTGCCATGAAATCGAAGGTACCCATAAGGGATGAATACATTCTGACACCGATATTCTCAGTTCTCAGCTGAGAATTATCGACCATGGGGATCGACAGTCCAATAGATGCACTAGGACTAGCATACGCAAAGGACAACTGATCGATCGTCACAATATTCCCATCATGAGGAAAACAAAGAGTATAGAAGAGGGATGATACAATTAGTCATAGAATAAGTCCAATTCCATCCTAGTAACAATTTATAATCGAGGGGTGCATCAGCCACCTCGACATCCACCTCTACCATATTCCCACCTAACTGGACCGAAATGGTAGGAAGAATACTGTGAGGGTGGAAGGAACGTCCTTCAAAAGCAGTCAACATGGTCAGATATTGAGAAATATTTGGAGAGCCGAGGGATTTCCAATAGACCAGGGACATCACACATGTTGCAATGCCTTCATCAACAACAATACGCTTGATGGTATACTTCGAGTAACCCACGTGGATTTGGAATGCCACATGGTAAGGCAAGTGAGGCTTCACATTTGTGATGTCAAACTTGATAAATTTCGATCCACAAGGATATAGAGCTCTATTGATGGGAAAAATTGACCGTCCGTCAACTGGAATAGCGAGTCCGGTCCGGGGTTGTCTAAATAACCCAAGCCATTTGGTGTAACTCATTCTGACGGGTCTAATGGATCCGTTAGCCAATCTAAGAATCCTAAAAGAAATGAATAAAAGAGATAAATAACTAACTAATTACTAAACACACTATATATATGTACATGTGTTCAAATGTAACTATAGTAGTTGTATTTAAGCAGAAGATATACAAGTCTCGTTTATTTACATGATTTACAAGCTGCAAGTTTTAATCGAAACTTACGAAAATTGATGTGAAAAATGATTGCTTCTAGGAAGAAGATAAAGAAATCACATAAAAATATTTATTGTTTTTCTTTTATAAATTTAAAGAATCTTGCAAAAAAAAGTTAATGAAACATGAACATGTGGATAGTCAAAGATGAACCATACATTCTAGTTTCAATGATATGTAAATGACAGAAAAATACAAAGAAGCTATCATGTCAATGAATTAGTGAGGTGTATTCAAGCATCTGCATGAGTGGTGAACATCCAACTGCCATGTCCAAGAGAGAAATTTGCAATGAACCTTATGACTGTTCTAAATAAATTCAGAACATGTATTGGCAGCTTAGGTTTTAATGACAGAAAAGGAAACACAAACATAAACTTGTGATCTCATAATTATACATGATTACAACAAGATAAATCTGGAAGCAATCTATGCATTTTACCTTTCAATTTAAAACTCAAAGATAAATCTCATTATTTAAATCGAAGATATAATCATAGCATTTATAGTTTGATGAAGCAAATGATAGATGGTATTTATAATATAAATCTCCTACACATCACATATCATTTAATCTAAAGATATCAGACCTACACATGTAACAAGATTAAAAAAACATAAATAACAACATTATAAACAAAAGGCTAAAGCCAAAATGCATATATTCCGTTCTATTAAGTTTTTGGAATCACATGTCCATTATGTAGTCTTGGAAGAATTTTTTTGGATAATAGACTTTAAAGATTGGAAAAATTAATAAATAAATGATAATAATTAACCATGTATTGATAAAAAAGACTAAAGCTATTTAAATCAATGCATAATAAATTATTCAAAGAATATGAAGATATTATAATGAAAATAAAACCATTTTACTCACAGGACAAAAGCCATTAAGCAATTTGAAATTTCATATTCTTCTTGGAAAATACTCATCCATTCTCCCAAAGATTCTAGCCATCCATTACTCCATTTGAAAAGAAATAAAAAGTTTACAAAAGAAATAATATGCAAAAGAGAAAGGATTAAAATTCTCCTCTCCAATTCTTCTGATCCCCATGGCTCTGATCTTTCTCATATATTTATAAAATGAATGAACAATCTGGGCGTCACTATTAATTTCCGCCACCTGAAATTTGTCTCTAAAAGATACCCAAATATCTCTCAAATCGTGCATTTGTTTGGGAAAATATCCATTTGGAAGGTAAATGGGTCCATTTTGGTTATGCGTTTTCAACCGTTTCTTCAAATTCCTCACAGTTTGGCTACAATCAGTTCTGCAAAATCGTCTGTCTGATCTTGACGCCTTTCCAAATTTTATCTGTTGTTGCTCATAAAATTATTTGTAGCAAGCCAAAATTATTTTTGGGTCAATCATCTTGAACGTATTTGGATAATAAAATCAAGTCATGATCAGATCCATATCAAATATTTGATAATAGAAACCTGTGAAACAAAAAGAAACATAAATTAATAACCTAAAAATTGTGAATAAAACAAAATCTAGAAAAATCAAAAATGAATTTAAACTAACTATAACTTATAAACAAA
>ML788999.1:68852-82607 GCA_009831015.1 Picea engelmannii
CCAAGGAATGGAACTATTTGAAAAGGTTGATTCTGTAGCTCCTTATAATTATCAAAATTCTAATAGGGGCCCTTTAAATTTTGTAAAAATATAAGGGGAGTTGTTGGGGCCCAACAAGCTCCTAACACAGATAGCAAGGCATTCCTCTATGAAGGACATGTCTGGATTACCTCTAGGGTTGACATCGCACAAGGGGTTTGGCCCAGGTCCTCAAAAATAGATTAATTATGGGTGGCTCCAGAATTTGGATTGTGGGTAGAGCGCTTGATTACTCCTTTTGGAATACGAGGAGGTGGATCTGGTTTTTCGATCTGTAGGGGCATCTCAAGAGGAGGGGGAGACTCTAGACTAGGTATAGTTTGTGGAGAATTGTAATCACGATATCGAGTGGCTAAATTAACCTCATATTTGACCATATTGATGCATAAATGGTCACCATATTGTGCCAGTGGTTTTTGACTCCCACTCGCCAAATTTTTGGCATTCGAGGAGCTTGAGGCCATGTATTGGTTATGTGGAAAAGTATTTTTCAGCACGACGAGTGGTAGAGATAAAAGCCTTGCGTCTTTCACAAGTTTGGGGCATAAATGGGTAAGGTGATCATATGTACAAAGCTTACAGGGAAACTTCACCTTCTGCCTTTCTTTATTTCCCTCACCATCATTATTATTCATCTTCTCATTATTACCATTGTCCTTGGGTTTATTATTATTCTTCCCACCCCTACGATTATTATTGCATCCTTTCTTCTTATTCTCTCCTAGTTGTTGGCTACCATTCGGGCTAGTCGACGACTAGACGAAGCGTACATCCACCGATTGAGTGGGATCATAGGACACAAATGAATATGGCCCTCTTGTAGATTGGTTTAGAGACAAGTATTTCAAATGGATTGTCACCAACTTTGCAGAGTTCACATTGACAGAGCCTACAATGCCATCGGCATGCGGACCAGGATTTTTTCTAGGGTCATAGTTTGACCACGGTGCGTTAGGAAGAATATCATATAACATCCCAGACTGAGCATATATAAGATCTAACTACTGGGATTTAAATATTGCTTCTTCCTTAGAAGTAATCCTGGATGTAAAAACATCCTTCGAAATATAAGGTAGGAGAGATTTAAGGAACCACTCTAGCAAGAATTCGGGGGGTATATAGGCCTTGATCAACCTCTTCTATCTATTCCACTCTTGGATGTAATCTGACATATGAGTGTCCCTATCCTAACGAAATGTCGAAAAAATTACTATGCCAACATCGTAACGAACCGAAAATTGGAAGTGATTGAGGAAGACTAAAACTAACTGATTAAATGTTCAGTATGCCCTCCTAGGTAGCTCGATATACCATTTTGCGGCAACCCCCATGAGGGTGTGTTGAAACAATATTAACTGAATAGAATTATCATTAAGGGAATTCTAAGACCACCATAGTTGAAAAGTGGTGACGTGATCACCAAGATCCTCATCAGTCCTTCCCTCGAATTTTGGAATATTTGAAGGAAGCTTAGTGGGCATGGAGGGCCATTGTGTATCATGACGCACGGGGTCATTCATTAACTTAGACAAGTCTGGAAAGTTGACTGTGTCCAGAAAAGGGAGACGAGGTTGTGGCATCTAGCCCCAAGCTCCCTGGAAATATTTTGGTTGGGGAATCGCAACCCATACAGGGTTCTGGTAAGCATCATGGCCCTATATAGGATTGTAAGACCCTCCTCCAGGCTAATTCATAAGGGATTGGTTGGGCACCATTCCAGTAGGAATCTTCTAATGAGGGTTTTAAAAAATGCCCCTAGCCGGAGTGGACCTGGGTTGGGGGTTTCCTAAGGTGTGAAATTGACCTCCTCTGGGTGTGAATCCGGAGGATAAAGGTGGATTCTTCATGCTAAACGTGTTGGTCAGAATTGACACTAAGGAGGTGGGTGTAAAGGATGGAATGTGAGCAATAGTCGGTCCTCTAGGTTGGTTACTCCATACAGAAGCAATAGGATTAGACCTGGGGTTAAAAGGAGGAATGCCTCCCAGAATAGGAGTCGTTTGAGGGACATGAGTGCCACCAAACGATAAAGGAGTATAAGGAAAATTCATGCCCCCAAGTCCAATGTTAGCATTAGTGCTAGCCGCTAGGATGGCATTTGAAAACTATGATGTAAAATTCGGTATACCATAGGAAAAGGGACTATAGGCCATAGGGATGGACTTAACATTATAGCCTAGAGAGTGACCAAGAGACCCAAAAGGTTTTGTGTCTATAGGTTGAGTATTCACTATAGGATGGGCATCGGTGCTGATAGATTCCTCTGGCACTACAACCATTGCGGTTGAAGGAGTCGAAGGGGTATCGTTAACTATGGTAGGTGTGGGAGTTGAAGGGCTTCAATATCTTTGTGACTTGACTCAATACTCATCCTTGTATAATCACAAGTATGATAAGTGGAGGTGCGTGTACCATGTTTGATAACTCTACGCCTTTTAGAAGGAAAAGACTCAAAATGTGGTGGAAACTGTAACCAGCGGAGAGACCCACAAGGAAGCTAGTATGGCTCCACGATGAGTCAAGACTCGATATACAGAAAACAAATCCTAAGGCCAACCAGTAATCAAAGAGCACACCAAAAATAATCAAACGACCAATATGCACACAAATAGGATAAAGTGGTTGAAAGGGACCTCCCTCTCTAAAGTAGATATGCCTCGCCCAAGAGGGGCCTGAGACTTCACTGCTAAATATTGGAGGAAATAGAATCAATTATAAGGGCCCTCGTGGGCTTAACAACCAGTTAGTCAGATCCCCTCAGAGAGGTAATCCTCCATCAAGGTCGTGTGTTGTCCGACCCTTATCTAATCCATGGTACCTGCAGAATAATTGATGCACAAGAGAACAATCATAAGTTAGGTCTATCATATGGATAGTGTTATCACTGAGAATCACCCTTGGACTGCTAGAGAATAAGCCCAGTACCCATTAAAATTTTTATGAGATAAGTCTTAAATGTGGTGTCAAATGGATATAACTCAGTTCAGTAATGTCAAAACACAAGAAATTTTGGATGAATTTCATCAACAAAATAGGTCTTGTTTTAACTTAGGTCAGGGTTTTGAGGATTAGTGTGGATAGGAGGAAGACTTAGTAAGAAAATGAAGTGAATCTACCACTAGATTCAGACTATGCCAATAGACAAAGAAGAGAAATCCTTTAGATACAAGAACTTCTTAAATCCAAGCAAACAAAACTTTGAGAAAGCTATAACAGTATAAAAATCAAACATCCATTGTCATACAGCTACAAAACATCATTTGAATCCTTCAATTACAGTAAAATTTAAGAGTGGGAGAGATTAAGATGGTAAAAAGAAAGCTAACTTCCATTAAACAAGATTTCATCAGATATGATACATCAAAACCAGAGTAGGCTATGTTTCATTAACATCACTAAAAATGTCTTTTACATCAACCATTCGAGCCTGAAAAATTAAATCAATTTTAATAGGGTGGATCGACAAGGAAGAGAAAGAAAGGTAGACTGCAACAAACTGTCAGCAGAAGCATTCCATTGGGTATGGAGTCAGCACATTCTATAGAACAAAGGAACTCAAGATCATACCAGACCAAAAGGGATATAATTGATGGATGGAGGTATAAGAAAGATAACAAAAATAATAATATAATAAAGCAAAGATCCTCTCTGCAAAAATGACTTTAAAGATAACCAGAACATAGATCATGAAAGGAGGCAATTACGACAAATCATTTGCATCTCATGAACCTCCTGCCTCATGAAAAATCATTGATCTTCAATTCCTACAATTCCATTCAAGAAACATGACAAGAGAAAATGATAACAAAGAACACAAAGTCGGTTAATTAACTCTCATGAATCTCTAATGGAAGAAATGATAATTACAACAGGCCCTCGGGCTTACAATTGAGCAACTAAATTGCTCCTCTAGCTCTCTCCTCTCTTGGATCATGAATCCAATCCCTCTCCAAGAGCTCCCTCCTCTCTTAAATATAAAATAGAATCCAAATATCCTTAGGAGGTATAATCCCATATCTTTCATTGGATTCTAATACTTGGAGATAGGTGGCAACAATCAAAGAGACAAAAATACAACAAACTACTAATTTTGAGGAAATTGTTGGAAGTCATTAATAAATTGTTTCCACTTCACTACATGAGGTCTTTAATGGAGCTAAAAATTAGGTGCAGGTGTCCCTTGACATCTAACTGATCCATGAGAATCCATTTGAACCCTCCTTGACAGGTGGAAACCTCCCAACAAGGCGAATATCCAATCATCCATGCAAAACAGAGAAATTGCAGCACATTTTGCAGCGCACTGGTGTTTTAATTGTTTATCTCAAATTCCAAACTCGTTCAGACTAAAATTTGGTCAGCAAGTCAATAGGTATATCATATTCCTCCATAAAAAAATTCAGAGAAACCCACTTCATCCTTTTGGTTTTGTGATCAAATTTGTAACAGTGACCGCTACAAGAAATTACGTAGCACCCTCCTATAAAACTGCTCTGCAGATTCTATAGCGCCTTTTCTGTGTCTGGCTAGGTGATTCCATAATTCCTTTTCTATGTATGGATAGGTGATTATGTATCATCTTTTGTAGCACAACTACAAAACACTCTCTGTAGACGATTCTATAGCACCAGACGCTACGAAATCTCTATATTTTTCTGTGTGATGCAACAACTCTTCAAAAACACAAAAATTCTTAGTTGATGGATTATGAGATTGTAGATGCCTCCAGTAGGTGCAATTAGAATATTTCCTTAACACTTCAAGTTTGAAAAAAATAATCACCATAAAAAAATGGATCATCATCATCTCTAATTTCCCTCTGCTAGCCAATCTGCAGCAGATTCCGCAACGCCTGTCCAAACTAGGAGTAGAATTCAAATCTTTGATAAAACAGTTAGACAACTTTAATGACCACATATCAATTATTTCCTTTTAAAACATGGATGTTGAAAATAATGAGATCGACTAACAAAAGCTTCATAAATGCAATAATGGTAATGAGGTAAGATGTGCTACGAAATCTCCTTATTCATCGATGTTGTGAAATGACCAAATTTGCTACTACAAATTTATGTGCTAACATTTGGCTCCATGGGGGATGGCACGCGTCCTGCGAGCTGACAAGAACTTGTATATCAATGGCCTTATCCATCTTCATCATTGTCCAGGAAACCTATATGCCTAAGAGTGCCTTTTCTCTTTATTTGAACTGAAAATATCACATATTGAAAACAAAATCACTGCAAACAAGCAACTCGAGAACCAAGCTTTATTCTTCCCAGTCCTACTCTATCTAAATGATTCCTCTAGATAAGGTAAAATCATGCTTCCAATGAAGCCATACATTAAAATGATTAACAAGCCAAACTCTGTGTATGTGTTTCATCAAAATGAAGACTAGAACAAAAATTAACACTTGATTGTAAGTTTGATTTTCAGATTTATCATGAAACCTTGAATCCATGAATTCCTCCATATAGATAGAAACCGGATCATGAAAAAAAGAATAAGTGAAATTATGAAAATAAAAGTTTACCTCATCCTGATATTGTTCCAACTAAAGATCAAATATTCTCGGCATATTCTCTTTCCCATGGAGGCTGCCACTTTCATCTATCTGCAAATCTGAACATGGATGCAAACTGATTTCACTACTAGTCATAGGTTGTTTGATGTTGTCTGCATATCTAGGATGGTTGATTACCTCACAATGGTGTTCCTTAATGAATGAAGAAAAGGGATCTATAGTATGGTCTTAAAATTCCTTCATATCCTCATCAAAATCTGATTCATAGTTGTCATACACCAGATGGCTGCTCCTTAATTCAAAAAAATGTAATGTAGGGATCTTCTCTTCTTCATCTTAATACGCATCAAAAATAGGATTTTCTAGGTCATTATTTTAAACAACTTCTTCATCATAAGTCGGGTTGCTAAAGACATTTGTTTCGAGAACAGAAATATCCTCTGCATTTTCTTCATAAGAGAAGCAAACAAAATTTTCATCTAATGTAGATGAGCAGGGAAGAGAAAGAGTTGATTCCTCATCCAAGGCATCTTCTTCATCCTCACAGCCTTCATGAGAATCAATTATATCCTGAAAACAGTATTTATACTCCTCACAGCAGCTATGACAAATTAACTCAAAGGAATAAAACTTTTGACAATGAATATTGAAAGCAGCATGAAACTCTTTGAGTGAAGAAATGCTAGAAGTTTCAAGAGACGAATACCAAATATGAACATATCCTTGAAGAGAGTACATAAATAGATTCATATGTATGTCTTCATGTTGGATTTCAAGCTGCTGCATCAAAGCATGAAATTCTTGAACATGCTCAACAAGGTTTTCATTCTCACTTTCATAAAATATGGGCAGCAGATCTTGCCATTCATCAATTTCAGGCACAGGATGTGGATAACCAGCTATGTATGAGAAATTGAGTGGGGAAAAAATCCTGGACAGGATAGCCTCCATATCCATTTAATTTGTCTCATTCTAGTGGAGTCACTAACAAATTTTGAACAATGGAGTCGCCATGGTGAATGTACAGTCTTGAAGGCGTCCAACTTCAGTCACCATCTAAAGTTGGAGATGTCCAATGTTGTTCTTCCCAGGGAGCTTTTCAATCTTCTCAAATCTGTCCCCGACAGCGACACCAAAAATGTCAGTACTAAGAATCACTCTCAGACTGCTAGAGTATAAGCCTAGTACCCATTAAAAAGTTTATGAGATAAGTCTTAAATGTGGTGTCAAATGGATAGAACTCAATTCAGCAATGTCAAAACATGGGAAATTCTAGATGAAGTGCATCAACAAAATAGGTCTTGTTTTAACTTAGGTTAGGGTTTTGAGGATTAGTGTGGATAGGAGGAATACTTAGTAAGAAAATGAAGTGAATCCACCACTAGCTTGAGGCTATGCCAGTAGACAAAGAAGAGAAATGCTTCAAATACAAGAAATTATTAAATCCAAGAAAACAAAACTCTGAGAAAGCTATAACTGTATAAAAATAAAACATCTATTGTCATACAACTACAAAAAATCATTTGAATCCTTCAATGACAGTAAAATTTCAGAGTGAGAGAGATTAAGATGGAAAAAAATCTAACTTCCATTAAACAAGATTTCATCATATCTGATACATCAAAACTAGAGTAGGCTCTGCTTCATTAACATCACTAAATAGTTCTTTTACATCAACCATTCAAGCTTTAAAAATTAAATCAATTTCAAAAGGGTGGATCAACAAGGAAGATCAAGAAAGGTAGAGGGCATAAAATTGTCAACAGAAGCATTCCATTGGGCATGGAGTCAACACATCCTATAGATCAAAGGCACTCAAGCTCATACCAAACCAAAAGGGATATAATTGATGGATGTAGGTATAAGAAAGATAACAAAAATAAGAATATCATCAAGCAAAGATCTTCTCTGCAAAAATGAATTAAAAGATAACTAGAACAAAGATCATCAAAGGAGGCAATTACTACAAATCATTTGAAGCTCATGAATCTCCTGCCTCATGAACAACCATTGATATTCAATGCCTACAATTTCATTCAAAAAATATGACAAGATAAAATGATAACAAAGAACACAAATTCTGATAAGAAACTCTCATGAATCTCTAATGGCAGAAATGATAATTACAACAGGCCCTCGGGCTTACAATTGAGCAACTAAATTGCTCCTCTAGCTCTCTCCTCTCTTGGATCATGAATCCAACCCCTCTCCAAGAGATCCCTCCTCTCTTAAATATTAAATAACATCCACATATCCTTAGGAGGTTGAATCCCATATCTTTCATTGGATTCTAAGCCTTGGAGATAGGTGGAAACAGTTAAAGAGACAAAAATCCAACAAACTGCTAATTTTCAGGAAATTGTTGGAAATCATTAATAAATTGTTTCCACCTCAATGCATGAGGTATTTAATGGAGATAAAACTTAGGTGAAGGTGTCCCTTGACATCTAAATAATCCATGAGAATCCATCCGAACCCTCCTTGACAGGTGGCAACCTCCCAACAAGGCGAATATCCAATCAGCTATGCAAAACAGAGAAATTGAACCACATTTCGCAGCGCACAGGTGTTTTAATTGTTTCTCTCAAATTCCAAACTGGGTCAGGCTGAAATTTTGTTAGCAAGTTAACATGGATATCATATTCCTCCAAAAATTTTTTTATAGAAACCCAATTTGTCCTTTTGGTTTTATGATCAAATTTGTAACAGTAATCGCTACAAAAAATTTTGTAGTGCCCTCCTATAAAAATTCTTTACAGATTCCGTAGTGCCTTTTCCATGTCTGGATAGGTGATTTTGTAGCACCTTTTCTATGTCTGTCTAGGTGATTTTGTAGTGCCTTTGGTAGCGCAACTATAAAACAGTCTATGTAGACGATTCTGTAGTTCCAGGTGCTACGAAATCTCTGTGTTTTTCAATGTGATGCAACAACTCTTCAAAAACAAAAAAAATTATTAGTTGATGGATTATGAGATTGTGGATGCCCCCAATAGGTGAAATTAGAATATTTCCTTAACACTTCAAGTTTTCAAAAAATAATCACCATAAAAAATGGATCATCGTCATCTCCAATTTCCCTCTGCCAGTCAATCTGCAACAGATTCAGCAACGTCTGTCCAAACTAGGAGTAGAATTCAAATCTTTGATAAAACAATTAGACAACTCTAATGGCCAAATCTCAATTATTTCCTTTTAAAACATAGATGATGAAAAAAATGAGATCGACTGACACCAGCTTCATAAATTCAATAATGGTAATGAGGGAATATGCACTTCAATATGCGCTACAAAATCTCTTGACTCAACGGTGCTGCGAAATAACCAAATCTGCTACTGCAAATTTATGTGCTAATAGGTAGGGTAGAAAATCCCGAAACCTTGAAAGCATCGCCTCTCACAAAGGTAAGGGAACTATCAATATCTCCATATATGAATAGATCCCCAGAAATATATCTGACGCTAAGAAGGTATCGAGGGGATATCCCTTCAACCAACCTCACGCGACCTCGTGCTTAACTCTGGTGTAAACAGAGCCTCCTGATATTATCGATTATACTATGTATTTATCCACTCCCTTAGTCAGACACATATGTTGATTTAATATCCTTGGAGAATTTTACTCACAAAATCCTATTCCAAGGCTCTAAATCCTAAGCTAGTGTGTGCACCCTAGAAAAATAAAATCGTTACTAATCAATTTTAAATTATAGTGTTACTTTTAATGTCCTTGCTTACTCAAAAGGTGTGGTCGTGAAACTAGTGATGTTATGACTCAACAAGTAAAATAAGTGAATATGAAGATGATGCAAAGTCCTAACTTCAATTTTCAATAAATGTTATGCTTTTCAAAATGAAATTCTCAATTCAATTATGCAATTCTAAATAAAAATGCAATCTTTCTTTGCATGCACTAAGATTAATGATAAAGACTCAAAAGACCAAAAATGGCAATCAATGTAAAATGCCTAATATTTTTGTATTTTCAATATAATAAAATGAAAATTGAAGGATTGAACAACAACTTGATATAAAGACTCTACTATTTGTAAACAGAGACAAACCAAGTAGGATATCAAGAAGAAAAACACCCATCCCAAGATGCAAGGACAATCAAATGAAAAATATGATGAGAAAGGCATCGCCCAAAAATTCAACCAAAGACAGGTTTCCTGTCATTCCACGGACACTTAACAGTCACCACAGATACTCAAGAAGACTCAACAATCATCAAAACCTACCCAACAACCCCCAAAACTAGAAACCAAGCAACAAAGGTTGATGTACATGATTGTTCAAAGGAAAAGTGTGTATGTATGCAGCTTGCAAAAGGATAGCACGCGTATGTACGCGACTGTCAAGAAAAAACACATGTGTCAAAACAAAACCAGGCTAAGGAGAAGGATAAGAAACTCAGAATCAAAGTGAACAAAGGTTGTCAAGCAATCATACGACAAGAAACTCAATATAAACGAAAGAAATCTAAGGAGAAAAACACTCCAAACCCCGAAAAATAAGATTTAATCCCTAGTGGAGTCGACAAATATGTTACGAGGAAAATATCTCTATGGCTAGGGGTAAAGCACAACAGAAGGAAATGACTGTAGAAATCAACTCTAATCTCAAGTATGTTATATAAACAAATATGTTAGAAACACAAGATAAAAGGCCTATCTCGTCCAGATGTTCGATGAAGTCCACTATTGAGCACTTGACCCAAAGCAATATACCTGCAACTAGTCCTCAACAACCAAGAAACACAAGCATATGGTGATAATAGATAATGTTATCACATTTGATATCAAAATCCATCAATATTCATAACAAATACGCCCATGGAATAACAATTCAAATATTCACAAGATATTAATTGGATGAGAAAAGAGTATTTCTATTAAGATGTAATCAACAGAAGTGAATGAGTTACAAACTTTCACGTCGGCATGGTTCAGAATCGAGAAACTAAGTTCCTTCCAACTGGGCCTCCACCACTTCAATTCTGCACCAAAGACAAGCTCATATAAGAGACTATGAAGTTCTCAATCAATAAGGGAAGAGCTTGGGGGTTGAACAATGTGTTCAGACTTAAAGGACAAAGGGATGCAAACTCAATGTGAAGTGAATAATTTCTCCAGAGTAACTTTGCTATCAAAGTTGAATTTTTTTCTCTCCTTTTCCATAGCTCAATTTTGGCCCATTTATAGCCTTCAAGTGGAACTGAAGGGTTGAGTCAGAATGTTTCCAGTATATGGAAAGCCAAGGATCATAGATCTCGTGATGTGACATGGAAACCCGATACCATTTTTTAATTTTGGGCACAAATCGCGATGTATGTGGGTTGTAGTGGTGCAACCTATGTATACACATGTTGTAATATAGGCAGGGTGCGTATATGTGGAAAAATCATGTTTTTAGCTCTGGAATTTGCATAAAGGGACTTCAAGTTTGCATAGGGAAATGGAAAAAGGCCCTATTTGCAAGTTTTCCTAAGGTGAGGCAAATCTTGCTATAAAAGAGTGACCCAGCTTGTGGAATCTGAGCCATAAAGTTTGTTCACCTCAATTCTAGGAAGGCATAGGTCTCGAAAAAAGTGGGTAGTATGAGGACCTTGGTAATGGGAAGATTCATGGTCTTCCTGATAGGATGGTTGTTTAGAAGAGGAAGGGTTCGAAGAACAACCCATGAATTGGTCAAGTGTGTCTTTGATGTATTTGATGTCTTTGATGTGGGTACATTGGTCTTGTAGGATTTGAACAATAGAATTGAGTGAGCTAAGGTTGTAATTTTATATTCTTGATGTCCTCCTTTTTCTGGAGGTTGTCAACAAGAAAATAATTGAGTTCTCGGGTGCAGGTGGTGGCCATTTGGAAAAATGGTCAGGAAAACGGGATAGGGGGGAAATCAGGGGGTTGGGAGGGGTGGGTGGGACCACTGAGAATAAGGGTTTAAATAGGTACCACTATGATCAAGGAGAAAAGGGGAATTCAATGGGATAGGGGCCAAATAAAGGTGTCGGAAAAGGAGTCGAGTCCACAAAAAAAAAATGTATTAAAAATGGTAGGTACCATGGGAATCAAGGAGAAGATAGGAATCCAATGGGATAGGCCCCAAATAAGTGTGTTTGTGGGACCACTATACTTAGGATTTTGTTTTACTCCTATGGAGTTATACTCCGATCTGAAGAATAATGCAATGTTGAAAGGCCCATATTCTTAACAGGAGAAAATGTGTAGTAATTTTGTAACTAGAATGCAAGAGGTAAAGTTGTGCAACAATAGATCTTGTGTTTTCTGTGTTTGTTTCCGTCCCAATGGTTAGGTTATTTAGGGTTTCTAGAGACAAGGGTTTTCCCTGTGTTATATATTTTTGATATACATGTAGTGTCCAACAGTAGTACTCGACCCAATATCTCAAGGAACCAACTAAGGAGGCTAGACCATGCCCTTAGCCATATTACCAAACTACCGAGGTACTAGAGAGTATCTTCCCGAGTGTTTTTCTATGTGGCACTATAGAAGTGAGGCGACCGATTGGTTTATCTATGGATGGATTCAAAATATCTAGGTCGATTTTTATACAGGTGTTGTCTGATGTGATACCACTCTAATGGGTACCAACTGTTGGATTACTGAGAGGGGGGGTGAATCAGTAATAGCATAATTATAATCTTTTTTCTCCAAATAATCCAAGTGTTATATCAATGTAGAATTATTATCCAATAATGAGAAATAAGAAATGAATAATCACACACATACACAGTACACCAGTGTTTTACGTGGAAACCCAAATCAGGAGAAAACCACATAATGTTTTATCTTATATGTCTTGAAGAATTACATTCATTCGAAGCACCAACTTCCTTTGTTTTCCAGCTGCAACTGGAAGGAGGCTCCAACCCCCTAGTTTCTTAGGCTACAACTTGAGGGAAGCTCCAACTTCCCAATTCTATGGCTACAACCCCCTATGTTCTCCGGCTACAAACGAAAGGTGGCTACAACCACCTGTCCTTGCCCCGTTCAACCACCCTGAAGTAGAAGTAGAATGATGGAACCACTGTCACACTATCACTATGATATATATAACTGTAATCATGTACCAATCAACCTATACCAAACAACCTATACCAATAAACTAAACCATGCATCAACTTGTACCTCAACCTATAATCAACATGTACCATAAACAAGTGCATCAAGCATGCACCAACCTGTACCAAACAATATGTAATCAACCTATACCATAAAAAAGTGCAACCACCCATGTACCAAGTATTTACCAATCATGTGTCAATTACTTATCAACTATGGCTCATCAATATGTACCAACATCATCAACTATACACCTCATGTATGTGCCAACTCATCAACTACTTGTCTCAACCATGTACCCAACTTGTACCTCAACCAAAATCCATCATAAATTTCATCATCCAAATATGATTTGTAACTCTATAATAGACCTGGTGTATATGATCACATACCTTCAAACCTTCCTTAACTTTAACAACAAGAGACTAGCATTTTCATCAAACGTTTCTTTAGTCTCACAAGACTAGTTTTGGATTAGTCAACAACCCTAACTTGAAATAATCATAACTTTGTACATGTAATGAATAAATATCTGAAACTGATACACAATGTTATTCAGTGTGTTTTATGCAATTCCTCCTGGTTTCACTACTTTGAACCTATCAGAAAAGGAGTTATGGCAAAAATGACACAACTTGTTGAATTATGTCTTATTCTAGAGAGCAACCTTGTAGAGAGTTCCCCACATGGAATATTTATTGAATTGATCTGAAACTGTTACACATAATACTAAAGATTGTAATCTAACCAACACATTTGGTATTACTTAATTTGGATATTTTATGAAGAATTTATGACGTTTTTACCATAAACACATGTTTTTGACTAGTTTCAGGACTAACCACAAACCCTATTTTCCACCGAGTGTAACTCAAAAAATACAACGACCCACAAGCTGAATTTTTTACCATAGATACTTGGATATGTTTCCTGAATGGCATAGCAACTTCACAGTCTGAATCATTATATAAAAAATTGTATTGTGAAAATGGTGAGATGACCTGAAAAAAAACATACCTTAGAAAGAATCATCAAAAGAATTTATCCTTCCTTGAATTCCAGCCTTCTTTTCTTCACTTTCCTCAGAAATTCAGCTTATATATC
>ML788999.1:103779-132756 GCA_009831015.1 Picea engelmannii
AGGACTTAGGTTAACATAATGTGCACATGGATTTTTAGGAATAATAATAAAATATTATTCCAGGCCTAAGCCCCCTAGGCTTAGCCCCTAGGCTCATTACTCAGCCCCTTTCCCACCTTCCAGCCCCTAGTTCCTTGCCCACTTTGTGGATGCTCAGTCCCCCATCACTCTTTCATCGTGGACGGTCTACACTGGTGGTATTTATATTTTATTAATTGACCTGCATACATACAAGTACATCAACAGGCTCCTAGCCTTCAGCACTTAGGCTCCCTGGCCTAACAAAACTCATAAGCCTACAGCTTATTCAAAACTTGGCTCACCGGCCTATAGAACATATTTACAATTCTTTGCATATAACATGATCTGCAACGGGGCTCGGCCTTGGGGACACTACAAGTAGCTTCCCCACTATATTGAAAAAGTAGTCTTATATTTGTCTTCCCACACAATATTTATCTAGTGATATCCTGAGAATCCATCCATGAATGTTAAGAACCAAATATAAAAATAGCATAAAAAACCTCAAAATAAGTACTCAACGCCTTGACAAAGAGATAATTTCAGATAATAATCCTCTTCGAGGGGGTAACCTCCTTATACACCACATAAATTTCCAAATACAAGATGATTCCAAGTGAAAAGGTCTCCTTAGTATATATAGGGGACTATGAGGTACAATTACAACTAATGGACCCAATCTGACATAAATAAAATAAAATACTAATGTAATTTTCCCCAATTAAGGGGTAATGTGCCACTATTTAGGGCTTAACATGCCCCTCCCCTTCAGACAAGTGTTGTCTTCAAATCTTGAGTAATTTTGGATGCTTATTTATAAAAGACTCATCTTCCCAAGTGGAATATTCAATAGGTATTTCCTCCACTTAATGAGATACTTTGAAATGGATCTATTCCTCAGCTGGTGAATTCCTGTATCAGTGACAACTTCAGGCTCCAATATGATTTTTCCTTCCTCTTCAAGTTATGGAAATATAATCTGAACTGGGATCTTGTCACCTATAACCTTCTTTAAGCATGAAACATGGAAAAGTGGGTGTACTCGCGAAGATGCAGGAAACTCCAATTTGTATGCCACATTACCAATCTTTTGCAACACCTTATAAGGGCCATAGTACTTTGGTTATAAGTTATTATCCTTCTTAGCTTGATTGAGGGACATTTGTTTGTATGGTTGTAGTCCTAAAAATACCCAATCCCCTACTTCAAAACTTCTTTCACGACGATGTTGATCTTCTTTTTGTTTCATGTGATTTTGTGCCATGGTCAGGTTGTCCTTTAAGAGTTGGAGAACTTGTTGTTGATTCTAGATGTGATCTTCCACTGCTTGAAAGTTAGATTTTTATTTTAGAGAAGTGATGGAAGGTGGGTGATATCCATAGAGTGCCATAAATGGTGTCATTTTTTTGCAGTATGAAAGGAAGTTTTATACCACCATTCTTCCAAGGGTAACCACTTGAACCATTGTGTTTGTTTATTAGAGACAAAGAAATGAAGGTATCCTTCCAAACATTTGTTCACTATGTCTATTTTTCCATCAGGTTGATGATGATAAGATGAGATATGATCCAATTGAGTACCCAAACAAGAAAATATTTTTTTCCAAAAATTTCCAGTGAAGATGAGATCTCTGTCACTTACATTAATATTTGGGCCTCCATGTATATTTTGAACTGTCTCCATGAATGCGGTGGCAGTTGTACTAAATTTGAAAGGATGAGGGAGTGAACAAAAGTATGTGTACTTTGTCAGTCTATCAACAATCACCATGATGACACACTTTCCTTCAGACTTCAATAAACCTGTGATGAAATCCATGGAAAAGTCCTCCCAACGCTGACTTGGGATGGCTAATAGTTGTAAAATACCTGGGGTATTAATTTTTTCTACCTTGTTTTGTTGGAAAACCAAACATTCTGCCACAAACCTTTGAACATCAGTTTTAAGTCCATCCTAAAAAAATTCCTTCTTGACCCCATGGTAGGTTTTCAAAAATCCTGAGTTCCCTCCTACTAGAGAGGTGTGCAATTCCAAGAGTACCTTTTTTTTTAGTTGGGATTTCTTACATAAATATAAGCGATCTTTGTACCATAGTGAATCACTTTTCCATGTAAATGTATCTGATGCACTAGAATCTTGCTGCAACCTTTGAATGAAAATCCACACTTTTTTTTCATTCTTACATTCATCCCTCAATTCTATTATCCAATCGGGTTTGTATGATAGAGATATAACAGAGAAAGGCCTCAACATCCTCATCCTTTCGTGAGAGTGCATCTACCACAACATTTTTCTTCCCTTTTTTGTATATGATTTCAAAATCATAACCCAACATCTTAGTCACCCATTTTTGTTGTTCTTCTTAATATAGTATTTGTTCCAAGAAGTATTTAAGACTATCATGATATGTTTTGACCTTGAAGTTCCTACCTATTAGGTAAGGGCATCATTTCTTCAATGCATGTAGTATTGCCATAATTTCCTTCTCATAAATAGGTTTTTGTAAGTCCTTTACCTTGAGTGGCTGACTTTCAAAAGCAATGGGCCTTCCTTCTTGCATTAGAACAACACCAATTCCATTTCTCGAGGCCTCACATTCCACAATATAGGTTTTTGTGAAGTCTGGTGTGGTCAAGACAAAATCTTTTCACGTCGCCTCTTTAAGTTGTTCAAAAGATTTATTTTCCTCTTGATTAGATGAAAATGAATCCTTCTTAGTTAATGGTGTTAAATGTGTTGTTATTCTTCCATATTTCCGAACAAACTTGCAGCAATAACCTATCAAACCCAAAAATCCTCTAATATTCTTCAATGTTTTGGGAATCAACAAGTCCATCATGGCCTTAATCTTGTTAGGTTCTACCTTGGCACCTTCATGAGATATAATATGACCCAAATACTCTACCTCCTTCACCCCAAAGAAACATTTGGATGGTTTGGCATATAATTGTTTCTCATTTAGTAGTTGTAGCACCTTATCAACATGTCAAACATGATCCTCCCAAGACTTGTTATAGGTTAGTATATCATCAAAAAGTACTAACACAAATTTTCGAAGGAAGGGATTTAAAATGGAATTCATCAACCCTTGGAATATGGAAGGTGCATTCGTAAGGCCAAAAGGCATGACCAAAAATTCATAATGGCCTTTGTGAGTTCGGAATGTTGTTTTTGGAATATTTTCTTCCTTCATTCTAATATGATGATACCATGAACGAAGATCCAACTTTGTGAAGTAGATTTCTCCATGTAGTTCATCTAACAATTCATCAATGATGGTAATGGGAAACTTATCTTTAATAGTGATCTTGTTGAGCTCTCTATAATATGGACACATATGCCATGAGCCCTCTTTCTTGAGTACTATTACCACTGGTGTAGAGTAAGAGCTTTGGCTAGGTCTAATAATTTCAGCATCTAACATTTCTTCAACCATATTCTCAATTTCATTCTTTTGGGCATAAGGGTATCTATAAGGCCTGATGTTAGGAGGAACATTCCCAGGAATTAGGTGAATAACATGATCATTATTTTGAGTGGGTGGAAGACCTCTGGAAATATCTTCAAATACTTTGGAATGCTTATCAATGATCTCTTGGAGATCTAGGGGAATAGATGGCTTAGATGTTTGAACATATAAAGAGCATAGTTGTACAATTACACCATGATTCCCATTTTCCAATCATTTTTTCATGCCATTAGAGCTTATCACCTTACTGGGTTTTCCTGTGATACCCCTTAACTCAATTTCCTTTCCTTCCAATGAAAATTTCATGAAAAGTTCTTGAAAATTAAAATCCATTGTTCCCAATGATTGTAACCATTGGACTCCTAGTATGACATCAACACCACCCATGGGTATAGAAATAATTGGACTATTCATTACATGTTCCCCCATAGAAAGATAGATCTTATGGATTTTTCCTAAGCAATTGATAGTTCCTCCATTTGCATTCATTACTTAAAACTCTTCCTTGTGTCCTCATCATGAATTTCATGGGATACATTTTCACTTTCAAGTGGCCTCTCTATTAGTAAATTTTTCAATCCTTCCATGATCTCCCTTTTTAAACCATCCATCTTAGTATCCATTACTACTTCCAACTTATTCTCAGTTGAATCCATCATCCCTTACAGTTCATATTTTGTTATTGTCTTATTTTGTAAATAATTTATGTCCCTGCGCATTTCTTCACCTTCATCAAGAGTCCAAGTAGGATTATATGAAGGCTTATTTGGTGTATAAGTTCCCTTTTTTGGTGGCATGCTAGCCAAGTATCACTTTTAAACCTTGATTTCGAGTTTGTTTTGTTATACAATCTTTCTTCTGTTGTATCTCCAAAATTTTAGTCCTTTTGAGTCTGAAAATTTCATTTTCTAGGTCTCTAATATGTCTTCTTTGCAATGTCACAGGTCTAATCAAAATTGGATGTGCCAAGTGGAAGTTATGGAAAATTCCCCACACCTTGCTGATTTTTGGCCCTTCCAAGAGAGTGCACTTGTAAATCGTGCCAAGAGCCCAATATATGATATTTGATTCTGAAACTTGCACTAGAAATACTTCAGACTGTCCAATATCTAATGCAATAGGTCTCACTTAATTTGGATACTCACTGAAGAAGATATCATTGTTTTACCTGGAACACTTGTTTGAGACTAGTTAATATGAATATTCAACTACCCTATCTTACACGGTGTATATACAAAATTAGGATGACCCAAAAGATGAATTTTTTTATCAAAGATACCTTGATAATTTATATAAATAGACTCTAGGTTTCAGGGTATGAAACATCATAGAAAATATTTTATAGAGAAAATTTTGTGATGACTAAATTCAATATGTGTTGGCCCTTGACCAAGTTTTGGGAGATTCTTGGTCATGTTGATGTATTTTGGGACTTCAACGGAGCACAAGATGAAGCAGAGATCGTGGGATCTCAACCCCTTTTTTGGGGTCCTTTTTGGGATTTGGAAATATGTAACAGGAATGGGATGTTGGCCCATGGGTTTACCCATGTTTAGGCCTATTTTGTATGTATAAATAGAAGGCTAGGCAATGTAAGAAGTAGTTGAATAGTGCGCAAGTGTTGTGCAAGTTGGCTAAGTGGTAAGAGTGGGATCTGTGTGATCAAGATGTGTAAGGCTTCGTGCATACTATGTGAGACTTGCAGATCCAAGTGCAAGTCATTGTAAGAGATTGTGGAGAGATTTGTGTTGTAATGCAAGGAAGAAGGATCTAGCAAGTTGCGCATATCTTCTTTCCTATGCGGAGCGAGGTTTTGAGGCTCTGTGCATGTAACCCATTGAAGAAGATAATAAAGAAGAAGAGTTGGTGGACATAGCTTCAGCGTGGGGGTGAACTATGTAAATACTATGTTATTCTGCTTTGTGTGATGTTCTGATGTGTTTATGTGTTATGTGCTAAGTGATTTGATATAGATAACTAGATTTGTTTATGATTTGTGCTTGTGATGAATCTGGATGATATATTTGACATCTATGAACTTGCTAGTGCTTGGATCTGCTAGATCTTATCTAATTCCTTTGCTAAGTGCTTATATACATTAGATCAGGGTGAATGTTGTGATGCTTTGTTTTCTCTGCGGAGTAGATATTGGTTAGATAATGATGAACTAATGGTGCTAAGTTCTCTATTAAGTGTTATAATCACAGATCTATGTACCAACTAAGGTTGCAGACACCTGAGTCTTGCAACCACCCCTGCCTCTGCTTCGGGTGAGACTTCATCTACTTCGTAGGTGTTTTCGAAAGGGCCTGTAGTTAGGGTTTTTTTGGTGCGTTGTTGTAGAGTTGAACCTTGGGTCTGCCCTTGTGCCAACAAATGGTTCCATTGTCGAGACCTGAAACTGTGATTGTTGGGAACTGAGGAAGAAGAAGCTCTGTGCAAAGATCTGATCTGAAATTGTGCAAGCTCTGAGTGGCGCAATAAATCGAGATAGCGTGCCCAGATATTTCGACTACACTTTGGTCATTGCGTACCTCCCAAAGGGAATACGTGCATTTCGAGCAGACCAAGATAAGATTGCGGCGTTGAAGTTTAGTGACTTCAACCTTGGAGATCACAAAGTTTAAAACATGCTCACCCCACATAAGTAACTGACCTGGACTAAGGGGAAGAATTCAAATATAATCCCCCAGTCATGGACCCATAACCTCACGCAGTCCACCCTGTTCAATGTCATGAAGATTCCTCACTTCGGACGACACCAGGAGGTGAATGCATGTGTCAAACTATTGTTGTCCTGTTACCATGGAGGTTATTTATGGTTAAACTGTCGTATAACAATTGATCTAAAACTGATCAATCAGATCATGAGGTTAGGTATGCAAGGACCTGATCCACAATATTTTTATCCAGGAAAATCCATGGATCACTCTCTAGCATAGCGGATCAAGGAAACTTATGGCGATGTCAAGAAGGGAACATGAGGCTACAAGGTAGTCTCTATCTAGAGTGGTGTAGTGTGCCTCGCCTGTCAGTTGATCACAAGGAAGTTAGTACTAAAAAATTGACCTACCCAAGTCACCAATTTTGTAGTCGACCTCGTAGGGAAGTGTGCAGAAGGACTTCAAATGAACTGGGTGAAGTACCTGGTGAACCAATTAGAACTCGACTACAGAGAAGCCCATGATAAAGGGTACAAATTTCATTTCAGTTGGATATTGATCCTGATCTCTTTTATTGTTTAGGAGATGCCAGAAGGTGCGACCTTCCTGGACATCGAGCCTTTCGAACCATTGGTCATGAAGTTCAGTACATTGTGGTACTCAAGCGATATGAATAAACAATGGTAGTCCAATGTTGTTTTTCATACCTATTACAACCATTTGAAGACAACTATCCAGTCTGAGCCTCGTATCACTCTGAACACTCTACACCGGTTCAGGCACTTGATGAAGTTCAGCGCAAACCAACATTTTATTTACATCACAGCGTGCACTGACAAACACAAGCAACAGCTTCAATCCTACTATAATCTAATGAAGGAGGACTTGGAGGAGATCACCAAGGACTGGTTGGAAGACCTCCCCATTCTAGCAGACCCTATGGAGATATCCAACATCGACAGCCCAGAAACTGTGCAGGATACACCCGGACCTAGCAGGACAAAGAAAACTGAAGAGGTTCAGGATTTAGACAGTGCATCCGTGAAGACTTCTTCCATCTCACCAGAGCAAGGAGGTGATGGTGAAGAGTTGAATGACAAAGAGGTCGAACAATAGCAGGGTGACGAGGCTGATCCCCTAAAGAAGAGGAAAGGTTCACCTCCGAAACCTTCCTCTCGGAAGAAAGAGAAGGCCACCATGACCAAGATGTAGGCCGTCCTCACCTCTGATGACTTTGACTTCCTCATAGAAGCCCTACAAGATGTTTCGCTGGAAATATCAGAGAAACAAGAAGCAAAGCAAGAGGAGTTGTATGATCGAATTGAGACTAAACTCCGAGGGGTAAAACAAGCCCTATAGTCCATCTGTGTAGTCCCCATTACGCTGGGAGAGCCAAAATTGGGAGAAGAGCCATCTCAACTCCACCACTTAGTCGATACAGTCAAATCTTTCCTTCGATGAGCATAGGAAGAAACAACACAATCTACCCAAGCTTTGACACAAGTACAAGGGGTACTAGTAGAGCAACGTGCTACAGAACAAGAAAATCTTGCTCTCCAAGCAAAGTTTGACACAGAAAATGTACAGCTATAGCAAGAAAAGGAACAGTTGCTCACAGAGCAACTCAAAGTAAAGGAAGTAGTCAACAAATCACTTCGCTCTGTGACAGTCGTAGAAGTAAAGACTAAAGAGTGAGTTCCACAGCAAGTAGCATGACTTGAAGAAGTGATCCAGCAGCTACAACAACGCATAGTATATTTGGAGCTACGCGTAGTACCCGAGACCCCTCAAGATGTAAGATACCAAAGGGAAGCAACCGCCAGGAGCGCAATTGAAAGGCTCAAGGATCTTACCCTATAATGTAAGAATCTCACTAATTACAATGCCCTAACATATGAACAACTCGCTGAGAGTCCAGAATCAAGAGCACTGGATTTGCAGCTCCAATAGGCGAAGTAACAAGCTGAAAAGATATAGGCGCAACTGAAGTCCCTATCAGCTGTGGAAAGAATGAAGCGCTCCCAAGAGAAACACACTACACAACACCAAATCCATACTATCCAGAGTAGAGTTATGGAGATAACTGAGAAAATCCAATCCATACAAGACAAGGCCTATCAATTGTTTACAGAGGTAGAAGGCCAAGGAGAAGAGTTAGAGCAGGTTGTCACTACAACAGAACAACGTCTAGAGGGACCTATTAATGATGCAGTCATCCACGAGTTCATTGAAAAGGAGGCTATAGAACAAAAAAAGGTTGAATCAACTCGATCCAAGCTCGAGGCATTCTAAGAAGAACTAGTCAGACCAGAGTGACTCGGGACGAGTCACAAGTGAGTGTTGGGGGCCTGTTTTCCCTTGACCAAGTTTTGGGAGATTCTTGTTCATGTTGACCTATTTTGGGACTTTGACATCTTGTTGAAGATGGAGTGCAAGATGAAGCAGAGATCACAGGATCTCATTCCCTTTTTTTGGGTCCTTTTTGGGATTTGGGAATATGTAACAGGAATGGGATGTCAACCCATGGGTTTACCCATTAGGCCTATTTTGTATGTATAAATAGAAGGCTAGGAAATGTAAGAAGTAGTTGAATAGTGTGCAAGTGTTGTGAAAGTTGGCTAAGTGCTAAGAGTGGGATCTGTGTGATCAAGACGTGTAAGGTTGTGCGTATACTGTGTGAGACTTGCAGAGCCAAGTGCAAGTCATTGTAAGAGACTATGGAGAGCTTTGTGTTGTAACACAAGGAAGAAGGATCTAGCAAGTTGCAAAAATCTTTTGTCCTATGCAGAGCGAGGTTTTGAGGCTCTATGCATGTAACCCATTGAAGAATCTAATAAAGAAGAAGAGTTGGTGGGCGTAGCCCCAGGGTGGGGGTGAACCACGTAAATACTGTGTTATTCTACTCTGTGCGATGTTTTGATGTGTTTATGTGTTATGTGCTAAGTTATTTGATATACATAGATAGATATGTTTATGCTTTGTGCTTGTGATGAATATGGATGCTATATCTGACATCTGCAAACTTTCTTAGTGCTTGAATCTGCTGGATCTGATCTAATTCCTTTGCTAAGTGTTATACATTAGATTAGGGTGAATGTTGTGATGTTTTGTTTTCTCTGCGGAGTAGATATTGGTTAGATAATAATGAACTAACAATGTTAAGTGCTCTATTAAGTGTTATAATCATAGATCTATGTCCCAGCTAAGGTTGCAGACACCTGAGTCCTGCAACCACCCCTGCCTCTACCTTGGGTGAGACTTCATCTGCTTCACAGGTGTTGTCGAAAGGGCCGATTGTTAGGGTTTTGTTGGTGCATTGTTGTAGCATTGAACCCTGGGTATTCCCCTGTGCCAACAGGATGATTCCATAACCCTATCTTACATAGGATATATCTTTGAAAGTATAAGGCCTAAGGAGATGAAATTAGAACCCCACACACTTTGATATGTCTATTAAATATCTTCTAAGGGGTTCCGTCTTAAACATCTTATAAAAATGTTATAGAAAAAATTCCAAGTTGTCTTAGATGCAGCAGTGAAACCCCAAGACCTTGAGCTCTGATACCAAATGTTAAGAACTACATATCAAAATAGCATAAAAAAACATCAGAATAAGTACTCAACACCTCGAAAAAGAGAAAATTTCAGATAATAAGCCTCTTCGAGAGGGTAACCTCCTTATACACCACATAAATTTCTAAATACAAGATGATTCCAAATGAAAAAGGTCTCCTTAGTATATATAGGAGACTATTAGGTACAATTACAACTAATGGACCCAAGCCAACATAAATAAAATAACAATAATAATGTAATATGCCCCACTTAAGGGGTAATGTGCCACTATTTAGGGATTAACAATGAAGGAATAAGCTTCCTAGTCCCCTACATTCTTTAACACTTCATATGTAAAATGTGTTGGAAAAGGATCATGTAGACATGCATCATTTGACTTTATTAGGTCTACACAAATTCAGATTCCTCCTGTTTTCTTATCTTGTACTACCATTGGAGTTATCCATTCTGATTCCACCATTGGTTCAATAATTCCTACTTCTAGCATTCTTTCTATCTCTACCTTTACCTTTTCTTTATACATTGGATTCAATTTATAGGGTCAATGTCTTACTAGATTAGCATATGGTTTCAAGGGGATATTCATTTCTCCTATTTCACCAGCTATCCCTTTCATCTATGCAAATGTGGTTGGGAATATATCTTGATACTCGTGCAATAAGTCTGTAAAGTTTTCCACATTTTCATCATTCCAATAGTCTTCTATCTATGAAAACTTTGGATTATATTTTGTCCCAATATTTACCTTACGAGTCCTTAACAGTTGTGCATATGAAACATATTCAAGCTCTGGATCTTCCATTGCATGTTTCCCCTTAGTTTCATGTATTTATATATTTCTTGGATCCTCCTCGTCATGATCTTCTTAAGCCAACATTATAACATTCCAATAATTCATGGATTGACATAGAAGTTCTATGTGCACTACACACAGGTGTTGGAGAAATTTCTATTTTCGACACACTAGTTCAGTGGGAGTTAACTGACTAATTCTATTTTAGACTTTCTATTTAGACCATCACTATTATGCATGCATGCATTCCTAAGGAAAGTTAACTGCCTGATTTTTTTTCTTAATTATGGAATGTTATGCCCTAGATATGATTTTATTCCACTCATTCATTGTATCATATTGATCATCATTGTATCAATCATTCATTCATTAGTCATCTCATTGCAGTAGTGTGAATATATTTTCTCATTCTTCCATATTGAACCTCTCATCCTTTCTTGATAAGATTTTTTTGTATTTTCTTTACATAGATCTCATTTTTAGCTTTCGATCAAACATTGACATGGTATCAGAGCTACACTGCTTGGAGTAAGCCAGACAAGCTAGAGAATAAGAAAAATTAGAGTTTCAGTGAGAAAAATCCGGGATCATACCGTTTTGCAATGATTTCCCCCAAAATATTAACTTTTTTAGGAAACTACTTTTGTGAGAAGTAAATCGACCCATTCTACAAGTGGGTTGTCAATCGTTTTTCAAAATTCCTCACTGTTTTCTCAGAAAGAAATCCGAAAGATCACCTCCTGAAACTGATACGAATTCATGGTCATACCTTTCTGTAGTGATTTCTCCCAAAATATTAACTTTCTGAGGAAAAGACTCATGGGAGACATAAATAGACCCATTCTACAAGTGGGTTTTCAATCATTTGGAGAAATTACTAATCGTTTTCTCATAAAGGAAGTCAGAATATCACCTACTGAAACTGATACAAATTTTCCATTTAATGTGCCCTTTCTATAGTGATTTCTCAGTTTTTTCACTTGCAGATTGAGAGTAAAATTTTAGGTTCTTTCAGACTCAATTGGGAGTGAATCATTGTAATGGAGGAAAAATATGCAGTTATATTGATCCTTCAAAGTCTGAATCTAAAACTTTTCAAAGAAATTAGCAAACTTCGAGGTGAACAAGAGAGATCCAATATTTGTCTTCAAAACATGTGTACATATTTTTCTATGGATTCTAGACTCGTTAGGAGTCTAATGGAAGATCAAGAAGCTCAAGTTGATACTTGGACCACCCGCATTAATGAGATGGAGGAGAAATTCACTCTTCTTAATGAGCATTTTTTGGCTGATTTAAAAGAGAAGGAAGATATTATTGCTTGTTTGTAGAAATATCTGCAACAGTCTCTAGCTTCTAATATCACTTTTGCATTATTAAGCAATATTGGGCTTCCTTCACCAACTTTTGAGTTGCAAACTCATGTTTTTGGTTCAGAATTGATGCATAAGATGGGATACACTGGTGGTGGACTTGGTAAGAATGGGCAGGGTCTTGTACATCCCATTCATCCCGTGATGAGAATAGTAAAAGTTGGACTTGGTTTGTTGGGACTTCATTGCCAATAGCAAGTTGTCTCAATATTTCAGCCATTAAGACTCAATTTGTTCAATCACAAGAGTCCATCACACATGATGAATCTTCTATTGTTGAATTGCAATAACCACCACCTACATCTCTTATTGATACAGCTTCGGAGCTTTCATAGCCAGATTCGACACCAACTTTAGCATTAGAGTTTCCATTATCAGACCCTTCAGCACCAACATCAAAGTTTTTGGTAGCAATAGACTCTTCAACAACAACTTCAGGGTATACATCCTCCACATATCAACATCCTCGACATCATGATTGGAGACAACATTTTCTTCCTTTCAGGTATCCACAACCTTTTGTTAGTTCCTCTTCTTTCAACTCATTGATGAAAAGGCATATACGACAATATCTTGGCAAGGTACCAACTCTGAGGATTGTTTGTGGTTGGATTGATGATTGGTCATGGAAAAAATTTAGCAACTATTTGAGGACATATTATAGATTTGTTTCATCCATGATACATGGGAACCATTCTCATTTCTCTTGACTTGACTGATTATGTCACCTTTACAGTTCCATTCACCACTATTCTGATTACTTTTATGGTGTTTGCTTCTATGTTTTGGAAGCACTCTGACTAGCCCGACCATCTTGGTGTAATCTAGATCCTTAATGTTTGGAGAGATCTAATTGTTGTCAAATAGTATCAGCTACAACATTTTACCTTAAACACACTCATTGAAGAAGAATATGATCTTTCATCATCAGATCATGCTTCATTGACTTGTCATTTTTTCTTGGTTTTGGAGACTGTATACCTGTCACATGGTGGATCTCATCTGTTCTTTTCTTCTTTTGATGCATTGTCTTTTGAGGGGGGGTTTTGTTCCCATGTGGTTTTCCCTCTTTTATCATTTTTATTCAATTTTCATTAGTTTCATTTTACATAAGTACCTAATATGGCCTAGTAGTCGGGACTCATTTTTTACTCCATAGTGATGTTCAGGAGGGGTGTTGGAGAAATTTCTATTTTCGACACACTAGTTTAGTGGGAGTTAACTAACTAGTTCTATTTTAGACTTTCTATTTAGACCATCACTATTATGCATGCATGCATTCCTAAGGAAAGCTAATTGCTTGATTGATTTTCTTAATTATGGAATGTTCTTCCCTATATATGAGTGTATTCAACTCATTCAGTGTATCATATTGATTATATTGATCAACTTTGTATCAATCATTCATTCATTAGTCAGCTCATTGGAGTAGTGTGAATATATTTTCTCATTCTTCCATATTGAATATCTCATCCTTTCTTGATAATTTTTGTGTGTATTTTCTTTAGCTAGATCTCTTGTGCAGGTTTCAATGAAACATTGACAACAGGTACTATATCCATCAACCCTTCTTCTGAAAAAAAAACCTTGGTTCTAATGGCCTGCAAATGTACATCTACTAATGGATATCTATCTTCAAAAGTACATTTTACCTTAAACCTTTGAGTTATTTCATCCCAATTACCCATTTCTTTTCACATTTCTAGTTCCAGATACCAATTCTTAGGGATCGTTTCCAATGTATGTCTAAACCTCTACATTTTTTCCTTCTTCGATATCGAACTTCATATGTTTCTACACTACGCAATATGATCTCTTGGGTCACTTACTCCTGCATATTTCTGCGCAATATACTCAACCTCAGTACCAAATCTAACTTGCATCAATCTTCTACACTCTTGGTAGTATTCTATTAATTCTTTATGTGCAGCCCACCATCTGGATGGAGTGTCTTTCAAGACAACATATAATGCCAAAAAAAAAAATTGTTCGAGTATCTACAATTCAAATGCATGTACAAAAGATTATGTCATTGAAACCACCATACTTGGGTGGGTTGCATAATTTCATTCCCATCCAGCGCAATGATCGAGTCATGCAGACACACTATCTGATGGATACTTCATGCATCTTTTTCTTCCAGTGTTCCATACCTTCCTTCGACTCCGTTGTACGTGATCTAATTCTTCTACAACTTAGGGAACCATATGTAGTCATATTAACATAGTCGTCCATTCACGCAATCATATTATACAGTTTGTCAATTTCATTCCCTTTTGTTGGCTCTATGTACCTCTTTCCTTTTGTCAGATCTAATGGCGTGGTAACCTTTAAGTCCCCTACTTCAAATATCATTTCCCTCTTCTTCAGATTAATAATCACCTGATTTTCAAAGGCCCATTCAATCCCCCATTAGAACTGGATATGGCTAACTATCATCCATGATCTCGATGACCTCAAAATATATTATACTGCACACCCCATCTATATTCACAGGTACCCCTAACAATTGACCGATCAATACTATCTTGTGTTGGTTCTCCAATATTAACTAGACAAGAGACCAAATCAACTTTGGCTTCCCCATAATTTCCCATGTTTGCTTCTATGGATTCTAGACTCATTAGGAGTCTAATGGAGGATCAAGAAGCTCAAGTTGATACTTAGACCACCCACATTAATGAGATGGAGGAGAAATTCACTCTTCTTAATGAGCATTTTTTGGTTGATTTAAAAGAGAAGGAAGATATTATTGCTTGTTTGAAGAAATATCTGCAACAGACTCTAGCTTCTAATGCCACTTTTGCATTATTAAGCACTATTGGGCTTCCTTCACCAACTTTTGAGTTGCACACTCATTTTTTTGGTTCAAAATTGATGCATAAGATGGGATACATTGGTGGTGGACTTGGTAATAATGGACTTGGTAATTTCCCATGTTTTCTTTGACAAAACATTTGCATCAGAACCCAAGTCTAAAATGACCTGGTCCATGTCATAATCCCCCATCTACGCACTTAATTTGAACTCGCCACTTGTCCTCTTTTTGTGAAGTCCCTTATTCACTACCCTCTGCACAGTATGGAATTCTCTTTCTTGTGTGCAATGATCAATCATTCCACGCAATGCATTCAATGAAAATTCATCTTTCAT
This sequence comes from Picea engelmannii, assembly GCA_009831015.1. Taxonomy (NCBI): domain Eukaryota; kingdom Viridiplantae; phylum Streptophyta; class Pinopsida; order Pinales; family Pinaceae; genus Picea; species Picea engelmannii. The sequence continues at coordinate 118,828 of ML788999.1, forward strand.
CAATGCTAAACAACTTTTCAGAAATGATTTCAAAGAACTTACCTTTTCAAGGGGCCTTTCAGGGGTAGTAAGATCATAGATCAAAGGCATGTCAACCACATGGGTTGCGGATGATGTTGATTTTATCCAATTTGGTCCTATTATCACATTCCTTGTCTACTGATATGTCTCTTTTTCTTGCTATGGGTCAAATGTTGGCATAGGTTTTTTTCATTTACTCACCCATTTCTCACTTTTCCTCCCTCTATTTTTTGCATCATCTCCTATCTTAGCTCCTCCACGCATGACAATTGCTATTTTGGTTCCTTCATCACGTATCTCTGTTGATGTCTTATGTATGTTCATATTTGAGTTATGGTTTTGAGTCCCTCTTTCCTATCACTTTGCAAGTAATTAAGGAAAATATTCTTTCATTGATCTAATTCTCTACAATACATGTAGGTTTTGCAAGGATTCGAGCAGTCACGAGCTAAGTTTCCTGGTTGATTACAATTGTAGAAAATTATTGGGCCTCTACCCCCTCTACCAAAAAATTATTTTCCTCGAACTATGCCAAACCCTCCTTGGCTTCTTGGATTAAATCCTCTCTAATTATTATACTCTGGACCACCTCCTTTTCTCACAACATTTTCCTCCCAAATTATATACATATCCGAAGTGTGCCCTCTCATTAGATCGAATGCATGAAATTCCTTCTCTTCGTTCCCTACTGACTTGCAAAATTTACAAAATATTCTGCAACATACTCTGATATTTATGCAACAATGGAAAATTAGGCAGATGATATCCCCAAGTCTTGGATATTTTTCAGTACCCCCTTCCTGGTAATGGGTTTGGTGCTCCAGTTTCCAAATACTGCACAAAATATGGGCATTCGTCCTTATGGTGGCCTTCAATCCTACACTTGGTACACCATACTTGTTCCTACTTATCCTTTCCTTTTGTTAGTTTTGCTAGTTGGATTGTCAAGGAAACTAACTGTGTTTTGACTTGAGCCATCCCCCATGATCTACTACAGGAGACACTTCCAACTTCATTACAATATCCAAAGCTTCCGGATCTGATACAACCTTATGTTGTATGAATGGGAAATGAATGTGTGGCAATAATCCTGTAATAAACCATTCTCTATGTTGTTAATCAAGAATTTGAAATGTCAACCTACCCATCAAATCCTTAAATATTTGATCATAGCTCCGCAGTGACTCAATCTACAATTTTTTTATTTCCTTCACTTCTATGATGTACCGTGACTCATACTTCAGCTACTTGAACTCTTTAAATAATGTTTTTTGAATTTCTACCAATGTTCTTTCTTGACCTACTAGTGTGGTACTTTACAGTTTCATGTACCATACTAATGCACAACCTCTAAATGTTGTTTCCAACTGCACAATATTTGTGGCCTCATCCTGAAAATTCTTCACAGCCCAAATTGTCTCACATACAAATAGATGTTGTTCTGGGCCCTGCGACCCAACTCCCTAGAACTCAAGCATTCTCAATGTTTTGTCCAACCCTGCCATGGTGTTTTGTGTAGTACCTCCTCCCAACGTAGTTGGATGACTCTGAATCGATGCACTACTTCCACTTCTATGGCTACTACTACTTTGTCTTCCTCTTCTAAATATAAGTGATTTCAACAAATCCTCAAAATTTATCTTAGATCTAGGTGATGCACATGAGGTCACAAAATCGACACAGGATCCATCATGAGTATAACTTAACGAATCTTTTATTATAGTACTGAACTAGGAATCCTCTTTCTCTCCTTCTATGTGCGGTATTTCTATGATCTAGACTATTACACAGGGTACTCTCCTTGCATACTCATTGTGTGGACCTCCTTCCTCAACCCCAGTCTTCAACTTATTATACCTTCTTCCATTACGTAGTACCCCAAACTTGTCTTCTTCTTCTAGTATACCTTCCTCATTTATATGCATCCTCAGTCCCTCCCTTCCTTAGTCATTTCTTTCTTCATTCCTTACTACCTTCAGACTATCCCCTGGTCATCCCCCAGTTCCCCTATCTGCATGAAGCCACTTAACAGTCATATTCCATCGCCAACACACATTTGTCGCACAACAACATCTTTATCCAATTCTGTAATGCTTTCATAAACCTTTCGTGTCGACCCTGAAATAAATCCCTCTATGTGACACTATATGAATGGGTACAATATATTACAAATTTCATAATATAGCCCCCCGATATGCTATTCAACCAAAAATTGACTGCACAAGAAGTAGTATTACTTACAAATTTCAATTGTCTTACCAACTAAGGGGTCCAATCTATTATCACTCTGTAAATTTCTTTTGGTTGAGGAAGCAAATCACAAAGGTAACCACAAACCAACTTGAGGTTGGAAGCTATCCCTTCCAAATAGAGAGGGATCTCTCTCTTCAAATCAATCACTGAAAGGATTGATTTGGAATTTCTTCCAAAGGATAGATCTCTAAGGAAATATTGAATTTATAGATTTGGTGGCAAGGTGGACATAAATTCCATTGGGAAATTGAGTCACTAAAAGGTCAGAAATCAATGACAATTTACTGGATACTTGGTGAATTGAAAGGTGAATAATTAGAGGAAATATAGAAAGAACTTATTTAGGCCAATTAAATATCGTTGTAGATTGAATATTACAAATAAAATAAATAACCCCTTAGGGCATCTATCAAGGATGAATCCCAAGGTGATTACAACAGAAAGACAACTGAAAATACATGCAACAGAGCATCAGATACAGATGGATTTTGATACATATACTTCACATTAACATAAAGAACAAGACATGTCACATAGATGGATTAAAACAAGAATACAAATACTGTAGAATCACATGCATAAAGAAACACAATCACATGTATCTCTAGAGTCAATATTTCAGGGACTTCTGATCCAATAAATTTCATTAATATCAAGGAAAAAATACAAATTGTACTCAATAGTCTTTTCCTTGCACACTTGCCAACCCTTTCCATACTGAATTTCATGAAATAAATACAAAATGGCTCGCCCTTGGACTAAGGGATATGAGCTAAACTGTTTGCACAAAAATAGAAATAAGATACATTGAAATAGAAATAGTTTCAACTAGGTTCCTTAAAACTAGGGAACTCTCTTGACCAAATTTATTTCATTCGAATTTCTTTAACCAAATGTGTGCTAAGTGCCCATTGAAATACATCATACTCAAAGACTCATCATAACTAAATTCATTTACAACTTGAGACTTTAGACAGCTGATCTCATGATCAAATGCTCACATACTCAAAATAGGAATTCCTTGGTCTTTATGAGACCAAGGCGTTATTTTGTAACTCTAAACACACATACATAAGAATACCTTGGATTTAAAACTATATTATAGGAACCTAACACTGGCTCCAATGGGGATGGCATCCTCCATGTGAGGTTCCAAAGAACCTCTGACCAAGTTCCTTTATCCATTGGGTTGTTCCCAAAATTTTTACCTCCTATAGCCTGTAAACTTATAGATGACCTTCTTCAATTGAAACCAAATGAAAACTGAAACCTGAAGTTATTTCACACTGCTGACTATAAAATAAATGGTAAAATTGAATTAAAAACTATTGAAATAATGCTCAATCTTGAGCTTATTTGCAAACCATTTCCTACCCTAACCTCCTGAAGATTGTTGCATCAAGTGATGCAAAAATTCCAATGCAACCAATCAAGCAATTTGTTGCTCGATTGACCTCTACTTACACTTTCTTGAGCAGACAGAAAAAACTTGGAATGTGGTAACTCTAACTCTAGTTGAAACTGATCTCCTTGGTATGAGAAAAATGCAAACTTCACATTTTTCGATGACTGTAACATGCTAGAAAAATAATCTTCAAAAACATGATACATTAACCAGTCATGAAGATCAACAAAAATACAAGCATTCCTTTTGTTTATAGTTGTTGGTTCTTCTTGTTTTATACCTTCATTTTCAACATCATTCTCAAAAAATATGGCAACAAGTTGTTCATCATTCTCATCATCAAGATCAGGGATAGATTTTATATATTCTATAACAACAACATCTATCTCATATGTGTGTGTGATATATAGAGGTTTTTATTCATGCAATTCAATAGAAATCTCCTTTTGATCTTCATAAAAAATTTCTTGAAACAAAAACTCAGCAAACGAATAATCAAAAGAAACATATAAATAATTACCTCATACTCTTGATCACATAAAGACTGGAAAGTCTACTGCAAAGATTCATTAAGCTCAGAGGATGGAACATGAGTTTCAACATCAAGATGTTGATCTGTTTCATTTTCAGCCAAAGAAAAAGTTATTGATTGCTGGAAAATTTCTTGACCATGAAAACATGCCTTTAATTTATGTTCATAATGTTGTAAAGGATTTTCATTCAAAACATATAGTATCTCTTCGTCCATGAACTCATCATATCCATAAAAACTTTCCAAATGTTTAATAAATTTTTCAAAATGTGTGCAACAATATTTTACCAACAACAAGGAAGGATGATGTTATTTATATCTCTCCTAAACTACTGTATGAAAATATCTAAGAGAATACAAAAAAGAATATGGCAAGTTTTCATACCATGATTGTGCATTTCCCTCCAAAGATACCATGAACGTCCTCATCAAGAAGTATTCATGAAATTGAAACCTCATCTTACACACATGCATGTGAAATTTAACTAAATGAATAGCAACATTGTCTCCTTTTCCATCTTTAAATATAGGCAGATAAGTTTTCCAATCTATACGAGGAAGGTGATTTGGAAAACCAGGAATGTGAGAGTGATTCGTTGGAGCATACCTTGCAGATTGTTTATCCATCTTGAAGTAGTGGAAAGGTCCTCCTGTTGGAAATGGGTTTGGCACTCCTGTTTCCATGTACTGCGCAAAATTTGGACATGTGTTCTTATGGTGTCCTCCTTCCCTGCATAGCGTACGTCAAACAACTTATCTTTTATCTTTTCCCTTATTCTGGTTAAGTTGAAATGTTATATTCAAATGCTCCTTCAACTCCTTTATTGTTGGATTTGTATGCTGATATTGGTTCTCTTCCATTTTCAAAGTTTCCTATAGATCCTCTTCCCGAGTTTGGAACTTTTGGTTTCTTAACGGATACTTCAAGTGTGGTAACAATGAGTTCACAAATAAGTGCCTATGTTGCATGTCATTAATTTCATATTTCAACTTACCTTTCAAAATTTTGAATCTTTGATCAATATACCAAACAAAATCACCTGGTTTCTTCTTGATTTCAATCATTTCATTCATGTACTGGTCTTTTGAGCTTGGCTTCTAAAATTTGTTTACTAGTAGTTTTTTCACATTTGTGATAGTCTTTGGTACTCCCTGTGGATTGTTTACATCCGGGCTCATGTACCAATCCAAAATGTGGTCTCTTAGTGTGATAGCTAACTGCGCAAGATATGTATCCTCATCTATGATCTACTTTTCTTCCCATAAATTCTCACAAATGAATAAGTGATTTTCAAGGTCCTTTGATGCATCTCCCCGAAATTCTGGTAATCTAATCATGGGATCATGTCCTTCGATTTTGAACTGTGTTGAACTATTGCCTCTGCGCGATGTAGATAATTGACGGTTACTTCCTGAAATTGCTCCCCCGGTTGATTTTCCTTGATTAGATCCATTTCCTATTTCTTTTCTTCCACTAAAATTCAGTTTTCTAAACGTTGGTGTTCTTTCTGGTGTATTATTCACACATGGGGTTGTAGGTTCCACATTGACGGTGATCTGGATTGGAGTTCTTCCTTCTGTTCCTGAACTTGGACCTCCTTTTTTGTTTCATATGTTGCGTGTAGGATTTCCTCAATCTTCTCCACATCCCGAAGATCCTCTACCTCTTCTTCATCACCTGCCAAGCCCTCTCTGTCGGTTATGGCTCTCTTCTTGTTATTCATTTTATATTGGTAAGGTATTTTTTTGTGCATATTTTCATATTTTTCCATTATCTACTTTATATGGTCCTCTTCCATCATGATTGGGTCCATGGCCTCCTTCTTTTTTCCCTTATCCATATCCCTGTTCATATCTCAACCTCCTATCATTGCTTCCCCTCTTCCCCCATGCACGCAGGGAAGTTTAATTGTCTGATTCCATGGTGATCAAACCATTGTCATACAATAAAATATTGATTGAAGTATACAACGATATAATGCATCTACCTCTGGGTCCTTTTAGAAAATCATGCTCTGCTGTGGTGTAGGACTTCACGTTATCTACTGAAAATTCAGTGATAAACCCTGCAACAATATTGTCTAACCAAAAATATACTACGCACATGAATTTGTTATTAACTTGTTGTAACTATGTGATCTCCGTAAGATTCCACTCCATCTATCTAATCTGATTCGTAGGGTGGTTTTCCTTTAACCTCAATAACCACTCTTGCAAAAAATGTGGGAAATCACAAAAATACCTCATGCAAGTTTCTAAACACGTATTTTTTGAGATATTTGTGTGGTGTCAACTTATGGGTTTTGTTTTCCTTCTACGCAAACTCAAGTTCCTTTATTTTCAACCATCTCTCAATATCTTCCTTCGTTGGATTCCATGTCCTAAACATTCCCTTCTATACTTTCATCCTTTGCGCGTTTCTTCCATAGATCTCATCCACTCAATCATGTGTAGTTCCAACCGACAATGGAACCATTTGTTGGTTAACTTCTTCTTGGGTTGACCCAGGTTCTGATCTCAAATAGGTTTCCAATAAAACCCTCAAAACTATCGGCCCTCTTGGTAAACCAGAAGGAAACGCTGCGCATAGGGTACACAATGTAGTCTCACCTGACATAGATTTTATGGGGGACTGCAATACTCATGTGTTTGTAGTCTAGGAATGAGTGGGGATTGTGGGTAGCTTCTTTCTTCCTTATGCATTATCCTTGTTAATTATTCATCTACTTCTATGATTTATTCATCTTTTAATCTATGCATGCATGTTTATAGAGCTACGTTAACCATTCATTATTAAGCTAATGATCAATAGAAAATTAAATAATTCATTAAAAATCACATAGAACACAAGGTTTACCATGGTCGAACCCCTCCTAAAGCTACGTCCAAAAATATCTTGCTTCTCTTCTCATTTATTTATTCTGCTGCAAAATCTTGCATTACGCGCATTACATCTTCATTAATACAATCAAAATGAGGGTAGGAAACCTCTGTGAGGCTGACTAGATCACAGAAAGATCCTCAAACTGTGGCCTAACCCTTAAATACAAACTTATTCGACTCTTCTACAAGACTTATTACAAACTTTCTTACAATTATCGACTGAACTCTTGAACTTCTTGAACCTTTTACCTCTTGATCCACTACCTTGTGAACCTCTCTAACCACTACCTCATCCACAACCCTGAAATACTAGGTCCTTATTTATACTACTTTATAGGCTTATATCCATTACAATATTTGTCAAAAACCCTAACCCTATCACGGTTAGGCTTATCTTCCTGCACACCTTGTTGCTTTTCCTCCTACATGTTTCTTTCTTGCCACCTATTGTGTGCGCTCCAAAATTAGGTATTTCTTTCCAAAAATATGTCTTTCCCCAAAACATATCTCTCTCCCACAAATAGGCCTACGCCCAAATATAATTTCTTCCCAAAATAGGCATGCACCCAACATAAGGGTTAGGCTTTAAGAGTTGTAAGAGTTAGGGGACATATGTTAGCAATTGGGTGTTTTAGGGGGTAGTTTTTCAGGGTTAAATGGACTACATGACAACAATATTATGGGTTATAGGGGTTACATTGTAACACCCCTGGCCACCCAGTCAGGGTCATACTACCTCATAGAACCACTCTTTCTAAGTTATGATACTAATTTTGTAGCATACCCAGCCATAGACCTATTGGGCTATGCCCCAAAAAACTCTTGCAAAACATCATACATATAAAAATTAATAGAAAATTACATTCTGTGAATACACAAATTAATGTGGAATAACAGTAAGCCTACACATACAACATATACAAGAAATACTCCTCAATATAAAACATGTACAAATACAGAACATGTAAATGAACATATAAATGGTACTTATCTTTTTATAGATGACCACCAACTGTGTGCATACCTTCCATGAACCTCCTATCCTTAGACCACACTACTCATCACTCTCAACAGTGGGTCACCCCCGAGCTAGGACTAAACTCCACCCGAGTAAAGGGATTCCTAGGCCAGGTTGAGATAACAGGACGTTGCACAGTCAATAGGAAGGATTTCATCCCATGAGCCAACCCACACTAACATCCTATAGCCTCTCATTCCCCACATGCCTGTCCCACCCCAGGAAGTGTGCCCCTTCTCTGCTCAACATTCCTTTGGCTTCCCCACTTCCCTTCCAGGGCTTCAACAACAAGCTAGACATGAATTATCAGAGCACTATAGCTACAGTTGAGCTCCCTCTAGGAAAATCACTTCCCCAACAACCTCTCTCACCTGGAGAGAGTTGTTAATAGGCCTGGCAACCTACTTCTTCTTTCACAACAAACTCTCTCACCTAGAGAGAGTTTCTCATAGGCCTGACAACTTGCTTCTTCAATCCACAGGCCTAACAACCCGCCTCTTCACTCCCGCTCCTAGTCAACCAAAAACAGGCTCAGGTGAACGAAACAACCAAAAATGGGTAAGGACACAGAAGATGGAAGAAATGCATGATCAGCCAAGGAACTTTGTTTGTAGCAACAACCAATCGTTAAGGCACAGTACGGGTTCAAGAAAAGTAGATGCATTGCGCTTCACAAGAAAATTACATGATATCTCAAATGTTTGTAGGTTTCAGAGATGCGTCCATGATCAGAGGTCAACAATGGAGGTAATGGATCCTTGTGTGCATACGTGAGTGCATGGGAAGCATGGACAAAATTGAAGAGAACCCCCCAAAATGAACTAATTTTCCCACATATAATTGCATGCACCAAGATTGACACATGGTTGTCTTGGAGCTCGTTCCTCTCCACTTGGAGTTCATTCCTTTTCCCAAAGGAACTTAGGATAAAATGAGTTATTTCCCAAACCTTAGTCTCTTAGCAAATATATTATTATATTCCCTTAGAGCTAAGCCCTCAAGCTTAGCCCTTTTTCCTAGCCTCTTAGCCCCTTCCCTTTCCCCACCTAGTGGAGCTTAGTCCCCCATTCTCTTTTATCGTGGTCAATCTACGTGCATCGATGTATTTATATTAATGATATGAGTATTTACATATACAAAAATAAGATCATTGGCCTTTAGCATCTAGGCTCTTTGGCCTAATCATCACATAAGCCTCCTAGCTTATAACCACTTGGCTCACCATCCTATAAAACATATTTACATTCAAAATTACAACTTGGGCTCGATCTTTGGATATTACAACCCCCTCCCCTTATTTATGCACTGTCCTCGGTGCATTATATACCATGTACAATTCAAAAATTCTTCAAAAATATCCAATATTTACATGCTTCAATTAAACCTCATTGAAAGCAATGACTGGCTGCAAATCCCCTAAGTTCCACCCAACCTTAGATCTCACCATTTATAAATTCTCGGTAGTGTATCATCCCCAAGCAAGAATATGACTCCACCAGGGCAATGGCTTCCCAAGATAACCATAGTGCACAATTAATACCAACATGTTCTAGGCCAAGGTACCAAACCTCAACAACACTCCAACCAATGGTCTCTCACTCCTCATGTTCCTGTACAACCTAAGGTAGTGTGCTCCTTCTCTGCTCAACATTCCTTCAGCTGCACCCCTACCCCTTCAGGGCTCTAACACATGTCAGACAAGAAGTCTTAGAGCATCATGGCTCCAGGAGTTCCAACTTCCCTTAGAAGTCTCTAGGCACCCTCCAGACCTCATACCGGGGAACATATCCCCACACTTCTCCTTCCAGTGATCCAACCTTCTCCAAGGAAACCCAAGGAGAAGTGTGCACACACCAATATCCACTTGGGATCCAGAGGGTAATATCCATTGTCTCCAATCAACATCTTCTCCAGAGCTACTCTTTGTAATCAACATTCCAAATTTAATCAATATTATCTCATCTGTATCACACACATATAGTTTTCATGAGAGAACATTATAACATTCCATTTTAGAAATCAAAGTAATTTCATAAGGAATTCAACGTTTCCCCAAAATATGAAATTCTATTTCATAATTTTTCATTGTTGTTGCAATAATAGGATGCAATCTTCCTTCTAGATTTCAGCAAGCACCATGTTGAATACCATTTTTCCTGCAATGCTTATATCTTGCGTTCAGCCGACAAATTGTCAGTATTTTCTGTACATCATACTCTCATTGCAATATGTACAAAAACCTTATGAAGTGTTCTTATAATTGTCTATAACTAACAATTCAATCACAACTACAAAACAATTTATTAGATAGAATGAATTATCATTCTATGCGTATGCATGTTCATAATTAATATCAGTAAGTCCATTAGTTCTTTTTTTGAACAAAAAAATTCATGTAGTCAATGCTCATGTCACTACTTGACTTGCAACTTTCCTGTTGCAATGACTAACAACTCCTGAAATGTTCTCAACTCCATGAGTTAGCAACATTTCAGCCGTTAGTATAATTATTTTTATGCAATACTATATATTAATGCACTCACATAATGCATTCATCAAATGAATTTAAGTATACGATTCTATCATGTATGAGTGCAACTCTACAACTTACTAGGCATGAGTGCAACTCTCAATGCATATCTATTAAATGCACCTTTGAATTGATTTTTAGAATGATATTTATCTAAGTCATGTATCTGTCCATCCATAAATTGGAAATCTGGCCAATGTCTTGACACATTCTCCACACACTTCCCATTGTCTTCTCGATTATTTGGATGCCTTCCTTTTCGACCCGAACACTACACAAAGAATATAATTATGTGGTGTGCATTAGTGTCAGAAAAAAGGTTGCAGTCCAAGTTTTATTTAAAGGTAGGAAGCTCATTGAGTATTTGTGTGGTACGTAACCTTTCTATATCCATACTTTTCCATATCCAACCATTATTTGGTCTCATACATGACTAGATTTCTTGGCATCCATTCCTATAACAAGTTCTTATATTTTATTTCTTTGGTTATTACCTCATAACCAAATTAACATGACATGCTACTATATCTGTGTGTGCATTCAAAAGATAAGAATACTTGATAACTATAACATACCTCTAGCATTTACCACACCTAGTGGTATCTTATTCATGCTAATGCATTTAAATAATACCATAATGTGTATTATAAAATTCTATATGGGGAAATTCTCACCTAAATTCCCCTTCGACAATTATGAAACATAATTTCCAAACAAATACTTACCATCATAGATGCCATTAAATAAATTTGATGTTACCTGATTAGTTGATGATAATATAAGCTCTCATGCCTCTTTATCAGTCTTATAATCAACATTCCATCTTTCTGTTGCTTCCTTCCATATGCAGCAACATCATCAACAACACTTGCAAACATGCAATAATTCTCCCTTTCTGTGTATGGATGTCCAACAATCCATAACATAATTGTTGCTATAGTAATCACAGGAACCTCTTTCTCCCTGTATCTCTTTTCTTTGATGATCCAAGAATTCTTCAACTCTTCCTAGATTCCTAAATCTTCTTGTGCTCTCATTGTAATCACTGTACATGCTTATTTCTATCCTGAGCACTTACTAGTCAAATCACTCTTGGATACCTTTGCATTTCCAACCAAATACTAATGCTAATATTAACCTTCATCATTCATTTATTTTATGGATCCAACTAATCCAACTCATACTTGGATGAATTACAATTCCAAACATATTGTCTTATATACTTTGGGTCTTCAACATCCAGTTAATTTTCAGACGGAACTACTTCATAACCTTCCTGACTGAATACTTTATTATTTGAGTTTTCTTGTACCCTTATCTTCTCTTTGCCAACTAGCCTCAAACTTGACTTTCATAGCCAATCTCTAGCATACTGTAAGGATGCAAATATGCCTCCTTAGCTAGTTGCATAGAATTAATTAAAAGTACTTAATATTTCTTTTAATTTACCATCATAATTTCAAATGATACTTCCACCCCCTACGAATGTCACTCATGTCTATATGCCACTTGAGATGGATTCTTTTTAGGCGCCATTTATTTTTGCATTCAAAACCCTGTGTACACTTCTACACATTGGAAAAATTGTGATGATCGAATTGTGACGTTATGGACAAAATTGGCCATACTGTCGCAAAATAGAGGAATTTTTTTTTTCCATACTGCTCAATATCGTCGCACTTGCAACATAATTTTCAAATTGTCGCATTAGCGACAACATTCAGAACATGTTTCTCTTGCGACTACATCAAATGTGTGTCAAACTTGCAACGATGTGGACATTAGGTTGTCTTCCCCCAACGATCACCCACTATTTGACAAAGTCAACATTGACTAGGTCAAAAGTCATCACAATTGCGGCGTTCTATCCATCGCACTTGCGACGATATAGACACTAGGTTTCCCCCCCATAATGGTCACCAACTATTTGACAAAGTCAACATTGACTTGTTCAACTGTCGTCGAAATTGCGACGTTATAAATCTATAAATATGTTGCATTTTACGGATGTTGCGACAAGGTTTTTATAACAATGACAGTTCAAAAAGGTTATAAGGTCTTCTTGGTGAACAATAAACATGTTTCTTTTTCATATGTTATAATAGAAAATATAATAGATATTCTATTATACACCACTCAATTTTTTAAGATAATTATCAATATATGTATGTGGGGAAGAATATCATAAAACATTAGAGGTGGGAAAAAAATTAAAGAGGGTGAAAAGGGTGACATTAAATGTTATTTCCCTTGCAAAAGTTGTTGTACTAGACGTCCTGAAAGAGTTTTAACAGAAACAACTAAAAAACATTGTAGAAAATATGGGCACATGGACAGGGGATCAAATGAATATCGTCCCATGGTAATTTTATATATATACATTATTTGTTTTAATATTGATTGTATTCTCAAACTTTTATATTGTTTTATACATGCACTAATTTTTCATGATTGTTTGTAATTATAAAGTTATATTTCCCCCCTAACTTTCTATAGAAAGAACCAAGTAGTAGCATAAATGATGTTGTACAAGATGAGGAACATGAAGCAGATAATGAAGATCAAGTTAATGATCCCATGAAAGTAGATGGAAATAATAACATAGTTCAAGATGATGGGACAAATCAAATGATCCAAGACTTATTTGTTCATCCTGATGAGGATCATGGGGACAATAGTGATGGTATTTATGATGAACCTCTGCTTGAAAAGGAAAATAATGTTGGATCATGTTGTCATTGATGCCAATGGTTTGATTATTTGGGAGATTGTTGGATCATGTGTCATTGATAAAAATGGTTTGATTGATTGATGTCATTGATAGATGTCAAAGTGGAAACCAATTGATAAATATGGATCAATGAGTTTTCATTGATACATGATGATGCATAGTTTTTTTGATGAAAATATGACTCATTATTGTCTTATCATGATTGATAAGGCGTACAAATGGATGAACTCCAAAGTGGTCCCCTTATGGTGAAAGCCCTCATGGGAAGACGCTTTGCAGATTGAGTTATCCTAGAAGAATGGTTGGAGGACCCATGCTTGTATGTGGAATAATGAGATGAAGATCAATGAAGTTGTTAGTGAAACTATCCTAGATGGATAGTGCTTGTTGTTGATTGAGGTTGGTTGTCATTAATGTCAACCCTTGAAGAAAGCCCCGTAGCACAAAGGCTTGGGTAATGGACCCAATATTGTTTGATGTAAATATGACTCATTATTGTTTTTTCATGTTTGATAAGAAGTAAATATGGATGAACTCCAAAGTGGTCCCCTTATGG
>ML788999.1:156848-187799 GCA_009831015.1 Picea engelmannii
GTAGTTGATGAGTTGGCACACATACATGAGGTGTATAATTGATGATGTTGGTACATATTGATGAGTCATAGTTGATGAGTAGTTGACACATGATTGGTACATACTTGGTACATGGTTGGATGCACTTGTTTATGGTACAGGTTGATTACAGGTTGATGCATGGTTGATGCATGGTTTAGATTTATTGGTACAGGTTTACAGTGGTATATCTCACAGTGATAGTGTGATAGTGGTTCCATCATTCTACTTCTACTTCAAGGTGGCAGGATGGGGCAAGGACAGGTGGTTGTAGCCACCCTTCGGTTGTAGTCGGAGAACATTGGGGGTTGTAGCCTCCTTCTGGTTGTAGCTAGAGAATTGGGGAGTTGGAGCTTCCCTCAGGTTGTAGCCTGAGAAACTAGGGAGTTGGAGCCTCCTTCTAGTTACAACTGGAAAACAAAGGAAGTTGGTGCTTCCAATGAATGTAATTCTTCAAGACATATAAGAAAAAGAATTTCGTGGTTTTCTCCCGATTTGGGTTTCCACGTAAAACACTGGTGTACTGTGTATGTGTGTGATTGCTTATTTCTTACTGCTCATTATTGGATAATAATTCTACATCAATATAACATTTGAAGAAAAAGGATTATAATTACGTTATTACTGATTCACCCCCCCTCTCAGTAATCCAACACTTGTCATGCCATTTTCAGTGGTATGTGGAATGTGACATAACTCCTCATTGTTTGAGAGTTATGGCTCTATGAAGTTGAAGGACCTCCATATGATGGCTTGAAACCCCAAAAGGTCAAAGAAGTCAAAGTGCTTGAAAAGAAGAAATCATTATTTAAATGATAAATTAAAGTGACAAAATCAAGAAATAATAAAGTAAGGTGACAAAATCAAGAAGGAATATTTAAATGATAAGGTATTGGAGAAATTTATATTTATGGAAAGTGGTTAACCCTAAAATAATGGAAATAGGTTAAGTAACCTAGAAATGGGTTAAGTGACCTAAAAATGGGTTAAGTGACCTAGAGGATGAAAGTATAAATAAGATAGCTATGGACTCTAGCATATCATCCTTTTTGTGGATCAATGGAGACCTTCTTGTGAGAATATATTTTGGAGTATTGATGGAGAGCTTCTTATTGGTGTGGATCTCTTGAGCATGATTGAAGATCTATTCTGAGGAAGAGAGTGAAAGGAGGATCTGATGGATGCATCAAAGTTTCGGCAATGTCGGAGATCTTGACGGCAAAAGTCTTGGAGCTTCAGAAACCCTAGTTTCTAAGGTATACGAGGGTTGTAATGGCCCAGAAAGTGTACACACGTGGGTTGTATGAGGACATGGCACGTATAGTGGATAAAATGGTGAAGACTTGTGTTTGAGTTGGTGCCAAGCTCTTGGATGATTAGGCAGGTTCCAGATCTGCATTCTATGTGCTCAGATCTATCACTGAGACACTGGTATGGTTACATTATTGTCTTGATGGATACTATTGTTTTATGTGTTGTGAATGCTTAGGGCATTCTTAGTATGGCTTCTATGATGTTGTTCAATTTGGTTGATTTGGTTGATGGAGTGATCAATACTCTTTTGATTCAGTGGTGACATGATTTCCATGGTATATTAGTTGTTTCTACATGATTGAGATAGCATTCATATTGATTTGTTGTGGAGCATGAGCCAGCTATTGGAGAGCTTGGATGTGTTGTGACTAGTTGGTGGTCAGATTGGACAGTCAAAGACAGAAGAGAATGATATATTGATTGAAAATAATCTGAGTTGATATTGAAGTACAAACCCTAACAACTCAGAAGGTATACGCAGGTTGTTGTATACACTGACCGCGTGCATACGTGAGCTATAGTGAGCCAGGGCACATGCACACGCTAGCTTCACTACTGACAGGTCGCGTACCTGTTGACATATTGATATTTGTTGAGGATTGTTGCCTCATCTCAGTTGGTGCTAAGGGTGTAAGATGAGTCTTGCATTATAGATTTGGTGCTCTTGTAGAGTTGTACTCTATTCAGTTGTTGATGATAAACCCCTGGATTGTTGTCCAAAATAAAAATAAAAATTGTACATACATCTTTTGTTCTTTGTGTTCCTTGTAGTGATGACTTGATGATGATATATGTTCTCATCTAACTGGTTATAAATTAATGAATAAATGTTGAATGTTAACTAAGGAGTTTTTGTAAAGAGGGAAGATTTTGGGAAAAAGATCCCCATACTCATTCACACCCCCCCCCCCCCCCCTCTAAGTGTGGTAGGTGTGTCCAACATATAAACGAATTTATAAAGGGTCAAGAGCAAATCTTCTCTCCACTACATTGTTGTTGATGAACTTAAAGGTTACAAATCATTTGTTGAACACTTGTATGACACAGATCCTAAGGTATGTAATATGTTTCATCACATATACATAAAGGTTGACTTTTTCCCCTTTTATTTAGTGTTAATTAATGTGTAAAATAAAAATGAAACATTTACAATTACTATTCTTTACATTAACTAGTTATTTTTTATGTTTTAGATTGTTAGGTGGATTTCTATTACCCTCATCAAATATTTTACCTCGCACATATCGAGATTTACATGCCATTATGAAAGACATTGGAATGGAGTATCAAAGTATATATGCATGTCCTGATGATCATATTATATATTTTGGACAACATGCGTCGAAAACAAAATGCCCGGTATGTGGTATTAGTAGATATTGAGCCGATCCAGTAACAAAAATGGTGCCTCGAAAGTTTCTCCAGCATATTCCCATAATTCCATGTTTATAGCAACTGTTCAGGTTCCAAAGCATAACACAGTTTATGGATTACCCTGCATGAAGAAGAATTGAATATGGCGTTCTTTGAATTCTTGCAGATGGTTATGCATTTAAGGAAATTGTTGCAAAATGGCCAGAATTTACAGATGAACCTCACAATGTTAGGCTTTCATTGGCAACTGGCGGTGTTAATCCATTTGGAGAGCTTTGGTATGTTTACTCAGTGTGGAATATTTTTGTTATAAAAAATAGCATTCCTCATTGGATGTCAATAAAGAGGGAGCACATAATGTTGACAATGATTGTTCCAGGTATTTGTTTACATTAATTTTTCGAATGTAAATTTTTCATTTTTTTCTTTTTTTGCATAATATCTTATATATATATATACCATGGTAGTAATTTTGTGTAATTTCAAACAATTAGGTAAGTACCAAGTTAAATATATGAATGTGTATATAGAGCCTCTTATCGACGAGCTACTAAAGTTTATTGGGTATGTGTTATATTTTTTGCATGTGTGTGTGTGGGCGTGTCAAATTCAACAACTGCATCTGATGATCCCAACTTCCATTGTTTGTTGTGTTGTGTGTGCCAGGTGCTTTCCTGGGGGGTCCCAGGGGGGGCAGGTTTGACCCCCCTAGTTACACGTAGCGTTCGACTCTGTACGGTATCCCGGAGCCGACAGGGTTCGGGGCAGTGCCCCAAAAAAATTTTTTGGGTGGTTTTTTCTATTTTAGCATATTTTTCTATTCTTAGTGGTTTTCTAAATTAA
The DNA here is from genome assembly GCA_009831015.1 of Picea engelmannii. NCBI lineage: Eukaryota > Viridiplantae > Streptophyta > Pinopsida > Pinales > Pinaceae > Picea > Picea engelmannii. The sequence continues at coordinate 160,398 of ML788999.1, forward strand.
TCCTGGATTAAGGGATTAGGGTTTTGGTAGCTCGGAATACCTAAAACATTGTATATATTGTATGGTGAATGGTGAAATTAATACAATGAAGATTTGAAAGGTGTGACACCAAGGAAGGTTGTTTTTCTCCTGGTTAAGGGTTTCCAGCGTAAATCTATGTGTACTATGTGTATGAGCCATTGATTAATTTTTGTTTTGATTAAGAATATGTATGCATTGCTTTACTTCACAGGTTTAAAACTTACAAAGTTATGGGAGGGAATCACTATGTATGACATCTGTAAACCAATTGGGCAGAAGAGATTTCAATGCCATGGAATACTTTTATGAACAATTCATGATGCCCCAGGACTAACACATTTTTGTGGTATGCAACATTCCATATTGCATGCTTGAATAGTATATAATTAATTGAATGTATCATGCATGTTTTTTAAATAATCCTTTCCTATATTAATAATTCACATTAATCCATCTGTTGCAGGTCTTCAAACAAAGGGTAAATTTGCATGTCTAGTTCTTGGTCCTAAAATGAAATCTCGTCGGTCAAAAAGTTTAGGAAAGGAGGTGTTTGATGAGTATAGACACTTCCTCTATAAGAACCATAGGTATCATACTACTGAAAAAGATCTTTTCAATGGGAAACAAGAGACTGGACTAAAACCACAAAGAATGACACCTCACCTATGGAAGTTGGCATATGATATAATTAATCCTCGAGGTATGCATTTTGTTTATGTATCGTAAATGGAATCATGTTTTGAAATTTTATTTTAATTATTCAATTTATTTTACCGCATTTGTTAAATAGTGTTCTGATTTTTTTATGCTTCATCAATGTCGTCTTCGTGAAGGTAGTAATAATGGGATTCCAAGAGGAATGAAATGTTATCCCACTCAATTCATGAGGTTTCCTTACTTTTAGGAGATAAAAATAGTTCATTTGTTTGATACAAATCATATCGGGAAGAATGTGACAGAAACATTATGGTGAATCATAGATGGCAGGAGGGATAAAGAAAAAATTGTTAAAATTTGTAATGACATTTAGGAAGCCAATCATGCAATGAAAAGTGTGATCCGATCAAATAGTTATGGATACCAAAATAACCTTCCATGGTTATTAACAGAGAAGCAAATAAATGGTGTAAAAGAGGTCATTCAAAGAATTAAATTTCCCACAGGTTTTTGCTAAAACATAAAGAATATATTAATGAAGAAAGGTGAATTTGGTGGGGTAAAAACACATGATTGGCATACCTTCATTAAGGTAATTAATAATTTTAGTATTCATATTTATATATTGTCCGTATACATTTTTTGAGTTTTTTTTTTTTTGTCTAATTTTGAAACAAGTACGATTCATTTTTTATTGTTATAGTATGCTCTACCTCTATCTCTCCCAAACGACTTTGAAAATAACGTCAAAAAATTTATATATGATCTTTGAAAATACATGAGGTAAGTAGCTGCAATATATATGCAAAACAAAAAATCAATTTTTTGTTGTACTTAATGGCATGTGTTTTACTTGTAATGTAATATGTATTATCTTTTGTTGAAACATGTTATTTTCTTGCGTCATGATCCGTAGATGGTTGTCAATGAAATAAATCCATGAGGATGATATAAAGTATTGGAAGAGAGAAATTCCTTGGCTAATGTGTGAAATGCAAAAGTATCTACCTCCAACATTTTTTAATGCACAAGAAAACTAACTCATACACCAAGTTGAGGAGATTGAAATGTGTGGACCTGTACACACAAGGTCAATGTGGATGGTTGAGAGGCACTTGAAATCATTGAAGGATTTGGTTAGACAAAGAGCATGTCCTTAGGGTTATGTGGTGGAGGGATATATGGTATATGAATCCATGGTGTATATTAGTTAGTATCTTCCTAAATTAGTAGTGCAAGCGATGTATGTAGTGGATTGCATTTGGGATTTGAACTCCATCCAAAAAATTGAAGGGGAACAGTTGTTGGGGAAAGGTACAATGCAAAAAGTGAGAGGTAATATTTAAATTGTGGATATTTGTAATAAATATAAATTTTCATTTTTTTTGTATATGATCATACTCATTTAATATTTATTCTTTCATCATTTATTAATATTTATCATGGTTATAACTAATATTTAATATTGGTGAATTGTGATTTTTTTATCAGTCAGTTACTCAAGATTGGGATGCACTACATTTATACATTGCAAACAATCTTGGCTAGATGAAGGTATGGATTGATAGATGTAAACAATGTCATGGTGGTAGGTTATCATGGAAAGAACTGTCTGAATTGGTTAGAGAAGTTCATCGTAATGGAGATTCCGATGTTACATAGAGGGAAATAGATTTAGCATATTGTTTGAAAGATGGAAAGGAAAGAAAATTCACCCATTTTATTCAGTTATTTTACATTATATTAATGTGACTCTAGGTGCCCCGGATGGGGTGACACGTAGCGTAGCCCTACCACTTGGCTTAGAATTAATCCATAGCTTAAATGCTATAGGATGCTCCCCATCCCTTCAACAGTAAATATGGTAGCAGGCCATTATAGCATATCTACGGAGGCGGGACTTCTCCCTCATGCAAACGCACTAGCACCGCCAACATTCAGTATGACAGAGTTAATAAGGGGCCATGTGATGTTGTCCCACGAAAATTTGAAAGAAAGGAAGTCTAGATAGAGTTGGCTCATTTTTGTCTTGGACCTCCCCGCCGATTGGGAGCTCTGGTGTAGTCTCCTTTGTATCTCGACGACTCCGGAGGTGCCCTCCATTCACCCCTCCTCCACAATGATAAGGGAGCGAGGCAAGCCTCGCTGAGGCTCGGCTTGGTACACCCACAAAGCGCAGCAATAGAGAAGATAGAATTTTGAGCGCGCACTCTCGAAGGAAACTTCTATCCTCCAGCAGAGAGCTAGAGCCAACTGCATGGTACTCCATGCCACTATAGGTGAGCCTGCGACAGAGCGGAGCACGTATACCCCTGTAATTGAGCCTGAATCACAAGTTGGAAGCTGTCTGAAGGAATTGTCTGAAGAAGAGCTCCCAATTTGCTACGTCAAAGAAATACCATGCCCGGAGGATATCGTGACCACCCCGGAACCTCAAGCCACTGAGCCTGAAACATAGGCTGGAAGCGGTCCAAAGGGAGAGCTTGCAGAAGAGTTCCCAATTTGTTATGTAGAAGAAATACCATTTCCAGACAATAGTGCGACCACCCTGGAACCTCAAGAAATAGAAACAAAAAGGGGGAGGCTCTGTGAAGACATCCCCACCTGCCATGCTGAGAAGGTAACGAATGATTATGGGGTATTGAACAGGGTCGGCGCAAAACTCCTTCGCGTAGAACATTTGGCTCTCGTGTTTGAACTCCGAGGCCACATGGCATACCAGGAGCACAGAGTCCTCCTCATGGGACAACGCTTGGACCTACTCCTTGATGCTTACTCCAACGCTTGGACCTGCTCCTTGACGCTTACTCCAATGCTCCAGCAAAGCGAAAATGTCCAACGTGTGCACAATCATTTGTCATTCTGGCCAAGTCCGCACGTCAGGAGGACAAGGGCGACAAGTCACCGGGTATTTGAGTTTTTCTTTTCTAGTCTGGTTTTACATCATATTGTTGTTCAATGTTAAGATGATTTATAACCATATGTCCTGGTTTCCTTCGGGTAGGACAGATGGAAAAACAATATTTTAGCCTATATTCCTAGACATATTTTGCCCCAAACAAGGGTGGTTTCCGGTAAAACGACTGTTTATTTGGTGGCACAGCACGATAATATCTCTGTGTATTTTTGTCTCTGTTTTTCTGTCAACTTAATATAGCAAGTAATACCCCCTTTTTTACTTTAAAAAAAAATGTGACTCTAGGTGTGTTTTTTTCATATTATACTTTCCAATTTATATAAATTTGTTAATTATTAATTGAAAATACATATTTTACATGTCTGGCATATTGTAGTTGAAACACCACAAGACTATTTGGTGCAATGGTCGTAAATTTCACATCAAACAGTTGGATGAAATTAGGAAAATTGTTGATAGTGTGATAACTGCAGTATTCCATGTCACTAATGTTTCCTCTAGGAGTGATAGACATCCTTGAGAATCTCAAAATAGATACTATGTGTTTTTGAATGATATAATTGAGTGTGACTTTAATTCCTTCAAATTAGTTTTGTTTGATGGCAAATGGTATAGGTTACGAATGCATGAACATGATGAGGAAAGAACTGTTATTCAACATGCCAAAGGATTTCCTATGATTAAACCAATGGTTTTTTAAAAAGCAAATGACCACTATGTTTTTCCAAGTCAATGTGAACAAGTCTTCTACTCAAAGGTTTTAGGTAAGAGGGATTGGTCATTTGTTGTTAGATATGGTCCAAAAGGAAGGCCAGTAAAGTATATTGTACATGAAGAAGATGATATTGAAGAAAAATATGATGTAGAGTTAGAGAAGGAAGAATATGGGTCAACATATGAAGAATACAGAGAAGATGAACCTGGCGTAGGAGACAATGCGTCAATTCTTGATGATGATATCGATGAAGATATGCTCGAAAATGAAATTGATGACGATCATGCTATCATAAATTATTTCAACATTGTTTCTGAACCAGATGATGATATAGATGTTGAGTTGAATGATCAAGAAGAATATACAAAACAAGGATGATACAAATTTTGCGTTGGTCGATGAGGTACGTAACTAGATATTTTAAACAGTAAGATTTATGTGGGAGGGATTGTTTAGAAGATTCATAAGAACCACAGTATTGACAATCGGAGGTCGACATTTCGAGTCCATATTAGGACCCATATTCAAGACATTTAAGCCTGGGTAAAGAAGAATTCGAAGAGAAGAGATAAATAATGAACCTACGGGAGGTGGAAAACTATGAAGTCAGCTCTAAAAACCTAGAAAGTTTAATCAAAAATATTTTTAAGAAATTTTGAATTTCTAGGGTTTAAATAAAATATTAATTGTAATAGTTTTAATAAAATATTAATAAAGGTTTATTAATTTAATAATTAGAATAAATTTTTAATTTATATAAGTGTTAGAGCAATATTAATTGTAATAGTTTAATATGAATTAGATATTTTAATTTGTATGAATTATTCTCTTTAAATAATTTTTTATGTGGGTTAATTACATGTTTTTAAGTTTTATTTCATTTTTTTTTTGTAGTTTCTATGCATGATTACTATGTTGTTTTTGTTTATTTTTTATTTTATAGATTGGGTATTGGCGAATTGAGAGTGATGTGAAGGGGGGGAGGGGCCATATGAGCTTCCACCTTCATGTGGTTGGCCTTGTTTAGTACAGAATAAATTATTCTCGAAACCAAGAGAATTTCATGCATTCATCTTTATACTCAAAGATCACTCACATACTCACTCTATATATCGACCCATGAGATTTTGTATTTAAATAATTATTTCGTACGATATGGGAGGGTTTCTAGACTCAAAGATTACTCACACACCCACTCTTCATATTCATCATCTGTGTAATTCAAAACCAACATCATGCCAATTAGGCCCATGATTTTGGTCGTGGCGAGAAGAAGGAAATAGATGAGATTTTGTATTTAAATAATTATTTTGTACTAATATTAATATTTATGGAGCAAAAGAGTACTTAGATGAGAGAAAAATACAAATACATAAAATAACTTGAATCTTGTCATGTGTTTAATCAAGCACTTATTATTTTATCAACACGGTTATTGTGACATGCCCTTGCAGTACTAGTAGATGTGGGGACGTGCATCTCGGTCGTATTTTAAAGAAAACAACTAAAATACATTGTATTGGGGCTATATAAGTACATGATGGGCAACAATAACTTATGAATGGGGCCAACGTTGAAATTATTTCAAAATGTTTCTGTATGCACTTAAATTTGACACAGTTAGACTGTTTGCATGCCTTGACAATATGAAAGGGTTTCGAGACTCAAATATTACTCACACACCCACTCTATATATTGACCCATATTTTCCTCATTTCATTTTAAATTTATCGGTTGAATTTTAAAGGAAACAACTATTAAAAGACATTGTACTAGGGCTAGAGTACATGATGGGCAACAACACTGACCTATGAATGGGGCCAACGTTGAACTTTTTTTGAAATGTTTTTATATGCATCGAAATTTGACATGGATAGACTGTTCACATGCCTTGACGATATGGGAGGGTTTCCAGACTCAATGATCACTCACACACCCACTCTTTATATTCATCGTATGTGTCGTTCAAAACCAACATCATGCCAATTAGGCCCATGATTTTGGTCGTGGCGAGAAGAAGGCGATATATGAGATTTTGTATTTAAATAATGATTTTGTACTAATATTAATCTTTATGGAGAAAAAGAGTACTTAGATGAGAGAAAAATACAAATACATAAAATAACTTGAAGCTTGTCATGCGATTAATCAAGTACTTATTTTTTATCAATGCGGTTATTGTGCCATTCCCTTGCAGTACTAGTAGATGCGAGAATGTGCATCTCGGTCATATTTTAAAGGAAACAACTAAAAGACAGTGTATTGGGGCTAGATTAGTACATGATGGGCAACAATAACCTATGAATGGGGCTAATGTTGAAATTCTTTCAAAATGTTTATGTATGCACTCAAATTTGACATGGATAGACTGTTTGCATGCCTTGACGATATGGAAGGATTTCCAGACTCAAATATTACTTAAACACCAACTCTATATATCAACCCATCTTTTCCTCATTTCATTTTAATTTTCTCGGTCAAATTTTAAAGGAAACAACTATTAAAAGACATTGTACTAGGGCTAGAGTACATGATGGGAAACAATACTGACATGTGAATGGGGCCAACATTGAAATTTTTCCAAAATGTTTCTATATGCACCGAAATTTGACATGGATAGACTATTCACATGAATTGACGATATGGGAGGGTTTCCAGACTCAAATATCACTCATACACCCACTCTTTATATTCATAGTTTGTGTCATCCAAAACCAACATCATGCCAATTAGGCCCATGATTTTGGTCGTGGCAAGAAGAAGGAGATAGATGAGATTTCATATTTAAATAATTATTGCGTACTAATATTAATATTTATGGAGCAAAAGAGTACTTATATGAGAGAAAAATACAAAGACATAAAATAACGTGAAGATTGTCACGCAATTAATCAAGTACTTATTCTTTTATCAACGTGGTTATTGCACCATGCCCTTGCAATACTAGTAGATGTGGGGACATGCATCTCGGTCGTATTTTAAAGGAAACAACTAAAATACATTGTACTGGGGCTAGATCAGTACATGATGGGAAATAATAACATGTGAATGGGGCCAACGTTGAAATTACTTCAAAATGTTTCTGTTTGCACTGAAATTTGACATGGATAGACCGTTTGATTGCCTTGACGATATGGAAGGGTTTCCACACTCAAATATTAATCGTACACACACTCTATATATCGAACCATCTCGTCCTCATTTATTTTTTATTTTATCAACCAAATTTTAAAGGAAACAACTATTGAAAGACATTGTACTAGGGCTAGAGTACATTATGGGCAACAATGGTGACCTGTGAATGGGGCCAACGTTGAAATGTTTTCAAAATATTTATGTATGCACCAAAATTTGACATGGATAGACTGTTCACATGCCTTGATGAAATGGGAGGGCTTTCAGACTCAAATATCACTCACACACCCACTCTTTATATTCATCGTCGGTGTCTTTCAAAACCAACATCATGCCAATTAGGCCCATGATTTTGGTCATGGCGAGAAGAAGGCGATAGATGAGATTTCGTATTTAAATAATTATTTCATACTAATATTAAACTTTATGGAGAAAAAGAGTACTTAGATGAGAGAAAAATACTAATACATAAAATAACTTTAAGCTTGTCATGTGATTAATCAAGTACTTATTATTTTATCAACATGGTTATTGCACCATGCCCTTGTAGTACTAGTAGATGCGGGGATATGCATCTCGATCGTATTTTAAAGGAAACAGCTAAAAGACATTGTACTCGGGCTAGATCAATACATGATGGGAAACAGTAACCTGTGAATGGGGCCAACATTGAAATTCTTTCAAAAAAATTCTGTATGCATTGAAATTTGACATGGATAGACTGTTTCCATGCCTTGACGATATGGAAGGGATTCCAGACTCAAATATTACTCACACACCCACTCTATATATCGACCCATTGTTTCCTCATTTTGTTTTAATTTTCTCAGACAAAGTTTAAAGGAAACAACTATTAGAATACATTGTACTAGGGCTAGAGTACATGATGGGAAACAATACTGACCTATGAATGGGGCCAACATTGAAATGTTTTCAAAATGTTTCTGTATGCATTGAAATTTGACATTGATATACTGTTCACATGCCTTGAAGATATGGGAGGGTTTCAAGACTCAAAGATCACTCACACACCCACTCTTTATATTCATCGTCTGTGTCGTTCAAAACCAACATCATGCCAATTAGGCCCATGATTTTGGTCGTGGCGAGAAGAAGGCGATAGATGAGATTTTGTATTTAAATAATTATTTCATACTAATATTAATATTTATGGAGAAAAAGAGTAATTATATGAGAGAAAAATAAAAAGAAATAAAATAACTTGAAGCTTGTCATGTGATTAATCAAGTACTTATTCTTTTATCAACAAGGTTATTGCACCATGCCTTTGCAGTACTAGTAGATGAGGGGACGTGCATCTCGGTCATATTTTAAAGGAAACAACTAAAAGACATTGTACTTGGGCTATATCAATACATGATGGAAAATAGTAACCTGTGAATGGGGCCAATGTTGAAATTCTTTCAAAATGTTTATGTATGCACTGAAATTTGACATGGATAGACTATTCGCATGCCTTGATGATATGGAAGGGTTTCTAGACTCAAATATTACTCACACACCCACTCTATATATCGACCCATCTCGTCCTCATTTCATTTTAATTTTATCAGACAAATTTTAAAGGAAACAACTATTAAAAGACATTGTACTAGGGCTAGAGTACATGATGGGCAACAATATTGACCTAAGAATGGGGCCAACATTGAAATTTTTTCAAAAAATCTCATGACTTAGTGGATTCACATATTTATATAGACCATGTCATAGCATGTCGATATTATAAAATGATAACTCATCACATAACAATGTTGCATTAGGCCATATATGAAGCCTTGCAACTACAAGCTTTACTTGGTTCTACCAGGCAATGAGTTCTTGAACTTTGGACCTATCAATAAGAAATATTACTATAAAAAATTTGCAAGAAAAAGTCATCATGCTCCACTTGTAGAATGTAGATTATGTGAGTTCTTAGATTGAGCTTCATGGCACACTTCTCTCTCCTCACTAGTCAAGGTGCATTTGGCACAACACAATGAAAATTTTCTTTAAGGGAACTAAGTGTTCCTTGATTTTGTTTATACTGCCATTTCCAAGTGGCACATCACATACATCAATTATTCATAGAATGAATTAGCCTTTAGCAGGGTGTTCTCATCATCATGGTTGACCAATTCTATTTGGTCATCAATGCCATGTCCTAATGAAATTTATCGCCTAAATGAAGAACATGATTGGCTACTTATTTATACAACACAACAAAACCCCAATATATGGGTATTATAATGAGTATTAGAATGCATACCCTAGACCAACCATTACTAATGATTTTTCATTTTTTATCGAATACATGCTTACAACTCCACTTGGCTTTCAACCACCATGGATTTTTGTTCCTTTATCATTGGTTTCTTTAGCCTACCAACACCCAAGGACTAGATAGTGTTAAGTGAATATTTTAGGATGCAGTAATGTTTAACGATTGAATGAACATTGATAATGTGATTGTGATTAACATTAACTTAGTTGGCGTGAGACATTTTAATCTGGTTTTTAGTGTGCTTCTTAATCTATGTGGGTTAGATTGAGTGGAGTTCTTAGTGTATGGAATCCAACTGTGGTGTAAGTATTACCAAGTATACAATCAAGTGTGTGCATACATTCAACACATAAGATCCAATAGAAACAAGGATGATTTTAGGGGCTAAATTTCACTCATGGGCTAAATTTCCATGGTTTTTCCCAAAAAACGATTCACCATTATAAAAATGATTCGCCCAAATTCTATAGGATAAAATTATTTTACCTTAAAAATTGCCAAAATTTTATACAAACTATATAAAATCATTAGAAATTTGAACATTTTTATAAAAATATCGCCAAACATTTAATAGTTGGCATATGAAGGATTAGTAAGATTCGTCAAAGTTTCTACATTTAAAAATAATTTTTCATCCTTAAAATCATCCTTGAATAGCAATATCCTTCAACCATTCATTTTCATGCCACTTGGTAGGCATGTTGAACTCTAAGCTTTGGCAATTTGTTGTCATCAGATCATGTGATTGACATATCAACCCTCAAAATGAAAGTGTCACCTAGCATGCACATGTTTTTTGATTTCATCTTTCTTCTTGAATGCGGGCACAACTTTCAATATGTACCCACCTCCATTTTATAGTATGTAATTGTGTCAAACCATGTTTTCTCACTCAACATGTGCTTAGGGTAGGTTTGTGACTATAATGAACATTTGATGTGGTCTAGATATTATTTTGTGTAAATATGAGGTCAATTATGTTAGATAAATAAAATGAGTGTGGATTAGTAATTTTATGTTTCAGATCTACTTCACTACTTCTAGTGTCATTATAGAATCATTTCATGTGATTGTTATTTTATTCTTCATTACCATGCAACTTTGTTATGCTTACTATTTGAGTGCATATTAGAAATACAAAAATACAATAGTTTAATCATTCTTCAAAGACTCGTTTTCACAAACACAATTATATTAAATGAAATTTATTGAAGTTAAGAATTCAAAGGGTTTTTAAATATAATCAAATGTGATTATATAATAGATAATAACTCTAATAAGGTTGAATTTGGCTCCAATAGAATACTCAACAAATTTATCCATGTTGACATCAACTCGACTTGGTAATTCAATAATCAAACAAAGTGGTTAAATCCACTTTAACCAAGAGAATCAACAATAGATCCACTTGAGTTAATGAATTCAATTTATTGATGGTTCATCCATTGGGGTTGCAAGCTAGGAATAAAACCTACTAGAAATTGGCATTAGAAAGAGGAGTGAAATTATGATTATGTTCAAAATTATCTAGTTTGTGTTGGAAGTGTTACCCCTCATTTTACATGAGGCCTACACTAGTATTTTTTCACTACTCTTGCGTTTTTCATCACAAAGGTAGGTTTACAAGTTGATGTTTAGATGGCCGAAGGGTTGTGATTGCATTTGATGAGACTATTAGTGATGTAGTCATGGATGGCTAGATGATTATGATGCTCTAGTTGTCTTGGTGATTGCTTTCTTTTCATACTAGTAGACTTGGTTTTTGAGTCCCTATGATCATTGGATGGTTGATGATACATCATGTTGATGTATGACTCCCTTGATGGAACACCCTAGAAATTTTTATCTAAGCTAATATTGTATTGGCATCTTTGTTTGCTTGGAATTCTCCCCTTGATATCACTTGATTTCACATTCATTTAGATTGATATGGTCTATCATGGTGTGATGTTCATGAGGTGAATTCCCTTGCTCATGTTCAGGATTCATACACATATTATGGTTTTTTATGACATATATTACACCCTCATGTCGATTGTTTCCCTCTTCTACATATTTTTATGCTATATTACTTGGTGGAGGAGCCTACCATGGAGTGGTGCCCTAGCCTAATTGTGGGATGATTTCACACTTGTTTAGTTTTTATTTGGATATTACTCATCATCCCATGTGGAGTGCTCACCCTCCTTTCATACATATTGTTAAGGGATGGTCTTATTTACATGTTAAGGGATGGTCTTATTTATTGATTGATGAGGGGCCACCCCTTTCTTTATTGATTTAGTTGATCATTGAAGGAATTTCACATGTGTTCTTCATATATTTGATGACTTATTTCATGGTTCCACTTGTCTTAATATATATAATATATAAATATAATAAAACAAAAAAATAAACAAAACAAAATAACTATAAAAAATGTCAATATTGCACTCGCGCACGTCCATATTTCATGAGACATAGCAGGGCGTCGATCAGAAGTCAGAGAAGTGAATACAATCTATGAGTAGGGAATACAATCAAATACACGTCGGAGAAGGAATTTGGAGACAGATATCTAGGGCACACAGGACACATCGAGAGAAGGAAGCTGGAGATAGAGAGTTAGGGCACACAGGACCGGCTGGGAGAGAGAGCTCGAGGGCAGGGTTAGGAAGGAGTCATAGCTCGTGGAGGGAACTGAGAGAGAGAGATTGAGGCAAAAAATGGTGAGTTATTGAATTTCCCAATATCTCCCTTCATTTCATGGTAATAATGCATGACTAAAAACTAAGTAGGAATTAACTCAAATCTAATGCTTGGAAGGTTTTCTAACTCAAAACTAAGTAGGAATTCATGCAATGCTTTCAACGGTTTGAATAGATTCGATTAGTTTGAGTTGATGTCTCCAATCAAGGGATCCAAAAAGGATTTGGCATGGGTGAAAGCAAGTGAATGTGGGTAGATGGACATGAGGCACAAAATAAAACCCTACTTATGATTCCAAAGTAGGTAGATGAACCCTAGTCGGTCCTTTGCTAGGTGAAGAGAAGAGAGGGAAAAGAGATCTACTCATAGGTATTTGTTGAAGAGAGTTAGTCCTTCATGAATTGATCTTGGGTATTTGATCTTGAGATCAATGAATTAAATGGTGGATATTCACTCCTAATATCTTTTGTAAAAATTGTCAAAAAACTTGAAATTTGTTACCAAAAACTCCCAAAAACCTTGAGATTTGTTACCAAAATTTTTTAGCATGTAGTTCTAGGAGTCTTCCTTGAGATTGATCTTACAGTGGATGTTCAACAATTTATATTGGGTCTTAAATTAGTGAAGATATGTTTTGGATGAGAGTCATAATTTTCAAGGCATGAAATGGGATGGGTAATGGATAGTCTACAAGTAGGGAGCATAGATGGGTTGAATAGGGTAGATTTATTGAGTACTAAGGTCACCATTTTTACACCTCTTATGTCTTGGCAAGGTTAAGAATTTCCAAAGAACATAAAAATTTGAAATCCTTATGTGACATTCCTCTTATGAAACAAGGATTTGTATCATTTTTTATTTATTACATTATTCTTTTCAATGTTGTGCAGGTGTACTAATTAGTGAAGTGTGAAATTTGCATGGTATTTTTAAAATTTGGGTCATTTTGCTTCCATTTATCTGGATAATTAGCTCATAATTTTTGTGATTAGCAGTGCACACATAGTAATCTATCAAGAAAGTATTTCTTTACTTAAAACCTCTTGCTCCTTCCCATGGCTAGTTTTCATCGAAGTTGAAATTCTTAAATTTCATTTTCCTCTTACATTGTTTAAAGAGTCGAGTCGAAACTCCATCAGTTTCCTGACCACTCCTTTGAGTAACAACAGCCTAAAATCAAGCGCTAATTAAAATTTATCTAGCAAATTTTCTAGGGCTCTTCAAACCCATCTTAGCTTAGGTGTAGAGCTTTGGAATAGGATTGTGAGAATAACTTTCCAAAGATACTAAACAAACATAAATATTTGAGTTAGGGAGTGAAATCTAGTTTCTATATCACTGACTTTGTGAAGCCCTTCTAACATAAGGGTCAAGCACGAGGTTGCATTGGGGCCAACAGAGTAATCAACCCTGCTTTGTTGGTCTTGGTGTCGACTATCGACTGTCCCCCCTCTACTTTGGTATAGTAGGTGGTACCATACAACCCTTAATATTTTAGACTTCCTACCCAAGGTGACAGCACAGGGTAGGTGGTGTTGTAACTGGGATCAACATTGGCTAGACTCACTCGGACTCCTTGGAGGGTTTCCCACTACTCGGTGAGGTAACTTGCACCGGGGAGTTAGTTCGTTAAGAAGGTTTTCAACGTAAATTTCCCACCCACCAAAAATCGTCCCCTTTGGGCATCAATCCTACAATGTTGGATTTCATCACCAACTATCGCTTCTTTGTGAGAAGGTTTGTTTCCATGCTTGACTACTAGATTAAGTAGCATGTACTAGATAATACAAGTGTGAAAGAGTAACACTATGGAAATCATTATGAGCTTACTATGATACCAACGGGATGTTAGTAATGAACTAGAACCATTGTACTAATTACTATTACAACTTGATAGAACAATGCTAATGCATATCCAATTTCATAGACTATTTAGAAATATTGATTAAAGAATAGAGCATTTTAACTATAATTTTAGAGTAATTCAACCTTTTGATTTATCTTTTCTTTCAAAGAGTTCTAGTATTAATGAGAAAACATTTGTTTGTTCTTAATGACTAACATTTTTTATAACCTTCTATAAATTACATAGAGCATTATTGTTTAATCATTTCCTACTAGCTTCCATTAAATTTTACATGTAAAAAGTTCAACCTATCTATTGTGATTGCACCTCTTTTAATTGGACTTCATCGCTCTTTTCTATTTTGATTGAAAATATCTAGGGATTAATAAGGTGTTTCATACATAACACAAGGATTTGTATGAGGCTTTTTCTATGGATTAACATTCTCAGCACAAGATAACATACACTTTACCCTTCATGACTATCAAAACACCAACATACTAAGTCAAATGGTAGAATAATGATTTGTAGGAACCCTAATGGTTTTGCAATTGATATGATTTCAATGAAACTATGATTTAAACCAAGTCTCAACCGTAAACATGACTTGAAACATATAACTTGACTTGACTTAATAAACAAAAGTCTTGGGCCTCTTGACCATAAGGAATTACTAGTACTAAAGAAAATAAACAAACACTCAAGGACCCAAAGACTTACTAGCACCAAACACATTGACTTCAATCAAACTTGCAAAGAAAATAAAAACTAAAAACAAAAATTGTTCTAACCCATACAACTCCCTACTATAATATCTAAATCAAACTTCATCATGAAGTATAAAGATAAGGATTCAAGTGAATGCCATTCACCCATCTAGGTTTAAGAACACCTTCTAGCTGGACCCAGTGGACTACACCTAAGTCTCTACTTTATGCAACTATAAATGGTCCCAAGTAGTGCATTTGTAGCTTTACAAGATTCTTTAAATATTTTGTCATATAAGAGGTATAAATCTCCTTTGGAAAATGACTTGGTCTTAATATAGTGATAATCATATGCTTTATACCTTTCCTTCTCTGCATATTGATGAAAATCAACCATAAACTAATATTGTCCTAATTTCATTAACTTATATAGTGGTCCTATATTCCCATAATACTATAGGAATTCTCTCATCCCAACCATCTCTATTACATAACAAAAATTAGTCAAAACCTTCCCTAAAATATTATTAAATATTCTCTAGTCTCATTAGCCCAAGGATGATAGGGGATAATTTTATGATGCTAGATAAGAAATTCCCTACTCAAAGTAGCTATAGTGGTGTTCAATAAGTTCTTACCTTGGTCACTGGTCAAATTCCTTGGGCAACCAAACCTTCTAATAAAATTCTCAAAAATAAATTTGGCTACATTATGAATCATAAAATTCTATGTAGGTGAAAAATTTTCCCATTTAGTGAGATAATGATTTGTATTAATGATATATCAAGCTTTAGAATTGGAGAGTAGGAGGTTTAATATATCCCACAAAATCAATATCTCATTTCTCAAAAGGTTGTAGATCCCTTACTGGATTCAAGGTTATTTCATCTCTCTTATAAGGTTTACCTACTTTTTGACAGACATCAAAAGTTCTATCATACTCCTTATACCCCTTAAATATGGTTGGCCACCTAAGACTAGCTTGGACAATCTTGTCATCTATTACTTTTTCTCCAACATTCCCTCTTGCAACTCCTTGATGGAATTCCCATAGAAGAGAATTCCTTTAATGATCCATCACACATAGCTAAAAAATACCATCAATCCCCAATTTTTATAATTGTTCTGCAATTAACTGATAATTTTCATCTCTAACCACTAAATGATACTTCTGAGTTGTGGAATAATCTTCAAGAGAAACACCATTAGTTAGAAACAAATCATTCTCCTCTATATAGTTCAAGATAGCCTCTACTTTTAATGGTTTGTATCTAGAACATTATCATCCAATGCACCACCTAGTTCTCTTGACTCAATCCTAAAGAGGTGATCAATCCTTACAATATGTTTCCTAGGTTTAACCATAAATTCAAAGGAGAATCATTGAAAGAAGAGAAACCACTTACAAATATGACCCTCTAGAACAAGCTTATTAACCAAATATTTCAATGCAAATTGATTTGTATAAAAGTTAAAGCATCCTCCTAGAAGGTAGTGTCTTAACTTCTATAGAGAATAAACCATGGAAATTCCTTCACGCTATATGGTGATGTAGTTGTGTTCAACTTGTGAAATATTCTTAGTTGTGAAATATTCTATGTCTCAACCTTCAACATGACTTGACATAGATAACTTGACTTGACTGAATAAAAAAGAATCTTGGGCCTCTTGACCATAACGAATTATTAATACTAAAGAAAATAAACAAACAAACAAGGACCCAAAGACTTACTAGCAACAAACACACTAACTTGAATCAAACATGCAAAGCAAAGAGAAACTAAAAACAAAAATTTTCCTAAACCATACAACTCCCTATTATAGGATCTAAATCAAACTTCATCATTAAGTAGAAATATAAGGCTTCAAGTAAATTCCATTCACCCATGTAGGTTTAAGAACACCATCTAGCTGGGCCCAGTGGACTACACCTAAGTGTCTAATTTATGCAACTATAAATGGTCCCAATTAAGGCATTTGTAGCTTTCCAAGATTCTTTAAATATTTTTTGTCATATAAGAGGACTAAATATCCTTTGAAAAATGACTTGGTATTGATATAGTGATGATGCTATGATTTATACCTTTCCTTCTCTGCATATTGATGAAAATCAACCATAAACTAATATTATTCTAATTGCATTAACTCAACTAGTTGTTTTGCAACTAGCTCTTCATATATCATATGGGTAGCATGGGAAATATAGAGATAGGAACCACAAATTATATAGGAACAATAGCCTCATGACCATACACCAACTAAAAAGGTGGTTTCTTATGTAATTTCTTGGTAGTGGTCCTATATTCCCATAATACTATAGGAATTCTCTCATCCCAGACATCTCTATTACATAACAAAATTTAGTCAAAACCTTTCGTAAAATATTATTAAATATTCTCTAGTCTCATTAGCCCAAGGATGATAGGGGATACTTTTATGATGCTAGATAATAAATTCCCTACTCAAAGTAGCTATAGTGGTGTTCAATAATTTTCTACCTTGGTCACTGGTCAAATTCCTTGGGCAACCAAACCTTCTAATAAAATTCTCAAAACTAAATTTGGCTACATTATCAATCATAAAATCCTATGTAGGTGCAACTTTTTCCCATTTAGTGAGATAATGAGTTGCAATAATGATATATCAAGCTTTACAATTTGAGAGTAAGAGGTTTAATATATCCCACAAAGTCAATATCTCATTTCTCAAAAGGTTGTATATCCCTTACTGGATTCAAGGGTAGTTCATCTCTCCTATAAGGTTTACCTACTTTTTGATAGACATCATAAGTTCTAGAATACTCCTTAGAGCCCTTAAATAGGGTTGGCCACCTAAGACTAGCTTGGACAATCTTGTGATCTATTTATTTTCCTCCAACATTCCCTCTTGCAACTCCTAGATGACATTGCCATAGAATATCATTCCTTTAATGATCCATCACACATAGCTAAATAATACCATCAATCCCCAATTTTTATAATCGTTCTGTGATTAACTTATAATTTGCAGCTCTAACCACTAACTAATACTTCTAAGTTGTGGAATAATCTTCAAGAGAAACAACAGTAGTTAGAAACAAATTAGTCTCCTCTATATAGTTCAAGATAGCCTCTACTTTTAATTGTTTGTATCTGGAACATTGTCATCCAATGCACCACCTAGTTCTCTTGACTCAAGACTAAAGAGGTGATCACTCCTTACAATATGCTTACTAGGTTTAACCACAAATTCAAAGGAGAATTATTGAAAGAAGAGAAACCACCTAAAAATATGACCCTCTAGAACAAGCTTATTTACCAAATATTTCAATGCAAATTGATTTGTATAAAAGTTGAAGAATCCTCCTAGAAGGTAGTGTCTTAACTTCTTTAGAGAAAAAACCATGTAAATTCATGTTGGATTACTAAGAGGAGGGGTGAATCAGTAATAGAGCAATTTAATCCTTTTACACCATAAAATGCAAGTGTTATATCAATGTAGAATTATCATCCAATAGTTGCAGAGTAAATAAAAAATGAACACGTGAGCAATCATACACATACACAGTACACCAGTGTTTTACGTGGAAACCCAAAGTGGGAGAAAACCATAGAATGTTTTTTCTTATATGTCTTTAATAATTACATTCATTGAAAGAACCAATTTCCTTTTATTTCTAGCTATAACTGGAAGGAGGCTCCAACCCCCTAGTTTCTCAGGCTACAACCTGAGGGAAGCTCCAGCTCCCTAATTCTCTAGCTACAACCAGAAGAAGGCTACAACCCCCTACAACCACTTGTCCTTTCCCCGTCGAACCACCCTGAAATATAAGTACCAAATGTAGAAACTGAATATGTCACTGAGAAACCTGTCACTTTGTACTCATCAACCAATATGATCTGATCACATATACCTCAAACATTATAACACAAGTTTGTACCTCAAACCATGTGCTAGAACCTCACTATTATACAACCTCTATCTGTACCAATAACTTCAGCAACATACCTCAACCAAAATCCCTTTTTTATTCTTGTAGCATTCTATTTCTACAGTTTTGCTGCCACAAATCCACTGCCGCGATTTTTCTGCAGCACTTTTTTTGTTGCAGTTTTTCTGTCGCACTTTTCCTGCTGTGATTTTTCTACCGCACTTTTTCTTCCGTGGTTTTCCTACCACACTTTTTCTGCTACAATTTTTCTGCCACACTTTTTCTGCCGCACTTTTTCTTCCGCACTTTTTTCTTCTGCACTTTTCCTGCCGCACTTTTCTCTATCAATAATACCTACCCAAATAACCTTTAGCACAAATAGATATTCAATGATATTAAAGTTTGTTTTGAATGAGAGACCCTTGCCTCTTATTTATGCTTTTGTGTAGCTTCCTAAAGGGGTTACCTTCTAACCATCTTAACCCACTTTCCTTATTTTAGGGTTAACCCACTTATAACCACTTGTCCACTTAACTTAACCACTTTCCATAATTAGTAATTTCTCCATTAACTTTATTATTTAAATAATTTATTTTCATCCTCTTTGATTTATAGTACACTCGTCACTTCAATTTATTATTTAAATAATTTCTTCTTTGCAAACACTTTGACTACTTTGACCTTTTGGGGCTTCTAGATGACTCATGAGGGTTCTCCAACGTCACATGGTCATAACTCTTTAACCGTGAGGAGTTATGTGATGTTCCACATACCACCGGAAATGGCATGACATGTACTATCCATATAGAATAGTTTTACCTACAAATATATCAAAACTCATACCATTATCCATCAAACAAACTTGGTTCCATTACCCAAACCTTTTTGCTACCATAATTCGCTACCAGACTTTCTTCAAGGGTTGGCATCAATGAAAACCAACCCAATTAATCAACAATATCCTTCTTTGGCATTGATGTAAACAATCTGATGCAATACTTAAGTCATGTCATGCAATACTGAAGTCATATCACTCATGCTCTTCATGTGACCATTGCTCCCCCTGGAACCATGCCTCTGTGCTATGTATATGATAAATATCTCCCCCTTTGTCATCAATGGCAAAGGTATCTTTCCATATGGGGTTTCTCCCCCTAACTGAACTTTCCTTGGGGATACTCCCCCTGACTGAAATATTCCTTAAATTGATCTCCTAACATGAACTGTCCTCTTTATGGTGCTTCCTCGTGTAAATCTAATACATATAAGATAAGCATTCAAAATCATTCATTTTGGAGTAGAAATTACTCTGAGTCTATGGAGAAGATACTCAAATGCTTCCCGTGGAATCGATTTTGTAAATATGTTTGCCACTTGTTCTTTTGTACCCACATATTCAACTATGATGTTCTTCTCTGCAACTTGTTCCCTTAGAAAGTGATACTTGATTGGAATGTGCTTCATCTTGGAGTGCATCACCAGGTTCTTTGAGATACTGATGGTGCTTGTATTATCACAATATATTGGAATGGGATCATCATAATCAACTTGTATATCTATTAGAGTTTGTTTCATCCATAGAACCTATGTACAACATGTTGTTGTTGCAATATATTTTTCTTCAGTTGTAGATAAGGATATTGATGATTGTTTCTTGCTTATACGTGATACTAAACACTCACCCAAGTAGAACGTTGCTCCACTGGTGCTTCTTTGGTCATTAATGCAACCTTCCCAATTTGCATCTGTGTAGGCAATAAGTGATAGATCCTTTCCTTTTGGATACCATAATCCAAACTCTTTTATTCCTTTGAGATATCTAAAAATCCTCTTCACTGTTACGACATGTGATTCCTTTGGTGTTTCTTGAAATCATGCCACCTGTCCAACTACCTACATTACATCTGGTCTAGATGTTGTCACATATAGTAAGATACCAATCATTGACCTATATTTCCTCTGGTCTGTATACTTTGAATCATCATATTTTCTCAACTTGCAACTGGTTTTCATAGGAGTGGTAACTAGTTTGCAATATTTGATTCTGAACCTCTTTAGCATTTCTCTGGTATACTTAGTTTGAGAAATAAAAACTGCTTGGTTTCTTTGACATATCTAAAGACCCAAAAACAAGGATAGTTCTATGAGTAATGACATTTCAAATTCATTATGCATATCCTTTGCAAATTTATGTCTTAACATGTCATCATCGCTTCCCAAAATAATATCATCAACATAAAATTTAATTAATAAAATACTATCTTGAGTTACCTTGATGAAAAGGTTGTTGTTTGCACTTCCTTTTATGAACCCTGCATGTTGTAGATATTTATCCAGTCTAGAGTACCATGCTCTAGGATCTTGTTTTATACCATACAAGGCCTTCTTCAATTTGAACACATAAACTGTGTTTTCTAACAACTGAAATCCTTATGGTTGTTCGATGTAGACTTCTTATTCAAGTTCCCCATTCAGAAAAGTTGATTTCACATCCATCTGATACACTTTAATATTCTTGGAGCATGCATAAGATAAAAGCAATCTGATTTCTTCCATTCTGGAAACTGGGGAAAATGTCTCTTCAAATTTGATTCCTTCAACCTGTGTGTATCCTTTACATAACAATCTAGCTTTGTTCCTTGTAACATGTCCATCTTCATTCAATTTATTTCTGAATACCCACTTTGTGCCAATCACATTCTTCTTCTTTGGTCTTGGAACCAATTCCCAAGAGTCATTCTTATCTATTTGATCCAATTATTCATCCATGGATTTATTCCAAAATTCATCCTTGTTGGCCTCTTCAAAATTGTTTGGTTCAATCGTAGATGAGAGTGCTCGGTGTGTTTGTTCTGGTGAACGGATTCTTCTTCTAGTATCAACTCATGCATCTTTGTTTCTGATAATCTAATTTGAAGGATGATTCTTTTGTACTTGTTTTCTAGGTGTCTTTGGAGGCACTTGATGAGCTTGCTCTTCTACTTCTGTCTTATCCTCTTCATCTTCCCCTTCTACTTCTTCTTCGTAAATTTGTTCCATTGATTCATTTTCTTCCTCCTTTAATTCTCGTCCACATGTTTCATCAATTATTACATTGATGCTTTACACAACTTTGTTCAACCTCATATTGTAACACTTGTATGCTTTCCTTGTACTTGAGTAACCAACAAGTACTCATTTTTCCACACGAGAGTCAAACTTTTCCATTCTGCCATCTTCTCTTTTGATGTAGCATTTGCTTCCAAATACTCTAAAGTGATTCACATTTGTTGGTCTTCCTTTTCCATAGCTCGTAGGGAGTTTTGTCAGTGTTGTTTCTAAGCATTACTCAGTTTTGAATGTGAACCGTTGTATGCACTACATGTGTCAAAAAGATATCTGTCAATTTGGAATCTATTAGCATTGTTCGAGCCATTTCTTGTATTGTCCTATTCTTTCTTTCAACAACTCTATTCTGTTGAGGTGTCCTAACAACGGAGAATCGCCTTTTTATTCCATGCATGTTGCAGTAGTCCATAAATTCCTTTGAAGTGAACTCTCATCCATTATCAGATCTCAAACATTTGATTTTTGAATCCATTTCATTTTCAACCATTTCGTTGTAGACCTTGAAGTTTTCAAAAGCTTCTGACTTTTTCCTGAGAAAGAAAACTGCAGTCATTCTTTTATAATCATAAACTAATAAAATAAAGTATTTCTCACCTTTTAAACCCTTTGTTGTAGTTGTTCCAACTAGATCATCATGCACAATTTCCCATGGTATTTTCGTTGAATATTCCTTTGATTTAAACCTAGTCTTGGTTTGCTTTCCTTGTTGACAATGCTTGCATAAAGTGTTGGTTGGTTTCGTGATCTGGGGCGTTTCTCTAACTACTTCCTTTTTGTTGACTTTTACAAGTCTATCAAAGTGTATGTGACCCTTTCTTCTGTGCCATAGACAAATTTCATCTTCTTTTCCTAGACAACACTTTTCATTTCCAATTTCACTTAATACATATATGTTTCTTGAAGTTATTGCAGTTATTGCAATCAATTTTCATGAACCTTCTTTTCTTATCTCGCACTTTTGTGAATCAAAAGTAACTTTGTGACTTTGGTCACACATTTGACTCACACTTAGAAGATTATGTTTCATGTCTTCTACTAGTAGAACATTTTCTGCCTTGGTATTCTTGTTTCCAATTCTAACTGTGTCTTTTCCAATGATTTTAGTTGAATCATCATTTCCGAAGGAGACTGATCCATATATTTCCTTTCTTAATGTAAGAAACATGTCTTTATCACCTATCACATGTTTTGAACAACCACTATAAACATACCAACCACATTTCTTCTGCTTAGTTTGTAGAGAAAGTGTGCATTCTTCATTGCTATACTAATTCTTCTTTCTTATCCATGTTCTCTTATGAGGTTCTTGTCTGTGATTGTTGTTGTTATGTTGTGGTTCTCTAGGAGGAACTTTCATTCTGCAATATTTGGCCATGTGTCCAAATTTGTTACACTTGTAGAATTTCACTTCAGTGCTCAATGATTCAAACTTGTTGTAACTTCTTCTCTTTGTTTCACTAGGCCTTCTTGGATAACCCTTTTGTGTATGAGTTTCAAAGTTGTTTATGTTCCTGTTGTTAGCTCTGCAATTCATAGCTTTATTTCCAAAATTATTGCATGCATAACATAAACCAAAAAAGATAGTTTGATACCTGGGATTTGAAGATCTTCTGAAAGGATTTGCTCTTCTGAATCCTTCTTCTTCATGAGGCTTATCTGGCAGTCATTGATTTTGAAATCTGAATCTTCTCAGTGGAGGAGTGTCCATGTAATATTCTTTGTAGGTCTTCATGTCCCCGTTGATTGTTTATGCATAGATTTTTGGATATGTTTCTTGTTATGTTGTTTTGGAGCTTGATCATTTTTCTGTCTGATTGTCTCCAAGTCCAGTCTTGTCATGATTAGGCTTTTGACTGTTGATAATGTCATCCAAAACTTTTGAGCTATTTTGCATATTTTTCTTTTGAAGATCCTTTCTTAATGTCACAATCTTTGCTTCCAAATTTCCAATGATCATGTCTCTTTCTTCTAGTTGTTCTTTGAGTGCTTCTTCAATTCTCTTATCTTCTTCTATTTGAACCTTCAAATTTTTGATCATTTGTTCTAGTTCCTGAGTGTCTTCTTTCTTTTCTAGTTCCACTTGTAGCTTCCTCTTTTTCTTCTTTTCTCTTCTTATAACTTCTATGGAAGTCAACAATTTTTCTCGGTAGTCAACTTTTGCCTCTTCATATTCTTATTTAGTGTCTTCTTTATCAAAGTCTTCTACTGCCATGAATAGAACTCTTTCTATCTCACTGTCACTGACTTCTTCTTCATCTGATGAGGAGATGTCTTCTTTGGTGCAGAAGCTTTTCTTGAAAGATTTATTTATGGTTCTTTTCCCTTTATATGTTTATTTTATATTTGAGTAATCTTCATCATTCCTATTATTTTTCTTATGAGGACATTTGTTAAAAAAATGACCAATACCATCACAATTAAAACAAATCAATGGAAGCTTACCTTTATATCTGTCGTTGGTTCCCTTGTTCAATCTTCTGACAAAGTTGGCCACTTCTTCATCATCTTTTGAGATGTCACTATTGTTGTTATGTTCGTTTTCCTTTTGTTTTGCCTTTTGCTTTGACCTTTTGGATGATTTGAAAGTTGCTTCTTTTATATTTGGATTTTCCTGTTCAGTTCTCATTTCATATGCTGTGAAGATTCCATGTAGTTTTTCCATGCTTATTGAGTCTAGATCTTCTCTTTCTTCTAGTGTTGATATCTTAGGATCAAATCTCATAGGAAGAGATCTTAGTACCTTTTGAACAATTACAGATTCCTTAATTTCTTATCCCAATCCTATGATTGCATTTACTGTTTCATCGACTCGTAAGAAGTAAGTTGCAATATTCTCATCTTCCTTCATCTCTAGTTGTTCGAATTGACCTCTGTAAGTTTGAAGCTTTGTTGCTTTGAATTTTGAATCTCCTTCATAAATATTTTGAAGCTTGTCCCAAATCTCTTTAGCGGATTTACAATGTATAACTTTGGTGTATATCGATTCACAAAGACCATTCAGAAGTGAATTTGTGGCTTTGGAATTATTTTGACTGAGTTTTATTTCTCTTTCATTTTTTGACAGAACTACTGGTTCTTTGTATCCATCTACAACTGATTGCCAAAATTCAAATCCCTACGCATGTATATATGTTTTCATCCTTCTACTCCAAAATGCATACTTTTGTCCATCAAACTGTGGTATTCCATTTTTACACATGTTGTTGCTCTCCATGATCTTCCTTTCAGTGGTTAAACTGATTTCTGAAGGAATTTTCTCTAATACCAATTGTTTGATTACTGAGAGGGGGGGTGAATCATTAATAGAGAAATTGGTCCTTTTTCACCATAAAATGCAAGTGTTGTATCAATGTAGCACTATCATCCAATATTTGTAGATTAAATAAACAATGAACAAATGAGAAATCATACACAGTACACCAGTGTTTTACGTGGAAACCCAAATGATCCGGATGGATCTAGGGAACATCACAGAAGTTTCAAAAGTATCCCAGGGAGCTCAGAATGGCCTCAACAGGTAGAGAAAGGGAAAATTTTAAAGTTCCCAAAACTCAGTGAAAATGAAATTACCGCAAAGAGTGCATCGCAATACTTCCAATGGTGCAAATGGCTCATCAAACAGAGTTACGGATTGAAAGATATTTGCAATCAAAATTTAATCAACCCAACCCAGTCAGCAGGGGACACGTCAGCATCCGTACAGCTAACATCATCATTCGTCTAGATGACATCAGCATACATACAACATACATGGTAGGAGAAGGAAGGTGACACATGGCATGTTGATATCATCATGATGACATAGAAACACCATAGGTTTCCATGTGTCACCCGGTTTTGGCATTTTCGGGCTGATTCGTGGACTAATCGGATCATGCTAGGTGGCAGTCCATATAGTTCGTACAGTGACATGGCAGTTCATACAGAGACATGGAAGGATAATGTGGTAGTATGTACAATCACGTGGAATTTTGTACAGTGATGTGGGAGAATGACGTGGAATCCATACAGACATGTGGGAGGTGATTGTACAGTCTGTACAGACACGTGGCTTCCTCCAGAAGTGCTAAGTAGCGACATATGACTAGGCCAATAGGGAAATGATGTCATGCCCATGTGGAAGGTGATTGGACAATAGGGGATAATATTTGGGCACCACGTTGCACCCCCGAAATGCCCAAGGAGGGCCCATGACCGAAAAATAAAAAAACCTATATAAACAGGACCCCGACAAATACTACGCCAACGGCTATAACATAAGACTAAAAAATAGGGAGGCCCATGGTGGCGCAGCACCCCCTACCTCAGTAGGTTCTGCGTGACCTCCCGATCTTAGGATCGTTCCAAATCTTCCCCTGAGTTAGATTGACTTTTAGTTTTCCCCACAGGGAATAACACACACACACAAGGTGTATTCCACAACTGACCAACAAAAATGATCGAGGCTTTTCTTTTCCTTTCGAGATTTTGGATTTCACGATTTCGTGAATCTTGTTGTCGAGCCCCTTGTCTCTTCAACCTCCGAAACCCAAAATGTCAACGAGGGTTGACTTCTTCAATGTGCCGAACACACGCCTCTTGTTACCACCTATTTCATCTTTTCAGAACTTGAGTGATCAACCAACACTCGTTCCTCTTCCCTTATGATTTTCCGATTTCCAAAATTTCCCCTTTTGGCGAGATTGAAGATCTTTCAGGATTTTCCCCGAAGTTTGACCACTCCCTTGACTTATGTCGCATGTATCCTCTGATTAATGCTTAGGAACCACCTTTCAAATTTTTCCTTTTCATGATTTCAGGAGTTGCGTTGACATGCAACTCTGTCTCTTGACTCCCAGAACACCGAAACCCGATTGGGCCCACGGCTATTGTCCTTCAATGTTTCGAAAATTTTTCCTTTCACTCTTCGGGATTTTGCGACTTGTGAGATCCACAACAAAAATATTCCTCACCTCCCGAAACTCTAATATCTAAATTCCCAAAACCTCGCCTCCAACGTGATCTATGGCTAAGATCCTCCACGATCCAACGAATCTAGATCTTTCGACTTTTCGCGAACCGGGAGTTTGAAACTCTCGATTCCAAAGACCGCTGCCTCCTCTACTTTTCGACACCTAAAGTGCCGAAATGTCGAAATCTCAAAATTCACCCCAAGGAAAATTCACCCCAAGGCACGTCGTGTTTCATGACTTCGAGATTTTCAATGCTAAGTGCCCCGGCTCCTTGTCATCAAGATTCCCGGTATGCCGAACCCCGAAATACCAAAATGTCGATGTTTTACACCAAAGGCATGTCGCATTTCACGACTTCGGGATTTTCAATACTAAGGTCCCGGCTCCTTGTCATCAATATTCCCGGTATGACGAACCCCGAAATACCAAAATTTCACACTTGATTATCCTTTTCGTGAATCG
>ML788999.1:202502-222016 GCA_009831015.1 Picea engelmannii
CCTTATTGTTCTCCACTTTATTCATTTTAGTATTTAAAAGGAATTTGTGATTAAATGTTAGAAAATCAACATGTTTTCATATATATCTCAAATATGTGTGAGCTTTGTAATGTGTAGGAATATGAGAAGGATTAATTCAAAAGACTTCTCGAATACTTCCTCCACCATTTCAATATTTGAGGAGATAATTCAAGCCCATTCCAAGGAGAAGATCATGGAGATTTGGTTGGAATATCTTATCTAAGATATATGAGAGATATGTGTGAGGATTTAAAGCGATTATATTTTGTAATAATGGGAAATAGGTTGAGAGAATAGTGGATTTGTAATAATGAGATGGTTATCTTATNTTCAAGGCTCTCATGTATAAAAGAGAGTGCTCTCTCTTCATGAGAATTCAATTAGGATGTAATTAGAATTAGAGTAGTCATTAGGATTCAAAAGAGAAAGGGATTCTTAGCTTTGATTCATATTCTTTCATTGTTATGCTTTCATCCTTGTCATTTGATTATTGTTATGTAATTCAAGATAGTTTTATTGTGTGAGCTCACATATGTTATTTGTCATTAACTCTTCACATGTTGTATTTCTTGTCCTTTATGCAATTTCTTGCTTTCCTAGATTAATGTTTCCTGCTTTCCTAGATTAGTTTCATTTCAGCAATTTAGATTAGATTACTTCTACTTCAGTCCTGCATATATAGTGCGTGTGCTTCGTAAGCCTATGAACCTCGGATTGACAAATTAAATGGTTGGGAAAATACTACAATGGAATTAAACGACAATATTTCCACCTAACACCTCCTACTCTCTAAACTGTCTAATCTATGAATTCAAATCTACCTACTTTCATTAATTACGTATAAATTCCTTTACATTCTACAGATGAGAGCGGTGCTCAAGATCTGTTTACAACATCTAAGATACAAATGTAAGTATGCTTCCCCAGCTATCACATTAATATCCACTTCATTAATTTTTTAAAACATTTCAAAAACGTGCGCTGGTGCTTTTCTAGCTGTCTTCCACCTTTTACGTTGCTTTCTTGGCTGGCTACTTACGATGCTCCTGCATCATACTCCCTCGCTTGAAAATTTTCATGAACTTCTGTTCATGAGCTCTTGCACAGTCTGTCCATGCTTTTGAATTTCTGCTTCATCCTCCCAACTGGCATCTTCAATTGGATGTCCCTTCCATTTGACCAAGTATTCAAAATACTCTTTCCTCTTGGTCTTTTTGCTAACCCTTTTGTCAATTATTCTTTCCATATGAGGCTTTTCAACTACAGGCATTTGTTCTATCCATTGAATCTATTTATGTTCCTTCTCTGCTCCTGCTTCTTCAGCTCTGTAAAGGTAAAAATCCACAACATTGAATATCAGTGAGATTCTGATCTCATCAGGTAATTCAATCTCATATGTGTTTGCCCCAAATTTCCTTATGACCTTGCACGGTCCAATCTTTTTCATCTTCAGTTTGTTATATGTTCCCCTTGGGAACCTTTCCTTCCTTAGATGTGCAAGAATCAGATCACCAACTTCAAATTGAAGTTCTCGCCTGTGTTGATCTGCTCTCTGCTTGTATTCTTGACTTGAACTCTGCAATCACTCCTTGACTCGGTTGTGAATCTCCTTCATCCCTTCTGCAAAGTCTTCTACACTAGCACTCCTGAATTCAGCTTGTTCTGAATCTTTCAATTCAGAAACTCCCCTTGGTTGCATTCCATATACAATCTAGAATGGACTCTACCCTGTGCTTCTATTAAGAGAATCATTATAAGAAAATTCTACCTGTGCCAGAATGTGATCCCATTGACTGTGGTGTTCAGTCACTAAGCTCCTCAACAAATCTCCCAAGATTTTCATCATAACTTTTGTCTGCCCATCCGTTTGAGGATGATATGTTGAGCTAAAAGACAAACTTGTCCCTAGCTTTTTCCATAAGGTCCTCTAGAAATGCCCTACGAACTTGGTATCTCGATCAGACATGATACTCCTTGGAAAGACGTGAATTCTGATGACTTCCTTGAAAAACAGGTTCACAATATGAGTTGCGTCACTGGTTTTCTGGCATGGTATGAAAAGTGCCATTTTTGAAAATATGTCGACTACCACAAAGATTGAATCATAGTCTCTCTGTGTTCTTGGCAGTCCCAATATAAAATCCATTCTCACTGTGCCCCACGGCCTTTCTGGTATGGGTAATGGTTGATATAACCCTGTGTTCTGCCTTTTCCCTTTTGTGTGCTGACAAATCCTGCATCTGTCCACAAATTTCTTAACATATGTCCTCATCCCTAGCCAAAAATATGATCCATTCAACTTTGAGAATGTCTTATCATGACCGAAGTGTCCGACCAATCCTTCGCTATGTTTTTCCTTCAGCAGGGTCTCCCTCATGGAGCATTTTGGAATACATAGTTGATTGTCCCAGAATAATAAACCATCCTGGATCATATACTCAGTCCATTGGCTTCTGTCCCTAAGAACTGGATTCTCAGATTCCTCATATGCCTCCTTAAAATCTGGGTCATCCCTATACATTTCTTTGAGGTTATCAAAACCCAAAGTCTTGACTCTAAATTCCTGCATAAGCAAACATTTCCTTCTCAAAGCATCAACAACTTTGTTAGCAGTTCCAGAAATATGCTTAATCACAAAAGTAAAATTCTACATGAATTCAACCCATTTAGCATGCTTTTGGTTTAACTTCTCCTGTTGAGTCACGAATTGTAAAGCATGATTATCACTATACAAAACAAACTCTTTAGGAACCAAATAATGTCTCCATTTATTCAGTGCTTGTATGACTGCATAGAATTATTTGTCATATGTTGAGTACTTGATCTTCGCTTCATTCAGTTTCTCACTGAAATATGCGATCGGCTTGTCATCCTGGCTCAAGACCGCTCCAATTGCAAATCCATTCGCGTCACACCTGACTTGGAATGTCTTGCTAAAATCCGACAAAACCAGAATTGGTTGCTCCGTGATCTTCTTCTTCAGCAGGTTGAAGCTCTTCTCTGCTTCTTCTGTCTAGTGAAAAGACTTGTGTCTTTTCTTCACCGTATCCATCATTGGTGCGCTAATTCCACTGAAATTTCGAATGAATTTCCTGTAGAAACTTGCCAAAACATGGAAGCTTCGAACTTCAAACACACTCTTCGGCAATGGCCAATTCTTAATTGCATCTACCTTTTCTGGATCCATCTTCAACTCATTTCCAGAGATAACAAAAACCAAATAAATGAGTTATGTCCTCATAAATGACGATTTCTTCATATTTATCAGCAATTTCACTTGCTGTAATCTTCTCATTACTGAAACTAAATGCTTCAAGTGTTCTGCTCCTGTTTTGTTGAAGATTAATATATCATCAAGATATACGATGATGAATTTCCCAATGAAATCCTTCAGGACTTTGTTCATCAACCTCATGAAAGTACTGGGTGCATTCCTTAAGCCAAATGGCATGACAATCCATTCATATAGTCCCTCATTTGTCTTGAATGTTGTCTTCCATTCATCACCTTCTCTCATTCGAATTTGATGATACTCGCTTTTCAAATCAATCTTTGAAAAAAACTTTGCTCCACTCAAGCAATCCATCAAGTTGTCCATCCTTGGTAATGGAAATTTGTATCTGATGGTAATCTTATTGATTGCCCTTGAGTCTGTACACATTCTCCAGCCTCCATCTTTCTTTGGGCTGAGCACTGTTGGAACAGCGCATGGACTCAATATCTCTCGAATCAATCCTTTGTCCATTAAGTCCTAGACATGTCTCTTGACTTCTTCATTTTCCTGCGGTGTCAACCTATACACGGCTTTGTTCGGTAAAATGGATCCAGTTATAAGATCGATATGATGGCTTATACTCCTGATAGGTGGTAACGAACAAGGTAAATCATCTATATTAGCAAATTCTCCGAGCAATTCCTAGATTTCTTCTGGTAAATCATCTATTCTTGTACTGATCAAAACATTTTGGGCTTCCTGACCACAATAAATTGTGTGTCTTCCTTCTTCTTAACCTCCTTAAGAAGTTCCTTCCCACTCATGAGAAGTATAGTGTTTCTCATCTATGTTCTCACCTCTTGGTTTTTAATCGGCAATAACATGTGCGTCCTCCCATTTTTCTCCAAGGTGTACATGTTCTTTCTCCCATCATGAACTACGTTTCTATCATATTTCCATGGTCTACCCAGCAATAGATGACAAACATCCCTGGGAATGACATCACATAATATTTCATCTTTATGTCCTCTTATTTTAAATTCAACTAAACATTGTTTAGTGACATTTACCTGATGTCCTTTTTGTAGCCACAAAACTCTGTATGGGCTTGGATGTACAATAGTCTCCAACTCCATATTTTCTACCATCTCTATAGATACGAGATTGTTTGTGCTACCGCTGTCCACTATGACCTTGCATACCCTATCTTTGGTTTTACAAGCAGTCTGAAACAGATTGTTTCTTTGGGTTGGGTTCTCTACCTCCTTCTCTAGCTTCAAGAGAACTTTCCTCATCATCAAAAATATTTCACCCTTAGCATCTTCTGCCTCAACATTTCATCCTTGAGCTTCGGAAATGTGAGTTTCACCACCATCTTTTTTCTTATCTGGACACTCATAGGATTTATGTCCAATCTTTCCACAGACAAAGCATTTTACTTCACCGCCTCTGCCTCTTCCTCTTCCTCTAACTCGAGGAAAAGTATTTCTATCAGCATACTGCCCTCTCTGTGAGCTTCCTCCTCTCTCATGTTGATTTTGAGGTTTCTTCCCCTCTTCTTTAGATTTATGAGTTATGTCTTGGGAAATTATTTTGCCTCTGGCTTGACTTCTACCTCGGCCTCTTTGACCTTGTTTCCGGCTCAAATTATCTTCAGCTTTTAGAGCTATCTGATAAGAATCTTCCACATTTTGAATGGTCATCATGCTCATCTAATCTTGAATTTCATACCGCAGACCATCCATGTAACTGGCAACTTTTTCATCATCGCTTTCCCAATGACCTACTCTGATGTTTATCTTGTAGAACTCTTCAGTATATTCTTTCATTGACATCAAATTCTGTCTCAAATTATGCATCCTCCGAAACAAAGTGATTTGATAATCCCTGGGTATAAATTTGGATTTCATCTTTGCAACCATTCTATCCCAACTTTTGATTTTCTTCTTGCCCTTGCAGCGTCTGTCAGCCTGTAGTTCATCCCACCATAGTGTTGCATGCCCTTTAAGTCTAGTAATGGCATGTTTTACCTTCTTGTCTTCCTCGACATCCTCATAGTCGAAGTACTTTTCTAGAGCTCTAATCCAGTCTAGAATATCTTCAACATCCAAGTTTCCTTCATACACTAGAATGTCCATTTTTTCTCTGGAACCTATCCTTGAAACAACCCTGAATAGGCATTTTTCCGCAACATCTTCGACTGCAACTTCTTCTCGTTCGTTTCCATATTCATTTTCACTTTCGGCCTCATTGATATCCCCAGCGTCAACTGTGCGCTTCTTTGTTGTCTCCATGGCATCAAGCCTGACACATAACTTGCGCATTTCTCTTTCTCTTGCTGGATCAGGCATTGGCATTGGCCTGTCTCTTCTTCTCAGCGACATGGCTGCAAAATGTTCCCCTATTCTCTCTGCTACATAAAGAAAAGAACTTGTTATGAGCTCTGATACCACACTGGCGCAGCACCCCCTGCCTCAACAGGTTCTGCGCGACCTCTCGGTCTTAGGATCGTTCCAAATCTTCCCCTGAGTCAAATTGACTCTTTGGTTTCCCCATAGGGAATAACACACACACACAAGGTGTATTCAACAACTAACCAACAAATATGATCGGGGCTTTTCTTTTCCTTTCGGGATTTCGAATTTCGCGATTTCGTGAATCATGTTGTCGAGCCCCTTGTCTCTTCAACCTTAGAAACCTGAATCGTCAATGAGGGTTGACTTCTTCAATGCACTGAACACAGGCCTCTTGTTACCACCTATTTCATATTTTCAGAACTTGAGTGATCGACCAACACTCGTTCCTCTTCCCTTATGATATTTTGGTTTTCAAAATTTCCCCTTTTGGCGAGATTGAAGTTCTTTCGGGATTTTCCCCGAAGCTTGACCACTCCCTTGACTTCTATCACATGTATCCTTCGATTAATTCTTAGGACCCACTTTTCGGATTTTTCCTTTTCACGATTTCGGGAGTTGCGTTGACATGCAACTCTGTCTCTTGACTCCCGGAACACAAAAACCCGATTGGGCCCATGGCTATTGTCCTTCAATGTTTCGGGGATTTCGCGACTTGCGAGATCCACAGCAGAAAGGTTCCTCACCTCCCGAAACTCCGATCTCTGAATTCCCAAAACCTCGCCTCCAACGTGATCTATGGTTGAGATCCTCCACGATTCGACGACTTTGGATCTTTCGTCTTTTCACGAATCGGGAGTTTGAAACTCTCGATTCCAAAGATCGTTGCCTCCTCTACTTCCCGACACCCGAAGTGCCAAAATGTCAAAATCTCAAAATTCACCCCAAGGCACGTTGTGTTTCGCGACTTCAAGATTTTCAATGCTAAGCGCCCCAGCTCCTTTTCATCAAGATTCCCGGTATGCCGAACCCCGAAATACCTAAATGTCGATGTTTCACACCAAAGGCACATCGCGTTTCGCGACTTCATGATTTTCAATACTAAGGTCTCGATTCCTTGTCATCAATATTCCCGGTATGCCGAAACCAGAAATACCAAAATTTCACACTTGATTATCCTTTTCTAGAATCGGGAGTTTGAGTGAATAAGGGTTTTGACCTGCACTCCCAACTTATGGGTCCCAAATTCTCGAAATAATTTGACGGTTCATACAGACCACGATCAACGGTCCACGTTGATTCTTGATGTCAGGGTGGCGGATTCGTCCAACTCCTAACCACCTTGCAGCTCCTCTAGATCCTACAGTCCTCGTGAATTCGCGAGTTCTCCTCGGAGAATTCTGACCACCCGATTCACTCCTTAATGACTTCTACGAGACAAATCGGTGTTCTCCCTCCTAAACTTTTTTTTTATGAGATGCTTTCGACTTTTGTCTCCCTTTGAAGTGGTTTGATTTTTTCCTTCCTTTGAAGCGTTCAAAGGTGTTATCCCTCCTGAGCTTTCACTTGCCAACTCAAGTCTCCAAAAGGAATTTTCCTCGCACTCCTTGCGGAAATCGTTCAAATAACCTTTGGTTATTTGAGTCCTCGACTTTGTGCACTCTTTGCAACAGTCATCCTTCCACCTTCACCTTAGTTGACAACTTCTAAGGTTTCAAATAGCCTGCGCACACCTTGCACGCCTCTGTACTTCACCTGCACTTCTGCTAGTATCAGAACAACGGTATCTCTTCTGAGCTTTTTGAGATGAAACTCAGACTCTTGTCAACGCAAACCTTGCAGACGTTTCACTGCACTCCTTGCAGGAACTCTCAGGATGAGAAACAATTAAAACTCATTCTTCTCCTCTCTCAAACTTCATATACTTAACATGAAATCACACATTCAACACAGCATTGAAACAAGTGCATAAACAGAGAGAATAAAACAATTGTAACCATACCATTCAGCAAATGTAAATAGTAAGCATCATAACACCATGAAAATTGAGTCAAAGCTTCATCTATTAACTCAAGTGCTCTTGTACATGGGTTCTTCTCTACAGTTCTCTTCTACAACTCTCCAGCTTATGAATTCTAAATGATCATCTATCTTACAATGATACAAGGGTGAGGGTGTCTATATCCATTTTCCCTCCTACTCTCTAAACTGTCTAATCTATGAATTCAAATCTACCTACTTTCATTAATTACGTATAAATGCCTTTACATTCTACAGATGAGAGCGGTGCTCAAGATCTGTTTACAGCGTCTAATATACAAATGTAAGTACGCTTCCCCAGCTATCACATTAATATCCGCTTCATTAATTTTTTAAAACATTTCAAAAACGTGCGATGGTGCTTTTCCAGTTGTCTTCAGCCTTTTACGTTGCTTGCTTGGTTGGATGCTTACGATGCTCCTACATCACATGGGGTTGACCCCAGGACCTCCCCCTACCTTTAAGCCTTCACACACATGCGCTAACCAACTCAGTCAATGCTTTTGTTGGAACATCCACCCACGTTATTTATTAAAAGGTGGTTTTCGCCAGTGCACGGAGGGAGGAGCATGCACCAGTCCGCCTAGGCCATATAGGGAATGAATTTATATGTAGAAAATTTATTTCCTTTAATGCAGATTTGCACGTGGATCGAGGCAGAGAGGTTAGAGGAGGCCTTAAGGTGACTATGTCCGATGGAGATGATTTGACAGTGATTTTTAGGTAATTTGACGACACAAATCCAATGGCGAGGTATGTTTTTGTAGCAGAGCTTCAGATCAACAAGATAAGTTATGGAGAAGCCAATGTAAGCATGCTTTTCATTATGATTTTTTTTCATTAGATGTTGCATAATAGCATGTGTGTTATAGTTCTGAAGGAGCATGGAGAGGTTGTAGCAAGGCAACAAGATCATATTATTCCTTCTTTCTTTTCTTTTCGTCTCTTCTTCCACATAAAACCAATTAGTTACATGTGACAGATAAATTGTGGCACTTGCATGATAAGTGGCCAATGAAGCAGTTCTAAATCTTGTGGTTTTCAGGATCTTTGTATGGGATGCATATTTGTGCTTCGATCTGAGCAGCAGATCTAAGGCACTTTATGGCTCCATGATGATGGGGGTTAGTTTTTATTCTTCCTCTTTTTATGTATTGAGTATGTGGGAATGGTGTCCATGTCAGCATCA
Source organism: Picea engelmannii (assembly GCA_009831015.1). Lineage (NCBI taxonomy): Eukaryota > Viridiplantae > Streptophyta > Pinopsida > Pinales > Pinaceae > Picea > Picea engelmannii. Next base: position 211,321 of record ML788999.1, read on the forward strand.
TGGATGCCTCATGAGCATGAGAACTTGAGAAGCTTGTATACATTCCTAATCACATTCTAATCTCTTGTTTCCATCACCAAAAAGGGACTTGGGCCTTATAACTTGTAAAGGAGAGACAACATTGCAGCGAGGAGAATAAAGAGGTCAGGATTTGGAGCATGACCCAGAGAGGTAGCCCACATCGAGTGAACTTCATTATCAAGTGTCATATCTATTATGTGTATTTTGTGCTTATATTTACTTTCACGAATTTTCACACATAGATTAGTAAATGCAAGCATGACATATAAAACATAAGGAATCTGCAGAGACTTTAATTCAATTTGGATTCAATATCATAAGACTTCAACTTTACTTTTAATTTCAATCGCTCAAGTAAAATGATCTATAACTAACCATTTTGAAGGAGCGACAGAATCAACCAATTATTGGAAACTAATCACCCCGGGGTTCAGATCATGTGGTATCAGAGCAGCCTTGATATTGATTGTAGGTATTGAAGCTAAGGATGGCAAGGCCACCAAAACAGTCATGGTTCAATGAGCTTCAAGAGCTCAACCAAATGCTTCAAGCAGAGAATGTTGGATTGAAGTCATTGTTGCATGTTTCAGGGGAAGAGAACTAAAAGTTGCAAGAGTAGTTGCAAGCCATGAAGATGCAAACAGGGGAAGGCTCTGCAAATGAGGCAGTGATGAGACCATCTTGTGACCATGGCAACTTCACTAGTTATGAGAGCGAGCATGACAATGCAAATGCATGCACATTTTTTCAAGAAAATGAAGATGACCTATGTGCCTCCAGAAACCAAGGAGGATTCCTAGAAGCATCTTCCACTGATCTTTCTCACCAGGAACAACTAGACACATCTCAGGAAGCAGACCAAGAGTCCCAGTCTGAGGTGGAGGTAAATAAACCATGTGTAGTTCCTTTCTTGATTAATGTTGATGATTCTTTTGAAATCCTTGAACATAATGCTTCTTGCATCAGCTTAAAGTTGATGAGAAAAATGGGATATGAAGGAGGAGGCCTTGGAACCAATGGGCAAGGTATTGTGGATCCCATTGAGGTAGTGGTTTGGCCACAATATGTCGGGATAGGATATGTCCCAAAGGATGTTGGAGAAATCTCCAAAACTATTCGGGAAGAATACCCCAGGACAGTCACTGAGAGTCCAAAAGTCAACAGTTCATCAGGAGATGAAATTGATTCAACGTAGGCCGAGAAAACAGCTTCTCATGATCGAGGATTCAGACATCTCCAGGGAGATATGAGCATCATAATGAAAGAGTTGAGACCAAATCTTCTTTCCAGTCTAACTCTAGAGGAAACTCACTGAGGTATAAGAAATCTCAAAACTCTAAAATGCCATTTGATTATAAGCATGTTAATCATATAAAACATAGCTTATGGCATCAAAGACCTTTCACTTTTTGTGGATTGAATAACCACGCAGTACCCAGTGTTGGAAGAGAAAATCCTTGTGTTGGAAGGTTATGGAAACCAGGAGGTGGACGAGGATGGCAGATTGTTTTCCACACATGGAAAAGAGCAAGGGAAATGCACCTCTGAAGGAGAAGGGATACTATAGACATTGTAGCAGAGATGGGCACCATGAGGCCACTTGTTGGGCCTTACATCCAGATCTGCGTCCAAAGAGGAACAAGTATTCTAGGTAGACACCTTCGAGGGAGATAGCCAGTTAGGCAGTGATGCAGGGAAATCTACCACCTGGAGAAGACCAACTACCAGAGAAAGCACATCTTGGTAAAGATGACATGTTTGACATAATGGTTGAACGAATGGGAAAAATCCTTGAGTTTTTCAAGAGTATCCAAGTTTGTAAATCACATGTTGTGATTCAAACCCAATAGAAGGGTATTATGTAAAATTGATAATTGTTGATCACTTCTTTTCTGGCACATGTTGGTATTGTTAGGCCTTGTGAGGTAGTTTGGGTATGGGTTTCGTATTGTAAGTCCAATGGAAATGAAACTTATAATGTAAATAATTTTTGGGAACAAAATTCCTTTCAGTTGGGAGGTGTGATCCGAATGGATCTAGGGAACATCACGGAAGTTTCAGAAGAGTCCCAGGGGGCTCAAAATGGCCTCAGTAGGCAAAGAAAGGGAAAACTTCAAAGTTCCCAAAAATCAGTGAAAATTACATGATCGTGAAGAGTGTGTCACAATATTTCCAATGGTGCAAATGGATCGTCAAACAGAGTTACAGATTGAAATATATTTGCGGTCAAAGTTTGGTCAACCTAGCCTAGTCAGTAGGGGATGAGTCAACATCTGTACTGTTGATGTCATCATCTGTATGGATGATGTCAACATATGTACAACACACATGGAAGGAGAAGAAAGTAGACATGTGGCATGTTGATGTCAACATGATGACGTTGAAGCACCATAGGTTGCCACATGTCCCCCGGTTTTGGCGTTTTCAAGCCGATCCGTCGACCAATCAGATCGTGCCACGTGGCAATCTGTACAATTCATTCAGTGATGTGGCATTTCGTATAGTGATGTGGCAGGATGATGTGGCAATTCATAAAGTGACTTTGCATTCTGACATGGCATTCTGTACAGTGACGTGCAATCCATATAGTGATGTGCAAGGCTGACATCGCATCCATATAGACATGCGGTAGGTGATTGTATAGTCTGTATAGACACATGGCTTTCTCCAGAAGCACTATGTGGTGGTGTACGATTGGGCCAACAGGGAAATGATGTCATTCCCATGTGGCATGTGACTAGACAATAGGGGCCAATAGTTGGGTGCCACGTGGCACCCCCGAAATGCCCAAGGAGGACCTGCAACCGAAAAATAAAAAATATAAATATAAATGGGACCCCGCCAAATCTGGCAGAGGTCCCACCATATCTGTAATATCCTCCAGAGTTAGAGCACCAAAAAATACTATGCCAATGGTTATAACATAAGAATAAAATGGGGAGGCCCGCGGGCTTGACCCCGGGACCTCCCCCTACCTTTGCACCTTCACACACATATGCTAACCAACTCAGCCAATGCTTTTGTTGGAACATACACCCACATTATTTATTAAAAGGTGTTTTTCGCTAATGAACAGATGGAGGAGCGCACACCAGTCTTCCTAGGTCGTACAGGGCATGCATTTCTATGCATAAAATTTAATGCATTTAATGCAGAGTTGCATGTGGATCAAGGCAGAGAGGCTAGAGGAGACCGGAAGGTGACTGTGTCCAATGGAGATGATTTGAAAGACATTTTTAGGTAATTTGGCGAAGCGAATCCAATGGCAAGGTCTATTTTTGCAGCAGAGCTTTAGATTAGCAAGCTAGGTTCTGGAGAAGTCAATGTAAGCATGCTTTTCATTATGTTGTTTTGTCATTAGATGTTGCAACATAGCATTCATGTTACAGGTCTGAAGGAGCATGGAGAGGCTGCAACAATATTAGCTTATTCCTTCTTTCTTTTCTTTTCTTCTCTTCTTCCACATAAAACCAATTAGTTACATGTGACAGAGAAATTGTGGCACTTGCATGATAAGTGGCCAATGAAGCAATTCTAAATCTTGTGGTTTTCAGGATCTTTGTATGGGATGCATATTTGTGCTTGGATCTAAGAAGCAGATATAAGGTACTTTATGGCTCCATGATGATGGGGGTCATCTTTTATTCTTCCTCTTTTTATGTATTGAGTATGTGGGAATGGTGTCCATGTCATCATCATGGATGCCTCATGAGAATGAGAACTTGTGAAGATTGTATACATTCCTGATGACATTCTGATCTCTTGTTGTCGTCACCGAAAAGGGACTTGGGCCTTATAACTTGTAAAGGAGATACATCATTGCAGCGAGGAGAATAAAGAGGTTAGGATTTGGAGCATGACCCTGAGAGGTATCCCACATCAGGTGAACTTCATTATCAATGGAAGTGTCATATATATTATGTGTATTTTGTCCTTATATTTACTTTCACTAATTTATGCACATAGATCAGTAAATGAAATCATGACATATAAAACATAAGGAATCTACAGAGACTTTAATTCAATTTGGATTCAAGATTATAAGACTTCAACTTTACCTTTAATTGCAATCACTCAAGTAAAACAATCTATAACTGACCCTTTTGAAGGAGTGACTGAATCAACCAATAATTGGAAACTAATCACCCCCGGGGTTCAGATTATGTGGTATCAGAGCAGGCTTGATACCGATTGCAGGTGTTGAAGCTAAGAATGGAAAGGTCACCAAAAAAGTCATGATTCGATGAGGTTCAAGAGCTCAACCAAATGCTTCAAGCAGAGAATGTTGGATTGAAGACATTGTTGCATGTTGCAAGGGAAGAGAACTGAAAGTTGCAAGAGCAGTTGAAAGCCATGAAGATGAAGACAAGGGAAGGCTCTGTGAATGAGACAGTGATGAGACCATATTGTGACCATGGAAACTTCACCAGTTATGAGAGTGAGCACGATAGTGCAAATGCATGCACATGTTTTCAAGCAAATGAAGATGACCTGCGTGCCTCCAGAAACCAAGGAGGATTCCTATAAGCATATTCCACTGATCCTTCTCACCAGGAAAAATTGGACACACCTCAGGAATCAGAACAAGAGTCCCAGTCTAAGGTGGAGGTAAATAAACCATTTTTAGTTCCTTTTTCTTGATTAATGTTGATGATTCTTTTGAAATCCATGAACAACATGCTTCTTGAATTGGCTTAAAGTTGATGAGAAAAATGGGATACGAAGGAGGAGGCCTTGGAACCAATGGCCAAGGTATTGTGGATCCCATCAAGGAAGTGTTTTGGCCTCGATACACCGGGATAGGATATTTCCCAAAGAATGTTGGAGAAATCTCCAAAACCATTCGGGAAGAAGACCCCAGAACATTCACTGAGACTCCAGAAGTCAACAGTTCATCAGGAGATGAAATTGATTCAATGTAGGCTGAGAACACAACTTCTCAGGATCGGGGATTTGCGACATATCCAGGGAGAGATGAGCATCACAATGAAAGAGTTGATACCAACTCTTCTTTCCAGTCTAACTCCAGAGGAAACTCACCGAGGTATAAGAAATCTCGAAAATCTAAAATGTCATTTGATTATAAGCATGTTAATCATATAAAACAGAGCTTGTGGCATCAAAGACCTTGCAATTTTTGTGGATTTAATAACCATTCAGTATCCCAGTGTTGGAAAGAAAATCCTTGTGCAGGAAGGTTAGGGAAACTAGGAGGAGGGCGAGGATGGAAGATTGCTTTCCACACACGGAAAAGAGCAGGGGAAATGCACCTCTGAAGGAGAAGGGATACTGTAGCCATTGTAGCAGAGATGGGCATCATGAGGCCACTTGTTGGGCCTTACATACAGATCTACGTCCAAAGAGAAACAAGAAGTCCAGACAGACACCTCTGAGGGAGACAACCAGTCAGGCAGTGCTACAAGGAAATCTGCCACCGGGAGAATACCAACTACTAGAGAAAGGACAACTCGGTAAAGAGGACATGTTAGGAATAATGGTTGAATGAATGGGGAAAATCCTTGAGATAGTCGAGAGTGGCCATCTTTGTAAATCACATGTTTCTATTCAAAACCCATAGAAGGGTATTATGTAAAAGTGATAATTATTGATCACTTTTTTTTGGCACATGTTGATATTGTTAGGCCTTGTGAGGCAGTTTGGGTATAGGTTTCTTATTGTAAGTCCAATGGACATGAAACTTATAATGTAAATACTTTTGGGGACCAAAATTCCTTTCTGTTGGGAGGTGTGATCCAGATGGATCTAAGGAACTTCACGAAAGTTTCAGAAGTGTCCTCGGGGGCTCAGAATGGCCTCGGGTAGAGAAAGGGAAATATTTAAAGTTCCCAAAAATCAGTTAAAATGAAATTATTGCAAAGAGCCTATTGCAATATTTCCAATGGCGCAAACGAATCATCAAATAGAGTTACAGATTGAAAGATATATGTGGTCAAAGTTTGGTCAACCCATCCCAATCAGCAAGGGATGAGTCAGAATCTATACCGTTGAAGTCAGCATACGTACAAAACATGTGGTAGGATCAGGAAGGAGACACGTGGCATGTTGACGTCAACATGATGATGTGGCAGCACTAGAGGTTGCCACGTGTCAATCAATTTTGTCATTTTCGGGCTGATCCATGGACCAATTGGATCATGCCAAGTGGCAGCCCGCATAGTCCATACATTGATGTGGAAGGATGATGTGTAAGTCTATATAGTGACATGGTAGGATGGCGTGGCAGGATTATGTGGCATTCTTACAGACACGCGACAGGTGATTGTACAGTTTGTACAGACACGTGGCTTCCTCCAGAAGCACCATGTGGCAATGTACGACTGGGGTAACTGGGAAATGAAGTCATGCCCATGTGGAAGGTGACTGGAAAATAGGGGCCAATAGTTGGGCACCACATGGCCCAATCAAAGGGCACCACGTGGCACCCCCGAAATTCCCAAGGAGGGCCCGTGACCCAAAAAAAAATATATATATATATAAACGGGACCCTGCCAAATCTAGCGGAGGTCCTGCCATATCTAGCATATTCGCTAGAGTTAGAGCATCGACAAATAAAATTTCGGTGGTTATAACATAAGAATAAAATGGGGAGGCTCGCGGGCTTGACCCTGGGACCTCCCCCTACCTTTGCGCCTTCAAACACGTGCGCTAACCAACTCGGCCAATGCTTTTGTTGGAACATCCACCCACGTTATTTATTAAAAGGTGGTTTTCGCCAATGCACGGAAGGAGGAGCATGCACTAGTTATCCCAGGCCATACAGGGCATCAATTTTTATGCAAAAAAAATAGTTCATTTAATGCAGAGTTGCACATGGATAGAGGAAGAGAGGCCAGAGGAGGCCTAAAGGTGACTGTGTCTGATGGAGAAGATTTGATAGTCATTTTTAGGTAATTCGACGACTCGAATCCAATGGCAAGGTCTATTTTTGCAACAGATCTTCAAATCAGCAAGCTAATTTCTCAAGAATCCAATGTAAGCATGTTTTTCATTATGTTGTTTTTTCATTAGATGTTGCAGCATAGCATGCATGTTGCAGGTCTGAAGGATCATGGAGAGGCTACAGGAAGGAAGCAAGATCAACTTATTCCTTATTTATTGTATTTTATTCTCTTCTTCCACATAAAACCAATCAGTTACATGTGACAAAGAAATTGTGGCACTTGCATGATAAGTGGCCAATGAAGAAGTTCTAAATCTTGTGGTTTTCGGGATCTTTGTATGTGCTACATATTTGTGCTTGGATCTGAGCAGCATATCTAAGGCACTTTATGGCTCCATGATGATGGGGGTCATATTTTATTCTTCCTCTTTTTATGTATTGAGTATGTGGGAATGATGTCCATGTCAGCATCATGGATGCCTCATGAGGATGAGAACTTGTGAAGCTTGTATACATTCCTGATCACATTCCAATCTCTTGTTGTCGTCACTGAAAAGGGACTTGGGCCTTATAAATTGTAAAGGAGAGACATCATTACAGCGAGGAGAATAAAGTGGTTAGTATTTGGAGCATGACCCGGAGAGGTAGCTCACATCGGGTGAATTATGTTATCAAGGAAAGTGTCATATCTCTTATGTGTATTTTCTCCTTATATTTACTTTCATGAATTTCCGCACATAGATCAGTAAATGCAAGCATGACATATAAAACATAAGGAACATATACAGACTTTAATTCAATTTGGATTCAAGCTCATAAGACTTCAACTTTACCTTTAATTGCAATTGTTCAAGTAAAACGATCTATAACTGACCCTTTTGAAGGAGTGAAAGAATCAACCAATTATTAGAAACTAATCACCCCCCGAGTTTAGATCACCAAAGCAGGAGAAAACCACGGAATGATTTTTATTATATTTCTTTAAGAATTGCATTCATTGGAAGCCCCAACTTCCTTTTTTTTTCTAGTTGCAACTGGAAGGAGGCTCCAACCCCCTAGTTTTTCAGGCTACAACCTGAGGGAAGCTCCAACTCTCCAATTATCTAGCTACAACTAGAAGGAGGCTACAACCCCCTATGTTCTCCAGCTATAACTAGAAGGTGGCTACAACCACATGTCCTTGCCCCGTACAACCACCCTAAAATATAAGTGCCAAATGTAGAAACTAAATATGTCACTGAGAAACCAGTCATTGTATACCCATCAACCAATCTGATTTGATCACATATGCCTCAAACACTATACCACAAGTCTGTACCTCAAACCATGCGCTAGAAACTCACTATTATACAACCTCTATCTGTACCAATAAATTTAGCAACTTACCTCAACCAAAATCCCTTTTTTCATCTTGTAGCTTTCTATTGCCACAGTTTTGTTGCCGCGAATCCACTGCCGTGATTTTTCTGCTGCGATTTTTCTGCCACACTTTTTTTGCTGCAGTTTTTCTGCCGTATTTTTCCTGCTATGATTTTTCTGCCACACTTTTTATTCCACGTTTTTCCTGTCGCACTTTTTTTGCCGCACTTTTCCTGCCGCACATTTTCTGTCATAGTTTTCCTATTGAACTTTTTCTGCTGCAATTTTTCTGCCGCAATTTTTTTTCCATAGATTTCCTGCCGCACTTTTCTCTATCAATAATACCTACCCAAATAACCTTTCACATAAATAGATATTCAATTATATTCAAGTGTGTTTTGAATGAGATACCCTTGCCTCTTATTTATAATTTTATGTAGCTTCCTCAAGGAGTTACCTTCTAACCATCTTAACCCACTTTCCTTCTTTTAAGGTTAACCCACTTATAACCACTTGTCCACTTAACTTAACGACTTTCCATAATTATTAATTTCTCCATTAACTTTATTATTTATTGTGTATCCTCTTTGACTTATTGTACAATCATCGCTTCACTTTATTATTTAAATAAATTGTTATTTGCAAACACTGTTGGACACACCGACTACACTAAGGGGGGGGGGTGAACAGTGTAGGGCTCTTTTTCCCAAAACTCCTTAGTTAACAATCACGATTAATGCATTACTCATTGTTGTCATTTATAACTAGTTAAATATGAACACATGTCAGAAAAATATATCAGCAATATATCATCAACAAGTCATCACCACAAGGAACATAAAGAACACAAGATGTATGTACAAATTTATTTTTATTACGGACTACAATCCTTGGGGTTTTTCAGAAACAACTAAATAGAGTACAACTCTATAAGATCACAAGATATATAATTCAAGACTCATCTTACACCCTCTGCACCAACTGAGATGAGGCAACAATCCTCAACAAATATCAATCTATACCATAAACAAGTGCATCAACCATGCACCAACCTGTGCCAAACAACCTGTAATCAACCTATACCATAGACAAGTGCATCCAACCATGTACCAATTATATGCCAATCATGTTTCAACTACTCATCAACAATGACTCATCAATATGTACCAACATCAACAACTATACACCTCATGTATGTTCCAACTCATCAACTGTTTGTCTCAACCATGACTAGTTTTGGATTAGTCAACAACCCTAACTTGAAACAATCATAACTTTGTACCTGTAATGAATAAAGATCTGAAAATGATACACAATTTTCTCCAGTGTGTTTTATGAAATTCCTCTAGGTTTCACTACTTGGAACCTCTCAAAAAACGAGTTATAGAAAAAATGGCATACCTTGTTGAATTCTGGCTTATTCTAGAGAGTGACCTTGTAGAGAATGCACCGCACGAAATTTTTTTTGAATCGATCTGAAAATTTTACACAGCATACTTGAGACTATAATATGACCAACACAATTGGTCTCACTAAATTTGGATCTATTATGAAGAATTTATGACGTTTTTACCCGAAACACTTGTTTTAGACTAGTTTCAAGACTAGCCACAAACCCTATATTCCACGGAGTGTATCTCCAAAACTAAAATGACCCACAAGATGAATTGTTTACCACATATACTTGGATATTTTTCCTCGATGTCATATCAATCTCATGGTCTGAATCATTATAGAAAAAAATTTATTGCGAAAATGGTGAGATGGCCTGTAAATAACATACCTTAGAAATAATCATGAAAAGAATTTATCCTCCCTTGAATTCCAAGCCTCTTTTCTTCACCTTCCCTCTAAAATTTGGCTTATATATCCTTTGTTTACCTCAGTCACCTATAGATATTCAATATGCTCAAGTGCTCCACACCAAAAAATGTTCAAGAAGCTCTCCACCAATACTCCAAAAGATATTCTCACAAGAAGCTCTCCATTGATCTACAAGAGACCATTGCTATCTTATTTATACTTTCATCCTATATGTCACTTAACCCATGTTTAGGTCACTTAACCCATTTCTAGGTCACTTAACCTATTTTCCTTATTTTAGGGTTAACCACTTTCCATAAATAGAAAGTTCTCCAATACTTTATCATTTAAATATTTCTTCTTGATTTTGTCACCTTACTTTATCATTTCTTGATTTTTTCACTTCTCTTTATTGTTTAAATAATCCACCTTGAATTTGTCACTTTAATTTATCATTTAAATAATATTAATCTATTTCTAGGTCACTTAACCTATTTTCCTTATTTTAGGGTTAACCACTTTCCATAAATAGAAAGTTCTCCAATACTTTATCATTTAAATATTCCTTCTTGATTTTGTCACCTTACTTTATCATTTCTTGATTTTGTCACT
>ML789000.1:72031-118835 GCA_009831015.1 Picea engelmannii
GGATAAGGTTTTTCTAAAAATTACATGGATAAGGTTTTTCTAAAAATTACATTACTAATTAAACCTCCAGAAATATCATCCAAGACTCATGAAGAAAATGAAGAGATATATAAACATCTATCCAAATTGGAGGATCAAATTAAGGAATTGAGTGATAGGTCAATAAAAGTAATGACGTGGTTAACACATAAAGAAAAATACAACATATGTAAATATGATGAATGGAAATAAGGAATTATGTAAAAGAAGATGGAACAAATGGAAAAAAAGATGGATAAAAACAAAGAACATATGTAAAATAAGATGGAACATGTGGAAAATAAGATGGAATACATGGAACAAAAATCGGTGGCCCAAATCATACAAACCCTAGATAGGAAGTTTCCTAAAATCAACACTGTGACCGAAGAGACTCATGAAAATAAAGGTAGTATTCATGTTGAACGACCTCCCAGTAATAAGAATTTTTCCAATGGATTTAATTATGGATGCGTTCCTAAGGGTGTCAACTTTCCCAAGGTTGACTTAAAGAAGTTTGATGGAATATAAGTCTTTACATGGGTGAAACAAATAAATAAGTACTTTGAATTGTATAATATTATGGATGATAAGCAAAGGATTTCCTTAGAAATATTGTACTTCGAGACAAAACCCTAGCAATGTTATCAATGGGTAGTTAAAAGGAAGCCCCATTATTATAATTGTACTTGGATTTTATTTACAAGAGACTGAGAAGCACAATATGGAAAAGTTTGGGAACAAGATTACTTTAGTCAATTGAAAATAATAAAGAACTTAGGTGATATTGAAGATTGCAATTCATAATTTTAGGTGTTGGCCACAAGGGTGGATAACATAAGTGATGAACATCTATTGGAAGCTTAAATGGGTGAATTGAAAGAAGACATTAAACATAAGTTTTCTTAAAACATCCTAAAAATATTATGGAAGCTATGAATTTGCTTGTCATATTCAGTCCAAGAATAGGGCTACACACAAGTATACCATTGGAACATATACTATTATATATATACGACTTACCCATGTAATAAATTCACCTTAGTGACTTTAGGTTAAATGCTTAGGGTTTTCATCTTTTAGGGTTTTGGTCTCTCAATCTCTTTATAAGAGTGAGGACATTCATTATAATGGTGTACCGTTCAATAACAATATCGTTCAATGTTTATGGCAATCACGTTTTCAGTATAGTAACCCTACCTAGGGTTTCTTTGGTTCTCGTAATATGGTATTAGAGCATGATGGTCAGAGGTCGAAGATTCACGATGAGAGGGTTCAATTATTTGTTTGAAATCACGGGTTGATTTAGAAGAGCCACCATTGTATTTCTGATTTAGCCACTAATTAGAAATATCTATCGCCAAGATAAGACACCCACGTTTTTATACCTGTCGAGTTAAGGATACACCATTGTTTTAGCCGAATCTGTACAATCACTCATTTTTCCATTTAAAATGATAAACTGCCAAATCGAATTAGTGAAGAACAAATGCTAAGTTAGCTTGAGCCTTCGGTAGAGTTAAAGGTTTATTTTTTTTTTCCATCCAAACTGAGTGTCAAAAATTTGTACAACCTATACACCATATAGTTTATACGATATGTACATAGATGCAATGGTAATTTTCAATGATTTTTTTTATTTTTTATTTCAAAATTTTTATTTCCAGTGGTAATTATTTTTTGTGAGCTAAAAAGATGAGATTCAATCAGTCATGGAGATTCCATTAAAGAAGTACTTGGGTTTCAATTTCCATACATGGAAAGTGAATATCCAAATGTAATTAATGAATAAAAACCTTTGGGGAATTGTCAAAGGAATTGAGGCAACACTTGTAGATTCAAACAAGTTGATAGAATGACAAAGCATAGATGATAAGGTAAAAACCATTATTAGCCTTCCCCTCTCAGATTTAGAGCTACATCGCATATATCTAGAAAAATCATCCAAGGAGATCTGGGAAAATCTCAACAATTTATTTGGGGCACAAACAGTGAATGTGACATTTTCCCCTGAAATTACAATTATTCAACTTTAAGATACCAGTTGAAGTCACCATGTTAAGTCATGTCAACGATCTAAGATCTGTTATCAGTCAACTTGCATAAGTCAAGGTAACAATTGATGAGTAGGATTCCAAGGCTATTTTCTTAAACAATTTGCCACCTAAATACTATAGCGCTATATTTACCCCGATTTAGCTACCTTCACAAAGTCCAGAGAAAATGATTGCAAAATTTCTAGCAAAAGAAAAGAGAACCACATAAGGTGATAGCCAATCTGAACTTGCATTCTATGAAAGAAACAACTGCAATATATCAACAAAAGACAATGATGAAATATAATGCCACTATTGCAAGAATTTGGGTCATATATCTTGGAATTGTAGACAATGAGCCAATTATATTCTTAAGGGAAAGTTTAAATATAGACAACACATATCGAGTGTAGACATGATTGAAGATCTACCAGATGTTGATGATGGTGAAGGATCTACTAAAGAAAAGGGATTTCATGCATTTTAGAAAGCCCACGTTTTGAAGATAGGAAGGGATCAATTAACAACTCAAAATGGATTGTTTCCTAGTTAGTTTAGAAGTTGTGGATCTAGGGAAATATCCCTCATTTGTTGGAGAGACATGCATGTGGATTGTAGGCTACTAGTGAACTTATGCGACATGCATGTGGATTGATGTCCAGTTTTTGACTTTGGGAGATTCATGATTCGAGAGTTCGGGGAGGTGGAATCTGGGAACTCAGGAATTCAACTCAACAACTACACCGTTACGAGGGTTATGAGACTTCTTGATGGAGCTCAAAATAACCTGGGAACTGTGTTCAAAGAAGAAGCTTCTAAAAGATATTACTGATGTTTAATGTTCAATTTATGTGTTGTACATTCAATATATGTATTTGATTTCAGTTTTTTATTTTCCAGCACTTTGCGCCTTATTGGAGGGGGGGTTATTAGAGATATAAGGCTTACCCATGTAATGAAGTCACCTTAGTGACTTTAGGTTAAAATATTAGGGTTTTCATATTTTAGGGTTTTGGTCTCTCAAGCTCTTTATAAGAGCGAGGACCCTGATTGTAATGGTGTACGGTTTAATAATAATATTGTCCAGTGTTTATGGAGATCATGTTTTTGGTATAGTAACCATACCTAGGGTTTATTTGGTTCTCATAATATATACAAGAAGCGTAGATCGATTTGGGGCTCATAGGGAATCCCCACCTCAACCTACTCAAATATCATAGAAGGAAATGGAGGAAAGAAGAGTAAAAGGACTATGCTTTGGTTGTAATAGAAAACAATTAAAAGGGAATTAATGTAAAGAAAAATTTTTGGCCACCTTGGATAATAATGATGAAGAGGAAATGAAGGCATCTGTACAAATGGATGAGGAAGAACTTGTGAACTTAAAAGAGAAGTAAAAATATGTAGAAATTCTGCACAACATTGACAGGTGTGAAATATTTGTTCATGCATTGGTAGGTTTGTAAGAACCTTAAACCCTTAATTTTTAAGGATACATTGAGAAGCAAAATATCATAGTTCTTATTGACTAAGTTAGTACACATAACTTCATTGATAAAATATTAGCAAAGATCCTCAATTTTTTGTGTATTCAATGATAAATTTTCAAGTTTTGGTTGCTAATTGGGGGAGTATTGGTTGTGTAGGAAAATGCCACAACATTAAATTTGGTATGGGAGAATATAACTTAGAAATACCAATGTATTTCATTCCCATTTGAGGAGTATATGTTGTTTTGAGGATTTAATGGTTGAGAACATTAGGTATAGTATCTATAAACTACAAGGAATTATTCATGAGATTTGAATTGGAAGGAATTCAATATGAACTCGAAGGGTTAAAATATACACCTTCTTAGGTCATTAGCTCTCATAGAATGGAAAAGATCCTAAAAAAGGGTGGTAGGGTAGTTGTGGTTAGAATTTATTCTATGGAAGTAAAGTAGGAAGATGAAAATATTCTAGAGGAATTATAATGCACCTTAGAAAAGCACCATAGGGTATTCCAATAAATTCCTAAAGGGATACCTCCATCTAGATATCATGAACATAAAATTGAACTAATACTTGGCAGTAATCCTCGTATTAGAATGCCTTATAGATATACTCATCAAAAAAAGGGGGAGATTGAGAAAATGGTACAATACATGTTGGATTTAGGTATTATTCAACCACACAGGAGTTCATTTTTAGCTCCAGTAGTTATAGTGAGAAGAAAAAATAATTCTTGGAGGATGTGTCTTGATTATAGATATTTATGTTGATGTTTTCAGCTTCCTGAGACATCAGATCGTACTCCTCTGTGATTGAGTTGAGTTGATTTGTGAGGACACTTATCCGAGAAGGGATAAGTGGGTTTGGGATTATATCCCAACGTCCCTTGTGGAGAGCACATGAGGACATGTCAAGGGAGTTGAACTTGACGTCACACACTATGGGGAGTTGACCCTAGTGTTTCTAGAGGGAGTAGCCTATAGAAGTCCACATGGGAGTGCCATGTGTGACAGACTCCATATCGTACTCCTTTGTGACTAAGTTAAGTTGATCTGTGAGGACACTTATCCGAGAAGGGATAAGTGCATTTGGGCTTATAGCTCAACATACCTTGTGGAGAGCACATGAGGACATGTCAAGGGAGTTGACCTTGACGTCACACACTATGGGGAGTTGACCCTAGTGTTTCTAGAGGGAGTATCCTCTAGAAGCACACATGGGAGTGCCATGTGTCACATAATCTAGATCATACTCCTCTATGTCTGAGTTTAATTGATCTGTGAGGACACTTATCTGAGAAGGGATAAGTGGGTTTGGGCTTATAGCCCAATGTCCCTTGTGAAGAGCACATGAGGACATGTAAAGGGAGTTGACCTTGACGTCACACACCATGGGGAGTTGACCCTAGTGTTTCTAGAGGGAGTAGCCTCTAGAAGTCCACATGGGAGTACCATGTGTGACAAATGTTTTTATACAATTCCCAAAGTAAACATCGAGTGAACCTTCTCCTAAATGTTGATGATTACAACTGCATGAGACATTCTCCAGGACACAGATCGATTAAGTCGACTTGAGAGAGAGCCCCTGAGACAGGATTTTGGTTCCTATCTGAGACATAACTGGAACGTAGTGATGGCCTCCTCCTTATAAAGAGTTGAGAAGAACTCGAGATGATTCTACTATGTAACGTAGTGAGAAAGGAGATCTTCTGAGTTGGACGTGCATGTGGATGAGCACAAGGTGAACGTGTGAATTCCCATAGAGTTGGGTGCATCGTCACGAGAAAGAGATGAAGATGATGTATTAGCCTCCTCTGAGAAAATATTTGAGATGATGAAATCCAAATGAATCTCATGTGTAATGCAGTGGGAAAGAAGATCTGTTGAGTGGATGTGCCTATGGACGAGCATAAGTGAACGTGATCCTAGTGATTGAGCACTAGTGAGAGTGGGTCTCCTGTGTAATGCAGTGAGATAGAGATATGGACATCCCTATGGATGTGCCCATAGTGGTTGAGCACTAGTGGGTGTATGATATCCCTTGATATATTGTTCAATATTCAGACCTGCCTGTAACCCTAATTGTAATGTAAAGGGTACATGTCAGGCCCACCTTAATGTAATTGATAATTAATGTAAAATATAATTAATCTAGTTATTATTAATTATATTGTGATTTAGAGAGGTTGGCCCTGTTGTGCCAATAGAAACTTCTGTTGACAAGTCAAGTCTAATATAGGTAAAGGTAGATTCCCCATTGAGGAATCATATCCTTTGTGTGAGTTTGGAAATTTCAGCAAGTACATCTTCTTGGGAAAAGTGCGCACCTCTCTTGGGTGCTAATCTTCTAGGGTTTGCAAGCACCCTCTTGTGTGCTAGGTTTTCTTGGCGGTGAAGGTATTTCTCTTGAAGAATATAACAAAGGATTTGGCTGGGTTTTCTTCCCTTGTTGAGAAAGGTTTCCCAAGATACTTCTTGTGTTCTTGTGCATGGTGTTTCTTCTTGTGATCTTGGTTGCTACAACATAATTTTTTATGGTTTAAGTTAAATGATAAAAAGGAATGAACTTCATGCTTAAACCTTTCTCATTGAAAAATCAACATGGTATAAGAGCATAGGTCTTGAAGAACCCCTGCACAAGCATCCAAAAATATAAACCATCCTCCTTCTGTAGTTCCGTATGACTTCGAGGGTTTCTGCAGAAATCCGTACGACCCTCACTTAGTCAGATCTTTCAAGACTTTACAAGTGGACGTTGAAGCTAAAACTTGGAACAAGTTGTACGACCTTCCTCAGCGCACCTCCAGATACCTTCAAAGTACAATTCTGAGGATTTTGAGTTTTTGGCCCTAGGGTTTCTAGGGTGCCAAAATTTCCTGCAAAATATTGATCTAGGGTTTCTGAAACTTCTTGAAGAAACATTTCAACTCAACAAGCATCCCTGTGACAATCTCAAAGTTGATTGTTTTCAATCATAAGCCTGACAAAATCCAAGGTTACTAGTTCAAACTAATCATTAAGTTTTCCAAATCCAGTTGGCAAGAGTTTGAGAAGAAATACGAACAAATGAAGAACATAACTTTAGTAGAAGATAGGCTTGATGGAGCAAGCAAATTAAGCTCTTGGAAATCAAGGCTTTAGGTCACCCTTGAATAATATGACCTTTTGGATGTGGTAAATAAAACTCTACCAGACACAACTACCAATGAAGAGTAGAATATAATAAAGGAAGAATATTTCAAAGCAAGAAAAATAATCATCTACTCAGTAATATATTATCTCTTACCTCGTATTTCCAACCTGAAGACTGCTTATGAGATGTATAAAGCATTAAAATAAATGTTTGAAAGTGACAACACCCTTAGAGATCTTACCTTGAAGATCCAACTTCAAAGTACCAAGATGACGAAAGGTGATACAGTTGCTATCTTCTTTATGAATATATCAGATATTAAAGAACAACTAGAAGCCATTGGAGAAATCATGTCCGATAGAGAACTTCTCTTATCCACTCTAAAAAACCTTCCAAAACATTGGGATCCTTTTCTTCAATGTATCAGTGGAAGAGAAAGTCTACCAACCTTTGATCATCTGTGGACAGACTGTAGTCAAGAATAACTTAGACTTAGAAATAGAGGAGTGGAAGACTCCCCTGATGAAAATCATGCTCTTGCACTTCATACAAAGAAAGGAGGAAGATTATAAAAAATATTCAGAAAAACATTCAGGGATGAGAAGTCTTCATCAAACCCATGTCATAATTAGATAAGAGATGTTTCATAAATTCAGTGCTTCAGATGTGAAAAATATGGTAACTATGCAAGAAATTGTCCAACTAGGAAGAAGGGAAGACATTATGCTTCTACCAATGACATTGATCCAGATCCACCTCAAAAGAATGAAGATAAGAGAGAAGAGAAGTAATTCCTATAAAAACAAACTCATAACTAAAAATGTCTACAAACCCAGGTAAATCATTTGATCTCTAAATTTATAGTTGATTGCTTTCTTAATAAATGAAGGGTATTATCCCCAGTATGGGAGCCCTCAAGACTTGGATCATTATCCCTGGTATGAGAATCCAAACCTTATTTGATAGATTATTATGCTGGTTAAGAAGACATAAAAGATATAACAAGCAATAAAATAAGACTTCCATCCTTCAAACTTTAGAGAGAATTACTTGACTCAGAGGGAGTAAAAATAAATGAAAAGAAGAAAGAGATAATATATTCTACCCCTTCAATGGTTCAAAGGGAGACAAACATTATTCCAGCTGATCTAGTTTCTCCAGTTGATATGCCCAAAGATATGGCAGTAGGATATAAATGGCCCACCCAGGCTCAACAAACTCTGCAGGAGACAGAGGAACATACAAGTTCCTCAAGGGACATCATGAGAAAGAAAAATATATTTTCTTTAAGCTACTCTTCAGCCATGAACCACATCATTGATTCTAAGCCTTCTTGACATGAAGAAGCAACATGTGAACATGCATGGAAAGTTTCCATGACAAGAAGAATACCAATATACCTTAAAGAATTATGTATGATATATTGTTCAGAAACCAAAAGGGAATCCTGTAGTGACTTCCAAGTGAATTTATAAGATCAAAACATGCATCTAATGGAAGTATTTAGAAATACAAAGCAAGATCTATAGCCAGAGGATTCTCACAAATAGAGGGAGTTGTCTATGATGAGACACTTGATCGATTAAGCCCTATACATTTCCATTCATACTACCATCCATGAGTTGGAAACTATATCATATGGATGGATTCTTGATGAGTTTGGATTTCAGCAAGAATGTTGCTGATCCAAACCTATGTTATTACAGTGTTGGTGACGAAAGCATGACTTTGATGACTTATTCAGAAATTCTTGTTGTTGGATACAAGTAAGATTTGAATTATGATTTCGAGATGAATGATCTGAGTATGATACAATACTTCTTGGGACAAGAAGTATGACAGAGAACCAATGAGAATTTTCCTGAGTCAAGGAAAACTTACAATGGGAATATTAAAGAAGTTTGGTATGACAGAATGCAAAACCACCATGATGGATTTGAATAAAATGAATGATGATGATTCAGACGATATTGATCCATAGTTGATTGGACCATTGATGTATATGGTTAACACCATACCTGATTCATGCTATGGAATGAATGTGCTTAGACAATCCATGAGTCGGCCAAGACAGACTCATTGGATAGCAGTAAAGCACGTATTAAGATATGCCTCCAGTGTGAACTTGAGTTTGCAGGATATGGAAATATAGATTGAGCAGAGTGTACAGTAGAACATAAGAGAATATCCTGTTGTTTTTTTACCTTGAAGGTTGTCATGGTTTCCTAGTGCAGCAGGAAAAAAAAGCTTTGTGGCCTTGAATACCACATAAGCAGAAGATGTATCATTGAGTGTGCGAAGCAGTGCGACTTCATAAGATTCTGACAATTTTACTTGATCATGAGATGGATTCTATGATGATAAAAATATATGTGTGTAAATTTCTTTGAGAACTCAATGTTTCATGATAGATTGAAACACATTGATATAAAATATCATTATATTAGAGAAATGATGCAGAGGAAAATAGTACACATGCAATACCTTCCTACACATGAGCAGATTGCTTATGTTTTCACCAAATTAGCTTGGTGAAGGATACCTCCCTAGTTGAGAGGGAGTGTTGATGAATACAACCAAGACAAAGTTCAAGGTACATACGAGTGATACTTGGCATGATGAAGAATGCCTCCCTAGTTGAGAGGGAGTGTTGATGATTACAACTGCGTGAGACATTCTCCAGGAAACAAACCAATTAAGTCGACCTGAGAGAGAGCCCTTGAGATGAGAGTGTGGTTCGTATACGAGACATAATTGGAATGTAGTGATGGCCTCCTCCTTACAGAGAGTTGAGAAGAACTACATATGTTTCTACTATGTAACACAGTGAGAAAGGAGATTTGCTGAGTTGGATGTGCTTGTGGCTGAGAACAAGGTGAATGTGTGAATTCCTATAGAGATGGGTGCATCGTCATGAGACAGAGATGACGATGATGTATTATTCTCCTCTGAGTAGAGAGTTGAGATGATGAACTCCATATGACTCTCCTGTGTAATGCAGTGGGAAAGAAGATCTGTTGAGTGGACATGACTAAGGGCGAGCACATGTGAACGTGATCCTAATAGCTGAGCACTAGTGAGAGTGGTTCTCCTGTGTAATGAAATGAGATAGAGATGTGGAGATCTCTATGGATGTGCCCCTAATGGCTGAGCACTAGTGGGTGTATGAGATCCCTTGCTGTATTGTTCAAGAGTCATACCTGCCTGTAACCCTAATTTTAATGTAAAGGGTACAGGTCGGTCCCACCTTAATGTAAGTGATAATTAATGTAAAAGATAATTAATCTGGTTATTATTAATCATATTGTGAGTTAGAGAGGTCGGCCCTGTTGTGCCAATAGACACTTATGTTGACATGTCAAGTCTGATATAAGTAAAGTTAGATTCCCCATTGAGGAATCATATCCTTTGTGTGAGTTTGGAAATTTCAGCAACTACATATTCTTGGGAAAAGTGTGCACCTCTCTTGGGCGCTAGTCTTCTAGGGTTTGCAGGCACCCTCTTCTATGTTAGGTGTTCTTGGTGGTGAAGGTATTTCTCTTGAAGAATATAGAAAAGGATTTGGTTGGGTTTTATTCCCTTGTCGAGAAGGGTTTCCCATGATACTTCTTGTGTTCTTGTGCATGGTGTTTCTTCTTGTGATCTTGGTTGCTACAACATAATTTTTTATGGTTTAAGTTAAATGCTAAAAAGGAATGAACTTCATGCTTAAACCTTTCTCATTGAAAAATCAACACTAGATTGGGTTGCAGACCAAGGGAGATAGGATGAATTTATCACAAAAGTGTACTTGTGGTAAATGGGCCCATGCATAGTCCTTCCTTGATCATGACAAAGAATAATATGGACTCAAGGTGCTTGAGGTGCTTTCCATGTGTCAGTTAGCATCAAGATGACATTCACTCACAGGTGTGTACCTGTGGTGAACGACACTAGTGTGGTGTTTGTCCTAGTCATGGTGATTTGACAAGGAATGATAAAGACTCAAGATGCTATATGCTATCACATGTGGACCCGAAGCGAGTTTATTGCAGAGAGAGTCAATTGGATCAGAGGGAGAGCCATAGAAGGAGTTTTCTCTTGGTTCAGGTGGGAGATGTTATCACATGCCAAATGTTTTATGATTTTTGTAAAAAATTTTGATCCTCAGATTTGTCTCTAAAGCCAACTCCTATTTGAATCTACAAGTCATCATAAAAATTGAAAAGAGTACATGTTGTACAAACACGCTACGCAAAGTCAACATGGCACGCTATGCAAATGAAAGTTTAGTGGTAAACTTCAAGATCATTTTATAACCAATTGGAGAGGAGTTTGGAAAAAAGATAGGTTTTTGTCAATAATTATCTCAATAACAAAAACCAATCTCAGTTTTTACACAAGTGTCATAGTTTTGGAGATTCGAATGAATCTTTACAACCCATTTTTCCAGATTTATTCATTTAATGTTTTCCCGTTTTAGTCATCATTTTTGGGTGCATATTCCGAGAATCTGGAGAAGCATTTTTGAAAACCAAAAGAGGATTTTTTCAAGAATGAATTGAATAACAAAACCTCTCTCAGGGTTTACATAGGTTTCATATTTTGGGATATTCGAAGGGATCTTTTCAACCTATTTTTCAGATTTAAATATTTACTGATTTCATGTTTTAGTCATTATCTTTGGGATATGTTCCCAAAGAGAGGATTTTGTGAATGATCTCGTTCTTGAAAAATCCTCTTTCATTTTTCCAAAATTCCTCTCTAGCTTCTTAGAGTCAAGCATGAAGGTTTTTTCATCAAACTTTTTTATGATTCATTCCAAGGGAAGTGTTGGAGTTGGGATGAAGGTTTTCCTACTAGATCTATTAGAACTATTACAACTTTTTGGGTTGTCTTTTCAGAAACATCGATGGAGGCAGAGTTTGTGGCAAAATATCCTTCCATTCAAGGTTTTAGAGAATGGAACAATATGTGTATTGATGACGAGGGTGATGAGAAATTTCCTGCATTTTTGTCTTCTTATTTAAAATCATATAAATGGAGCTCAGAGGCCAAGATTCAGTTTTTGGATGAATTTGCCTAAGATATTGAGGGAGAGATCAAAGATTTAGAAGATCATTAAATATCCCAAATTCCTTCATTTCAGAGTCTTCCTTGTGAAGTTTTATTCTAGCAGAAGCAAAATGACACATGGCTACCTTTTCCCTTTGATATTGGGGATCAAAAAACAAACTTTGGCAACCATGTTTTCTATGATCCTATAGCTGAATATATGGAAAGATTTCTCAGCTTAAATTCACAGCCATGTATTCACCATGAGTAACAAAAGTATCATCAGTTTCCTTTGCTATTACATGTTCCAATTGTGACCTTGCTGAAGCATAATCAAGAAACCATGTTAGTTGAGAAACTACTTGACTGGTTGCATTGACATTTCAGTGTTATTTGATTCAAAAATTGTCTTTAGTGTTGATTTTTCAATAGTCAAGGTTAAGCATGAAGTTCATTCCATTTTTAGCATTTAACCATAACCATAAATGTTGCAGCAACCAAGATCACAAGAAGAAGCACCATGCATAAGAACACACAGAGTATCCTGGGAAACCCTTATCAACAAGGGAAGAAAACCCAACCAAATCCTTTGCTATATTCCTTAAGAGAAATACCTTCACCACCAAGATAAACCCTATCACACAAGAGGGTGCTCAAACCCTAGAAGACTAGCACCCAAGAGAGGTGCACACTTTTCCCAAGAAATTGCACTTGCTGAAATTTCCAAACTCACAAGGAAGATATGATTCCGCAATGGGGAATTTACCTTTACTTATACTAACCTAAACCTTCCAACATAAGTGTCTATTGACACAACAGGGCCGACCTCACTAGCTTATAATATAATTAATATTAACCAAATTAATTATCTTTTACATTAATTACCAGTCACATTAAGATGGGGCTGACTTGTACCCTTTACATTACAATTAGGGTTACATGAAGGTCTGACTCTTGAACAATATAGAAATGGATCTTATACACCCACTAGTGCTCATCCACTAGGGTCACATCCATAGGGATGTCCATATCTCTAGCTCATTGCATTACACATAAGAAACGATTCTTCACACGTTCACCTGGGCTTGTCCACATGCACGTCCACTCAACATATCTTATTTGTCACTATCTCACATAGGAGAGCCATCTAGAGTTTCTCATCAACTATTCTTGCTCAGAGGAGGCTTATACATCATCTTCATTTCTGTTCTCATGACGATGCACCCAACACTTTGGGATTTCACATGTTCACCTTGTGCTTAGCCACAGACACGTCTAACTCAACATATCGCCTTTCCCACTAGATAATCATATGGAGTTCTTCTCAACTCTCTGAATGGAGGAGGTCATCTCTATGTTCCAACTCTGTCTCAGGTAGGAACCACATACCCTTTTCAGGGGATTTTGTCTCAGGTTTGTAAGCTGGAGAATATCTTCACATGGATGTAATGATCCACATCTCACAGGTTTGTAAGATGGAGAATGTTTCACATAGATTCAATCATCAACACTCCCTCTCAACTAGGGAGGCATTATTCATCATGTCGAGTCTCACACATATGTACTTTGAATTTTGTCTTGGATGGAGTCATCAATACTCCCTCTCAACTAGGAAGGCATTCTTCACCAAGTTGGTTTTGTGAAGATGTTTGTAACCTTCTCAAGTGTAGGAAGGTAATGTATGTGTACTATTTTTCATCTCCATCATATCTCTGATATAAGAATATTTTATCTCATCGTGTTTCGATCCATCAGGAAACACTGGGTTCTCAAGGATATTTATAAACGACTCTTGGTTATCATCATAGGATCCATCTCATGATCAATTAAGTTTGCCAAAATCTTGTGAAGCCATACTGCTTTTCACACTCAATGGTACATACTCTGCTTCTGTGGTATTCAGGGCCACAAAGATTTACGTTTCCTGCCGCATTAGGAAACCATGGCAAACTTCATGGTAGAACATCAACCAGATGTTCTCTTCTGTTCCACTGTACTTTCTGCTCAATTTGAATCAACATATCCTACAAACTCAGGTTCACTCTGGAGGCATATCTCAGACCATATCCAACTGTGCCTCATGTTTTGTTGTTGTCTAGTGAGTCTATCTCGGTTGACTCATGAAATGACTAAACACATTCACTGCATGGCATGAATGAAGTATGGTTTTAACCAGATACATCAATGATCCAATGTGGATCAGTCTCATTTGAATTATCATCAATCTTCTCCTTTTAAATTTATCACGGTGGATTTTGTATTCTGTCATACTTGAAATTCTTTAGTATCTTTACTATATATTTTCCTTGACTCAGGAAAATCTCATCGATCCTCTATCATACTTCTTGTCCCAATAAGTAGTGCATCGTACTCAAATTCTTCATATCAAATTTAGAAGTCAAGGATTACTTGTATCCAACAACAAGACTTCTTGAATGAGTCACCAAAAATCAAGCCTTCGTCATCAACACTGTAATGATATAGGTTTGGATCATCAATACTCTAGCTGTACTCCAAACTCATCAATAATTTATCTATCTGATATAGTTTCCGCCTCATGGATGGTAGTACTGATGGAAGTGTAACGGGTTTACTCGATCAAGTGTCTCATCATAGACAACTCCCTCTATTTGTGAGAAATCTCTGGCTATAGATCTTGTTTTTTATTTCTAAACACTTCCATAAAATTCATGTTTGATCTTCTAGATCCACTTGGAAGTTACTACAAACTTCCCTTCTGGTTCCTGAATAATATATTATGCATCATTCTTTAAGATATGTTGGTATTCTTTTGTTATGAAATCTTTCCATACATGTTTTCCTATGTCTTCTCGAAGACAAGGAGGCTCAACATCAATAAGGTGGCTCATAACTGAAGTATATCTTTGAAGATATCTTTTACTTTCTTGGGATGTGCTTTAAGGGGCTTGTATGTTTCTCTACCTCTTGCAGAGTGAGTCTAGGTAGGCCTTTTATGCCCTACTGCAATATCTCTGAACATATCAATTGGAGCAATTGGATCAACTTGAATAATGTCTGTCTCCCTCTGAACTGCTGAAGGGGGAGAAGGTATTATCTTACTATCAATATCGATCTGAGATTCTCTACGTTTGTTGGATGGGTATATCTTCTTTTAAGGACAACGTTTCTACTTTTTATCACATAATAATTAATTAGACATGGTTTGGACTCCCATACTATAGATAATGGTCCAAGTATCTGAGGGATCCCATACTAGGGTTTTATTTTAAAAAATGCACTCAACTATAAAAATTGAAATCAATTGATTTACCTGGTTTGTAGTCATGTTTTAGTTTTAGAGGAAGTACTTCTCCTATCTCTTCTCTTCATTCTTTTGATGTGGGTATGGATCAATGTCAGTGGTGAAAGCATATTGTCTTCCCTTCTTTCTGGTTGGACAATTTCTTGCATAATGTCCATAATTGTCACATCTGAAGCACTGAATTTCTGAAACATCTCTTGTTTGATAACCTGTGTTTGATGAAATTTTTTCACTTTTAAATGTTTGCCTGAAATTTCTTTTGAATTTTCCTCCTTTCTTTGTGTGAAGTGCGAGAGAATGATTTTCTTCTGAGGAATCTTCCACTCCTCTATTTCTAAGTCTAAGTTCTTCTTGAGTACAATCTGTCCATAGACAATCAAAGGTTGGTAGATCTTCTCTTCCACTGATACTCTAAAGGAAAGGCTCCCATGAATTTGTAAGATTCTGGAGAGAGGTTAAGACATGTTCTCTATCAGAAATGATTTACCTGATGGTCTCTAGCTGTTCTTTAATCTCTGATAACTTAATGAAGAAGATGACAACTATGTCACCTTTTTTCATCTTGGTACTTTGAAGTTGGATCTTTAAGGTAAGAGCTTTGAGGTTATTTTCACTTTCAAACATTTCCTTCAAGGCTTCATACATCTCATAGGTTGTCTTTAGGTTGGAAATACGAAGTAAGAGGTGATCTCATACTGAGTAGATAATTAATTTTCCTTCTTTGACATCTTCTTCCTTTCTTATATTTTTCTCTATATATGTAGCTGTGGCTGGTAGGGTTTTAGTTGCCACATCCAAGAGGTCATATTCTTCAAGGGTGACTTGAAGCCTTGATTTCCAGGATCTCAGTTGCTTGCTCCATCAAGCCTATCTTCTACTAATTCTTTGTTCTTCATTTGATTGGTTTCTTCAAATTCTTGCCAACTGTATTTTGAAAACCTAATGATTTGGTTGAATTAACAACCTTGAATTATATTGGACTTATGACTTCCAACAATCAAATTGATAGTGTCACCATGATGCTTGCTGATTCAGGAGAACGTTTCTTTAGAAATCTAGAATTAATATTATGTAGGAAATTTTAGCACCCTAGAAACCCTAGGGCCAAAATCAAAATTTATTAGAATTTCACTTTGAGAGATTTTGGATATGCACTGAAGGAGCCTATACTGTTCTATGCCAAAAGTGGCTGTAACGTCCAAGTATTAAGGGATGAATCACCACTGAAAGGAGGGTCGTACAAAATTTTCTGGAAACCCTAGAAGGGTTGTACGGTTCTGCAAAAGGTGAGTTGAGACTTGGTGGATGCTTGTGCAATGGGTTCTTTCAAGACCTATGCTCTAATACCATGTTGATTTTTCAATAGTCAAGGTTAAGCATGAATTTCATTCCATTTTTAACATTTAACCATAACCATAAATGTTGCAACAACCAAGATCACAAGAATAAGCACCATGCACAAGAACACAAGAAGTATCCTTGGAAACCCTTCTCAACAAGGGAAGAAAACCCAGCCAAATCCTTTGCTATATTCGTCAAGGGAAATACCTTCACCACCAATATAAACCCTACCACACAAGAGTGTTCTCAAACCCTATAAGACTAGCGCCCAAGAGAGGTGCACACTTTTCCCAAGAAAGTGTACTTTCTGAAATTTCCAAACTCACAAGGAAGATATGATTCCTCAATGGGGAATTTAACTTTACTTATACTAACCTAAACCTGTCAACATAGTTTTCTATTGACACAACATGGCCGACCTCACTAGATTATAATATAATTAATATTAACCAGATTAATTATCTTTTACATTAATTACCAATCAAATTAAGGTGGGGCCAACCTGTACCCTTTACATTACAATTAGGGTTACATGGAGGTCTGACTCTTGCACAATATAGCAAGGGGTCTGATACACCCACTAGTGCTCATCCACTAAGGGCACATCCATAGGGATGTCCATATCTATGGCTCACTTCATTACAAAGAAGAACTAGTTCTTCACACGTTCACCTGTGCTCGTCCACAAGCACATCCACTCAACATATCTTCTTTCTCACCGCCTCACACAAGAGAGTCATCTGGATTTTCTCTTCAACTCTGCTTGCTCAGAGGAGGCTAATACATCATCCTCATTTCTATTCTCATGACGATGCACCCAAAACTTTGGTATTTCACACATTCACTTTGTGCTCAGCCACATGCACATCTAACTCAACAGATTGCCTTTCCCACTGGATAATCATCTGGATTTCTTCTCAACTCTCTGAATGGAGGAGGTCATCTCTACATTCGAGCTCTGTCTCAGGTAGGAACCACATACACTTTTCAGGGGCTTTCTCTCAGGTTTGTAAGCTGGAGAATATCTTCGCAAGGCTGCAATGATCCACATATAACATGTTTGTAAGCTGGAGAATGTCTCACATAGTTGCAATCATCAACATTCAGTAGATTAGAGTAGGATTGTGTGCCAATAAGCTCACATTTTTGCATTCTTCAATAGTTTTTAATTCAGTTTCAACATTCAGTTTATAGTCAACAGGGTGAAATAACTTCAAGTTCCAGTTTGCAGTTTGGATTCAATTGAAAAATAAGTTGGTTACAGGGAATGGGATTATCCCAATGGAAAAGGCACCTGGTCTATTTTTCTTTGCTACCTCACAGGGAGGACAACATCCCCATTGGAGCCAATGTTACCACATGCCAAATATTTTATGATTTTTGTAAAATTTTTTGATCCTCATATTGGTCTCTAAAAAAAACTCCTATTTGAATCCCCAAGTCATCATAAAAATTGAAAAGAGTACATGTTGTGAAAACACGCTACGCAAAGTCAGCAGGGCACGCTACACAAATGACTGTTTAGTGGTAAACTTCAAGATCATTTTATGACTAGCTGAAGAGGAGTTTGGAAAAACCCAGAGAGGTTTTTGTCAAGAATTAAATCAATAACAAAAAACTCTATCAGTTTTTACACAGGTGGCATAGTTTGGGAGTTTTGAATGAATCTTTACATCCCATTTTTCCAGATTTAAGCATTTAATGTTTTCCTTTTTTAGTCATCATTTTTGGGAGAACATTCTGAGAATATGGAGAAGAAATTTTGACAACAAAAGAGGTTTTTTTCAATAATGAACTGAATAACAAAAACCTCTCTCGGTTTTTACACAACTTTCATATTTTTGGATATTCAAAGGGATATTTTCATCCTATTTTTCAGATTTAAATATTTAATGATTTCCTGTTTTAGTCATTATCTTTGGGCACAGATCCCGAGATGCTGGAGAGGAATTTTGGAAAAATGAAAGAGGATTTTGTCAAGAATGAGCTCATTCACAAAAAAATATCTCAGGTTTTTAACAACTATCATGATTCGAGAGATACAATGCTATATTTGACCCTTATTTTCCATAAAATTGACTCATATTTCCTAGCAGACAGTTTTGAGTTTGTTCCTATTTTGATGTAACTAGATCCAAATCTATAGGATAGTGGTTGAGCTCGACTTCCTCAGCTTGAGGAAGATTATTTCCTTTATATATTTGAGAATTTTGAATGTGGAAAAGGGGGGTTGATAGAAGCAGAAAGGACAAATTGTATTGATCATTGCAACAATTTTTGAATTTGAATGAATATAAGTAGAGAATGTCTAGAGTTTTTTCATACGAAAGATTCATGTGGTGATGACCTGAAGTATGTGCTTCCTTTCATGTATGTTTTTGTAGTTTGCTTTCCCTTCATCTGCAACCTTTCATATGTTTAAAATTGGATTTTAAAGGGCATGAAATTCATCTAAATGGTGCTTTAGATTCAAACAATTTTGAATTGTGTTTTTCTTTCTTAACTCATCATAATTCATCTCTTATGGTGCTCTGAATGATTTTATATGTTTATTCTTTCTTCCATCTTATCAAAACAAATTAACAGACTAAAAGTTTATCACCTACCTTGCCTTTGTTTCCTTGAGAGTTCTACCTACCAAACACTGTGTTCATTTGCTTTCAAATATTGCCTCCATTTCCCAAATAGATCCCTTTCTTCTTACCAGCAAACCCCATAAAATATTTTCACCTATTCAAAAATCTAGCCACTGTTCCTCAAAGAAAATCCATTTTTATAGACCAAGTGACAAGAGAGATCCCTCTCTGAACTGAAAGACTAGTTTTAGTTCTGAAGTGGTTTTGTGGTTACCTTTGTGAGTTGCCTCCTCAGCCAAGCAATTTACTTAGTGCTAACAAGAGAGAGACATCCCCCAAGAGTGACATGAAAATTTCATGAGTTTAGGGAGACGTTTGTATACTTCAAAGACAATCTTGACATGATGCATAATGTCTCCCTCGTTGAGAGGGAGTGTTGATGTTTGGAAAACATAGAGAAGACACTCTCTTAGATTAATAATTAATAATATAATTATTGATTATTAATTAATATATATAATAAGTAAATGGTAATAATAAATAGTTATTGATTATCCATGGGGAACATCCTTTCATGGATGGTCACCATGTGTTATCTATATATGGAACAATCATCATTGTAATAATATATCAAATGCAATATCTTCTCATATAGAAAAAAAACAACAATTTAAACAAAATCACCATTAGGGATAAATTCCCTATTCCAAATATTGATGAGATATTATATGAGCTTCATGGAGTGGTTTATTTCACAAAGTTAGATCTTAAATTAGGATACCAACAAATCAGATTAAGAAAATAAGACATTCCAAAAATAACTTTTAGAACACATGAAGGGCACTATGAGTTCTTGGTCATTCATTTTGGGTTGACTAATGATCCTTCTACTTTTCTTTGATGATATACTTATCTATATCAAATCATGGGAAGACAACATTAAGTATGTGAATAAATTCCTACAAATTATAGAGAACAATCAATTGTATGTAAAAATATCTAACCGTGCTTTTGGGAAATAAGAAGTAGAGTATTTGGGTCATATTGTTTCAAGGGAAGGGGCGAAGGTGGACCATCAAAAGATCCAAGCTATTAAAAATGACATATTCCTAAGAACATCAAGAGGATTTTTGGGTTTTACAGGATATTATAATAAACAAGTTAAGAATTATGCACACACTACAGGTCCACTCACATCTCTCTTGAGCAAAAACTCATTTGTATGGAAGGAAGAGGCTACCTTGGCATTCTCACTCTTAAATGATGGCATAACTTCTACACCATTATTAGGAAGACCTGATTTTGGTAAAAAATTCATAGTTGCATGTGATGCATCATGACAAGGAATTCAAGCATTATTGACGCAAGAAGGGACACCATTGGCCTTTCAAAGTAAACAATTCAAGGGAAATGACTTGGTGAAATCTACATATGAAAAAGAAATGGAATTAATTTTACACGCAATAAAAAAATGGTGATAATATATTATTGGGAGGAATTTTAAAGTCAAGACAAACCATGATATCCTAAAGTACTTTTTGGAGTAGAGATTGTCATCAGAAGAGCAACAAAAATGGACAACTAAAATGAAAGGTTTGATTTTGAAATAATATACAAAAGGCGAAGGAAAATGTGGTAGCAGACATCCTTTCCATAATAGAAGAAGCCTCAAGTTTATAATCCATTACATCTTCCATTCTTGTGTGGTTGGATCAAGAAGATTGCCAGAAATGGAAAAATGACAATAGTGCTAGATAGAAAATACAATGTATAAAGGAATGAATGAACTCTATGAAACATTGAGAGTGGAAGAGAGATATACTTTGGTACAAGGGTAGAATATTTCTATACCCTCAATCAAAGTTGAAGAAACAAATATTAAGGGAGTCTCATGACTCTCAAATGGTAGGACATTCAAGGTTCCTTAAAACATATCAAAGGATCAAAAACGATTTTTTTTGAGAAGGAATGAAGAAATACATTCAAAAATTTGTAAGATAATGTCAAGTTTTCCAAAGAAATAAAGAAGAGATAGTAGAATCTCCACGTTTACTTTAGTATTTACACATACCTAATTAAATATGGGAAGATATATCGATGTATTTCATTATAGGTTTATTGAAATTAGAAGGTAAGGATGTCATTTTTGTGGTAGTGGTTAGACTCACAAAATATTCACATTTTTTTGGAATTGAAAGTACATATACACAAATTCGAGTGGAAAAAGTGTTCATGGAGGAAATTCATAGACTTCATGAATTTCCTAAAGTAACAATAAGTGACAGAGATCCAAAATTCATAGGATTATTTTGGAAAGTATTATGGAAGATGATTGGAACAACACTAGCTATTAGGTCAACATATCATCCACAAATAGATGGTCAAACAATAATAGTTGACAATTTTTTAGAGGGTTATCTACGTTGCTATTCTTTAGACAATAAATCTCAATGGGTGAAGTGGCTTCCTCTAGCAGAATGGTGGTATAATACCACCTATCACACATCTATTAAGATGTCCCCATTTGAATCCCTTTATGGATATCCAACTCCTAGTGTCATACTTTTTGCAGGACCAGTCCAAAGTACATGAAATAGAGTCACACATGGAGAAGACTAAAGAAACTTTGACAATTATTAAGGAAAACATTCAAATGGTACAAAATAGGATAAAGAAACAAGCATATCAACATCGAAGTGAAAGACAATTTGAGGAGGGTGATTGGATATTTTTGAGACTACAATATTATAAGCAATCTACTCTCAAACAAAAGAAGAATCATAAATTAGATCCAAAATTTTATGGACCCTACAATATTATTCGCAATATTTGACAAGTGGAATATGAATTAGATTTTCCTTATTCTCACATTCATAAGGGTTTTCATGTATCTTGAATAAAAAACGTTTTGCGACAAACTATGCTAGTACAGATAGGACTTCCAAAATTAGATGAAGAAGGGAAATTAATTCTTGAACCATAAAAAGTTGATTGGTGTTCTATATCTCTTCGGAATGGAACTATTATGGAGTACCTAATCAAGTGGAAGAATATGCCTTCAGAAGAATCTACATGTGAAAATGAGTAGTTCATGACGAAACACCCTCAATTACAAGCTTTGAGGGATTTTTTTTTTTTAAAGAGAGGGGCTATGTTAAGGCCCCTAAGTCCCTATGTTAAGGCCCTACCACTCATTTATTATTATTTTCTTAGTTATGATTATGTTATCTTAGTGTAGGTTACATCATGATCAATTTATATCCTATTTATAATAAAGGAGATTCATTTGTATATGCATCTTGTCTTGTGCATTAGATATATTGTAAGAGGATGTTTTTCCCTCGAAGTCGATGATATTCATTGACTATTTTTTGAGTTTGGTTCATAACAAATATGGTATGTATTTTGTAAAAACAACATCATCATTTATATACCATTCGTATTTTTTGCCAGTGACCAATTTATAGAAAAAATACAATTATCATCATGATTCTTATATCAAAAATATCGAAATAAAGTTATGTCAATATAGTAATATTGAAACACTTGACACATTATTTGACAATAACAAATATGATTAAATTAGAAATCAAATTACAATTGTTACTCATCATTAGGGATAATGGTTTTGAATAGTTTTAGCCACCACCTTATATTTGGACAAAGCCCCAAATGATTTAAAAACAAATACAAAATTATGTTTATATTTCTCTCTCTTTCATATGAACCATCAAGTCTCCAACTTGATGGAAATTTGAAGCAACTGTCTTTGCGATTGCCTTCTGAATGGTATTGTACTTCATCTATAAATGATATTTTTGATTTATTATATCTATGTCCACATTGGATACATACATTTTCCAATCATTTTTTTGTAAATATGTAGTACTCCCCCATAGATTGGTAAATTGTACAAAAAATGTATGCATTGCTAGCAATTCCAAACAAACATGAAATTTTCGTCCTTTAATCATTCAAATTTACTCATTAACTATTTTACTTCCATGCTATATAAATATGCAAACCGCAAGGCAAAGACAAAATGCTCTTGTGCAATGTTGATAATATTAGGAATAAACATCGATGTGTAATAATGGTAATAATCATGCACACAAATCTGTTGTTTGTTGTTTAGTTTTGTTATGACAAATCTTATAACTCCATACAACAATCCTTTTACTCTCAATACCAATAATTTCTTTTGAATTGAAGTTTGGAGTGCATAAAAAACCACACAGACATATATTATTCTCATGAGTATGTGATAATAAAAAGTTATTGGAGATGATAAATACATAGAAAAATTAAAAATGAAGCAACAACATATATAAATAATTAAAACAAAACATTATTTGTAATGAATTAAGACAATGAAATATGTACTCAATGTAAATAATAAACAATTTCTCTCATAAATATAGCAAGGGCATTAATAGGCCTTTCCTTGTACCTAGTTTTTAGGAGATATTATGGTTAGTGAGATGAAGGCTAGATTTATACCCTTTCCTAACAATGGTGCATTTGGAATCAAAGAAATAGTAATTGAAAACTTGAAATAAATAATTAAGAAGGAAAAATAACATAAAAACAATTAAAAAACAATAATCACAATTTCAATATTTCATCTTTACCATTTAACAAAGTTTGAAATATATTACATATTTCATTCGACCATGACACTATTTCCATTGAGGATATCTTTGACATGAAATTTTGGATCTTGATGAGGGTATGGTAGAGCTTAGCTATCCTATTACTCTCATCTTCATAATATATATTGTGAGGATTCTACACAATGCAATTTTTAGATGGCTTCCTTACAATCACATCATCCTTGAAAACAACCATTGATGTGTTTACTAAAACAAATTCACCTCAGACTCCTCCCATAATCTCCTCCCATAATGTTTGCAAGTTTTTGGCATATTTAGCTAGATTGTATTTAATACATTTATCATTAAACCTTTCTCAAGTTTTTTCTTTAAACCAATAAATTTCATAAATAAAGCCTCCCATCACTTCATCACTTCACTTGGCCAAATTCCAAATTGAAATTTCTTAAAACATGGTTTTAAGAAATATAATGCATATGGTTGTGATTGATACAATTTTAACTTCTATTTAAATTCATTTCAAATTCATTTCCGTGGTTAATAGTTTTAGATCATTCCTTTCTCTTTTGAAAAGCTTTCTCACAAAACAAAAAATATTCAAATTCTATTATCAACAACTCATTCTTAGGTGAATCTACACAGAGAAAGGGTTTGGGTTTGTATCATATATTAGATGATATATTTTATACATATATTTTGAAGACATATGAAAGAATCATTATGTTTTTACCTATTACTGATTTGGTAACAATGGATTGGTGATAAACCACACTTGAGCTAATGGGTCTTACTCCTTTGACTTCCGTGATAGATTGGACTATTTAAATAATGGTTTTGTTAGATATTATTTTAAACAACATAAATCTAAAAACTACTATCATAACGAAGTATGAGATAGATTTTCCTAACTTTATGTTTCTTTGTTTTGTTTTGTTTTAACATGGAACTATATTTTTCTAAAGGCTTTTTTCTTTTAACACTATTCCCCACAGAGAAATAAAAATGTGATTTTATGATTTATATCCATTGAAACAATTTACCATCTTTAATTTTTTAAGAACATGGATTCAAACATATTAAATAACATTTTTCCTACTCCTCACCACTTTCTCTCCTAATCATTTGGATTTGAATTGCATTCTTAATCATTTGGATTTGATTTACATTCTTAATAGATTTTCCACCACCTTCATCACCCAAGTGAGATTTTCCATCATCATTAGAATATTCTTATGAATTATTGTCACCTATAGTTACAACTAAATATAGGTATTAAAAAAAAATAAGTTAAAAAGAAGAAGAATATAGAGGTCAAGTATTAATCACAATAAGAAATTATTATTTAAAAACATTAATATATAAGTTTTTATATGGAATTAAAACAAATAAACTAGCATGCCTTTTTTCTAATCAGGTAATAATTTTTTATAAAAAATTTCGTATATAATCCATAATGAATTGTCTCTATGTTTGAAATTAATCGTCCATTTTTTTAAAATTTTCATAGAATAAATAAATCTACATCTAGCATATAATGAAAGGACCATACCTCTATATGAGGTATGAGTGTTAACTATGTGATCTCGAACCATTGGACACTTTCTTTTGCAAACACATCTTCTCTCAAAGACAAATTGAATTCTTTATAAGTTGGTATATCAAAAAGTGGTAGATTTGGATCTTTCCAATTCATCCCCATATAAATCCTAGGGGTAGTCTCCCCTTTCAATGTAATTCTCCAACAATATACAATATAGAAACCTGTGTAGAAATAATTTGAATAATCTCTATAAATGCCAATGCATGTGTACTTTGTCACATTTCTCTTAGTCTTTATGTAGTAATTGAGAGAATGATTTCTTAACCATATGCGTTATAGAGATACCAACTAAACAAATGTAGGTACAAGTTTTTGCATTTGAATGAGAAAAAAATAATAATTCAAGGACATCAATGTCCATTCACTTAGAATCCCAATTAGTCTTATCAATAATAACTAACTTACAAGAGATAGGTTGAATAGAGCTAATGTCATTGAATGTATTCCACAATGAAGAGGGATAACTACAACAACAAACAAAGAGTGGCCCAAATTCCTCATATTTCATTGTATCACTAATTTCCTTTGACTATATATATATATATATATAGTTGTGACAGCTTAGGAAATTTTATAAGCTCCCCTTCTTCTTCCTCTCCCTTCCTATTCTTCCTTGGATATTTTGTTGTTTTCCTCACATAGAATAATGCATAGTAGTGCAAAATGATTTGGTTGAGTTTTGTATATTTCAACCACATTTTTTTAGAGACTAGTGTAGCAATATAGAAGTCACCATCTTGAACTTTTACATAGTCCCAAATGATACTTCTAGTAATTCTTTCATATTTTACCTACTTGTGATATTGTTATAAAGTTTTTGCATTAGCATGAGGCCCAACTGTTGTACTCAACCATATATCCATCTATTATTTTGTTTGCTAAATGTTCAATTCTATTTCATCCATGTCACACAATGGTATAAAAGTTAGAGCCACATTGTTTTGTTTTATTATGAACAAAACCATCTTGCTTGATTCTCTTAGGTAAGCATGCTAATGAACGATTTTTATAAAGTTAAAAAACTAGCCACCATTTTTTCCATAAATCATCTAATATCAAAACAAGAGTCAACTTATATTTCAAGCTATTCTTGCTTGATACATAAAAAAAAATATGTAAACATTTGCGTTGGAAGTTCTGCAAAAATAATACATTTGAAGAGCTTAAAAAAATTAAATACAAATTATATCATGATGAAGAATAATTCTACAAACTAAGATTTATACGTGCCACTTTTCTAAACCACTATGTCCCTTCCCTGGGTGGCTTGGCTTGTTATGATATATCCATTTCTCTATTACTTTCATGACGACTTGATCAATGAAGGGAATGTAAGCCAATTCCTTGTTAGAACAATTTTTTTGTTTACATATTTTAGTAACAATACTCTGTGGGACATCAACATGAAGAAAATGAGCTTTATGGTATTGAAATTTGGAATGAACTAATTCGTTATTTTTATGTTTTCATGTATACTCTTTATGGGAAAAAAATAGTATGTTTCCCATCCAAGATATATAAATTTACATATTTCATTTTAACTCCATTTTTGTTATCAATTGGAATAGGCCATTTGGCAAATTTGTCAAAAGGCATTAGAATAGCCTCTTTGGTTGTTGTCATTAGTTTTGTGACAAACAATAGAACTAACAATGGTACAATTTTCTCATTTACATATGAAATTGCAAATTGGGAGGTTCTATAACGCATATATTAACATCAATAGAGAAAAAAAATCCATTGAATAAAAAATATTTGAACCATTCCTTGTGACTACATTTTGATTTCTCATAACTTTTATTGGCCTTCTGCATCATCACTGTTGAGGAAAAGATATGAAATGATCTTACTCAACCATTTTCCGACTTTACTTGGCTAAAGCAAAGTAGACGATAATATCACCCTATGTTTATAGCCAACAAAAATAACATCCTAACTCAGAAGTATTAATTACAAGTGCTTAGGCTAGTCTTTTATCAACAAAAAGCTTGCTAGAAATTCACTTTTTATGTAATTTTCTAAATATAACAGTTGCTGAAATAAATGTAAGAACATAAGTAAAGACACCGAGATGATAATCAAGACAGATGAGACATAAAGAAATCCTTTATTTCATTTCAATTCACCAAAGAGTCATTTTCTTTACAAAATCTCATATAGAAACCTTGGACCAAAGTCAAACTTAAACATCCTCGATGGAACATACAAAAGGACCTCTGATAGAAAATAAAAACTGAACTCTAAAAGCTGGATCAACTTGCCACATGTGCTTCCCACTCGACTCTGCACAATAGCCTTTATCATTCATGAAAACTAATTCACAAACAGACAAGTCTACACAAACTATCAAAGATAGATCAACACCTCTGAAGAACAAGTGTCTGAATGTTTTGATTCAACCCTGAATATTGATGTCTACAGTAAGACCCTGCTATCATAAAAGAGAATTAGGCTTGTCATGAATATATGAATGAATGAAAACTGAACTATCACAACATAAACTCAAAGAGCAAACCTTAGTATGCTTCTGCTTCTATCCTCCTCTTTTTCCTCCCTTTCCTTTTGCTTTTAACAAATTAGAATTGGTTGAAGTAGTTGAACCAACTCATTAGTTAAGTTAATTAAAAGACTCAACTAACTTTAGTTAGGGGGAAGCGTAATAATTATAATAAGGGTCATAAATAAATAATAACTAGTAGGTGGGACCCCTTGTGACTCCCTTTAGTTCATAACAATCATAACAATCATAACAATCATAACATAACCATTAGTTAAGCAAAACACACCTCCTTGTGTCTTCCATCAACATATTCACTTTTGGAAATTTTAGCTCATGAAATTTGAAAATATTTAAAAAATAATACTCATATATCCAAAATAAAACATGCTGTCCAAAGATCCCTGAAGTCAATTGTCATAAAACAAAAAATAAAATAAAAACTCAAAAGCCATATTTCCCGATCTGCGATGCAACCCTTCCTTGGTTGCTGCTGTCACCTCTTGATTTTCTTGAATTTTCCTTTGGCTGTGTAGAGCCTTTAGGCCTAATCTCTCTGATCACATGGGAACAATTGTCCCTCAAATGCATCAGGGAAGACACAGATTTGTCAGAGCCATTGGAGGGTGAGGAAGGGGCAACAATGGCTTTTCCTTTATCAAGGGCATGGTGGGAATCAATTTTCAATCTCTTTCTAGCATGGGAGGATTGCACTGGTGAGTGGTCAGGGGCATCTTGGGAAATGGGGTTAACAGGCGGAGGAGTAGGCAATGGACAACCATGATTTTGGGAGATTGCCGTGTGGAAAATCTCTTGCCATCCATCATTTTTAGGGACCTCGGGTTATAATGAGACATGGGGAGGTACAGGGATACCGAGGGCTTGCGGGGCTTGGAAAGGAGGCCTTTTAGGCCTAGGTTGGACTATTCCCTGCCCAATCCAATTGAAGAATCTGACATGAAAAATTGGCCAAGCTCTTGTAAATCAATGTCAAAATGTATGGAGAACCTGGGCCTTCTTGGGCCTTGGTTCCAATTACTTCTACCTCTGTTTCCTCGACCATGGCTACCTTGACTGAAAAAAACTCATCCTGCGTGCGTGATTGATTAGCAAATAGTCTTTTAAATAAGCATACATGACAACTCTTAAAAATATGAAATATGTTTGGATCAACAATGTATCAGACTCATGCAATCCAATCCATACAAATTGTTTTACTGTTAATCAATGAGCAAGGGGTGAAAAAGGGTTTTGGGATATGTGAGGGGTTTGTATTGAGCATAAATATGATATAATGAGGGGAAAAAAGACGTGGTCATTGCTCAATGAAAACAACAATCAATTGAAAATCAAACCAATAAAACATCATTGTAATCCACACAAGACACTGCCACTTTCAATTGCCTTAACACATAAATTCTCTTGACTGTCATCAATCTCAGAACATGGAGTGAAAAAATGAAATGGGAAGGTGATGGGATCTGTAATTAGTGGAAAATGAAATCATGGAAGGGAAGATAGACGATTACTGTTCATGAAATTAATTAAGTGATCCATAAAAAATTCTGCGAAAAGAGATGCATCAACCATCAATCATTTTGACCAAATAACAATTCTCGTGCAATTAACTAGTTCACTGTTCATAATCAAATATCCAACGCAGTGCCACCACAAGACAATATGTATTCCACACACTTTGTAAGGGGTTATGTTCCTTTCATTTACATACTTTTCATTTTATAACAATTTTTGAACAATGCCCATTTCCAATCTGTAACCATCAAAATAAACCACTGCCCATACGTTCCTTCAATCCACAATAATACTCAAAAGCCAAGTTTTCAAATTAACGATGAAGTCACTATCACTGCAATCAAGCCTATCATTTAAATGCAATGATATTCATTAAACATATATAGGTAGTAACCAACATAATCAAGGCCAAATTGAAACACCCAAATTGACAATTAAACATACAACCAACAACCACCATTTAGGCACAAGCTATGCACAGGGAAATTCGCCTAGGCAATGTAGTTCTGCCACTGTAAAAAAATAATTCAATGTGACTTGAAAGCTGGGCCATCCATCCAACACGACGAGGTCTCGACAACATGCCCTTCTTAACAAATGATCGATTGCAACAAATAAACATGTTTAAAAACCTTGTGAAACCCAAGCTATCCATACTGTACACAGTGCATAGACACCAAACACCACGATGCAACATATTCAAACACAGTTACATCAGTAACTCAATCCATTGTGCTGGGTCAGCAATCTAACACAGTATCACTTCGATTTAATCCAAATGCAATCAAATATGGTGTGCAAACTCAGGCTTATACAATCGAACAATCATAAGGATACAGTGGATATAGGTTCTACAGTCATCTGGTTCAATAACTATTCGACCCCAAAAGAAAACCACAGTTACCATGACCATTACTTCGTTTGAAAAACACCATACAAACAACGTGACATGCGTGAGCAACGTCAAGCATTTGTAACCAATGCCAGCTAAACATACAAAAAATCCTTAGTGTGAAAATACCAGTGACTGTGTACCGACCAACCAATTTTTCATCGTCGAGAAATCAATTGAACTAACAAGTTATGATAACAATGCGTACCCATGCATCGATTCGAATTGGGGCAGTGACCCTTTCCATTAAACAACACTAAGTTATAAAGAGAGCGGTTGTATGTACTTTGAAAGTGAAATTGGCAATGTAGGGTTTACCACTGTTATAACATAGGCAGTGACTACCTACCAACCAACACAACTGTCACACGACCAACTGGGCTAGCCTGTATTTCAACTAGTTGACAATTATACAACCATCCAACAATAACCAATTAGTAAACCCAAGAGGTCAAACTGGTATTCTCTATCAACCTTCAGACATGAGGGCTAAGGTTCGTTCTGTAGCCAACACAGGGAGAGAAGAGCCACTCTTATAATGGTGAAAACCCGAGGCCAATGGTGTATACACATAGAGACTCATTCATG
Organism: Picea engelmannii; assembly: GCA_009831015.1. Taxonomy (NCBI): domain Eukaryota; kingdom Viridiplantae; phylum Streptophyta; class Pinopsida; order Pinales; family Pinaceae; genus Picea; species Picea engelmannii. The sequence goes on from ML789000.1 coordinate 102,668, forward strand.
GACAGGTAACAAATCCATGACAAGGGGTCACAATAGAAGGTGCAACTTTACTCCGGCCTTGCAATGTTATTTAACGCATGCAGGGTATAACCCTTGTGTTCTTTGAGCAAACAATCACAACACAAAGATGAAGACAGGGCCGAGGAAGAACAAGAACCTCATTTCGTGAACCCTAGTGGTGCAATCAACCAATGCCCAAGCAAACAAAAACACAGTGACGCAGAATGCCTTCAACCATTAAACCCATAAAAGCCAAAGACTAGATTTAGTGACAAATGCGCGAGGATAGATATCCACCCAAGACCAAACAAAAACTCTCCAACTAAACCAACAAGGATAATAGAGAGTTACCACCCAGGATGACCAATAACTTCTACGGATTCAATATCATGGCAGGAAGAACCATTCATTTCAAGAACACAAATTTACCAGTCGAAATACTTAGGAAAACACAAACCAATACACTTGAGCCAGTAATCATTTCATAACTAGAGCAGAGTCACCAATGGCAAAAAAAAGAACATACATGTAATCTAATTCCTTAAAATTCAAGTTGGCTAAGCGGTTCCTCTCTGCTAAGATTTCAGAGCATAACCACAACAACAAGATGGAACAATAACCCGACTAGGGTGGCAGCTAACGAGAGGGGTAAAGGTGATGTGCAGTAAATGCACGTCACCTCCACCCACAATTCATTTCCTCATCAGTACATGCCAACCAGCTCTTAGATAACACCATTAATTTAACTCTACGTTGGAATCTACACATATTACTTGCCAAATGCGCTCTCCACATCATATATCCAATTCTTTATTATATAACTCAAACAAAATCGCATAACCATTATCCCATTACCTTGTCAAATGATCCACCAACATTCAATCTATCCAAATATACCATATGTATATCGACCACATAAGTCAATTAATCATTGCATAACCATTAACACTATCACCTTGCCAAATGTGCCACCAACATTTCATACCATATGCGTACTAAACATATAATTCAATCACAATTGCATAACCATTTACTTGTTAGCTAGGATTTAACAATAATTGTTAAGTCTTTCATGCATGTAGTATAGTGAATAAGATAGCTTTAAATTCTTCCCCTTTGCAATTGTTTCTCATTTCTTTCCAATTGTTCGCATGTAGTACAGTAAAATTGCATAATTAGATCCCTTCTCTTTGCATTTGTTATAGTATTTTTGCCTTTCTCAAAACTTTCCTTCATGTAATTTCACTAACATGTTTGTTGTGCAGGTGTGATAAGAACAGATAGCAATGATATTAATGAATAACATAGGTTGTAGTAACATAAGGAATCAACACTTCATAAGCTTAAATCATAACCAATAACAACAATATCTCATCAACCATGTAAGTTGTGTCACACATCATCACAACATAACAAATGAACAGATTTTCCCTTCAATAGTTCAAGGGGGTCCCGCCTACTAGTATTATTTAGTTTTTTATAATAATAGGCTTTAGCAACACTTTGTGGGCAAAACTTCATTGACAATTTTAATCATCAACAATCACCTTTGAAGGACCTGGAAGTAGAGTTAACTATATACTTTTCTAAACTTTTGATACAATATCTTCTAAGAAATGTTATATTATTTTCATAATACATATTAGTGAGTTTATTTGTCATATTCATATGATGTAATTGTTTTTTCCATAAGCCTGTTTTTGAGGACGTACACAATACCTTTATTCAAATCACTTGCTTTATTTATCCTTGATGAATTGGATATGTCATATGATTGTAAAAACCAACCTTGTTTTTCACAAGATATCTTGTCATTGACATCTTCATTTTTCATTTGATATGGATGATAATTATTAACAAGAAGTTCAATTTTTAGTAGAAAACAATTGTTATTACCAACTACTTTGATTTGGACACACAATATTTCATCTTTGATTACATCTGTAGAAGTGACCATGCCATGATGTGAAATGGTGTTTCCTTCCACTTGATAAAAATATAAATATGTGTACAAGTTGGTTGGTTTTTTTGACTCAACATACCATTCACATGTGAATTATCCAATGTTTTGGGCCACTATTACTTGAACAAAATGAGTTTCTTTGAATTGGCTAAGAACAATAAGGATTGACATTTTTAAGTTGTAGTCAAGGGAACAAATATCTATCTATCTATATATCTATATTGATATAAACAATTTCTCAAGATAAGCATAACATATCATTAATATAATAAATTTAATGAAAAAGTGTAATATGCAACTAAAACATAATTTATATGTCTATGTCAATGTGGAACTTGGTAGAGGAGTTGAAGGAAAAGTCAATTTATTCTACTGGGAAGTTTACAAATGTTTCATTGAGATATAGATCAAGATTAATTTAGAAAATGTGAGTGTGCATGCCAAGGGAAGGAGTGCACCTTGACGATATCCAACGTAGTGCTTCATAAAAAATAGTGTAATATTAATCATGAGAAAGGAAATTGGAGAGGGAATTAAAAAGGAAATTGAGAGAGGAAATTGGAAAAAAATGGGAGAGGAAATTTCAAAAGAAATTGGAGCAGAAATTTCAAAGGAAATTGGTGAGGAAATTGAATAGGAAATGGGAGAGGAAATGTGAGAAAAAAGTGGGAGAGGAAATTGTATAGGAAATTACTAAATAAAGAATAACATTAGCCCCTAAAAACAATTTTTTCATTAAATCACTTCATGGTCAACCAAAGAGGTAGATCACTCGATTTTTGAGGACCAAAGCACATGGGGTGAATTTCATTGAGCTTGTTTGGACCACCACCCCAATGTATTTATTTTTTTAAAATGAAGAAACTATCATTTTATATCCATGATAAATTATAATGTTATTAAAGTCAACTCATTAAAATTCAAATCATGCTAATCAAAAATATGAAGAAGGGTTGACCAACCATTCTTAATGTCACCCCATGGTGATAATATTAATATAGAAGAAGTGTCAATCGACCCTTCCCTGGGATCTTCGTCAATGAGAGTATTAATTTAAAGGAAGGGTAAGTTAACCATTCTTTAGGATATTCCATCTCAACAAGAGTATCAATTTAGAGGAATAGTTAACCCACCCTTCCCTCGGTGCTAAACAATAATATGAATCTATAAAAGGATCTAACTACTTTTACCTAGGTGTTCCCTTAATGAGAAATATATGATATTGAAAAAGGGTTGGTTGAACCTTTACTGGGTTCCCCCTCACCAAGAATACTAGGCTTGAAGTAGGGTCAATCAACCCTTCTCCATGATCCCCATCGATGAAAAAACTAAGCTTGAGAAAGGGTCATCCAACCTTTCTTCAAGCTCCCCCTTAGTGAGAATATTAATTCATCCTTACCTGGGTCCCCCCTAGATGAGAGTATTGATCTAGAGGAAGGGTCACCCTTACCTAGACTTTTATTCAACGAAAAATATATGAGCTTGAATAAGGGTCAACTTACCCTTTCCAAGGACCCCCCTCATTGTATAAAATTTCCTAAGAATGCTCAACTCTTTCTTGGAACAAGAAGTAGGCCACAACAAACAATCTTATTTATGAGTAGAGGTAGTGTAGGTAATGCCATTTTCAATGTTTTTTTCCTATATAAGTTAAAGTTATAATATGAGAGTTTAAGGTGTGTCTGGTGAATTTCAGGAATTTTATAATTTTGGGGATCCTTTGACACCCACCCAACCCCACCCTCATGATGAAGGTGGGGGTAGGGGGTGTAAGTGTGCAATTTATCCCCTGCTTAGGTGACTCCATTTTTGGGAATTTTGTTTTTCATCTAAGTTTTAGTATGATAGTTTAAGATGAGTTTGGTAAAGTTCAAGTGTCTTATAATTTTGAGGTTCCTTTGTTGCCATAATTTTAATTATGATGTTAAATAGGCTATTGGTGCAAATATTTATTTGTCGACAATACAATATAATATCTCTTGGTTAAATGTTAACTTCTCATTTTTTTGTAAATATTTTTAGTTGTGTGTAGGAAAAATATTGGTGCCTTAACTCAATTCCAAATCTATTACTTAACTTGATTAAAATTTATTTTGATAAATAAGAATACTAATTTTTTGATTATGCATTTGCAAAGATCAACATTCTCATTTCAATATACAAGGGATTTCTTCTTTTTGTTTTACCAAAATCACTTCTAACAATGAAAAAATCCTCCCCCCCCCACCTTTACCAAGTTAATGAGGAAAAGGTATAATGATCCAAATATAACCATAAAAATGCGAGAGAGAAGGCATGGGAGAGTGTGGAGTGATTCCCATCAACCATGAAGAAGATTGATCCTGATCACACATCTTTTCTTAATCCCAACCAAATACACAACATAATAGATTGAAGGAGCCTTATAGATGTTATCCTACAACACATGCCTTCTGCTTGCTAACAACATCACTTCCCTTCTATAACATATCCAACCCCCTCTATGCCTAATTGAGGGTACAAGGTACTATTTTTTTTTCCCTTTTCCAATTCAATGATTAGCTTTAATACCAATGTTGATATTATGGTAGCTGCAGGAGGTATTAACCTCCACGTGTAACCTTTGATGAGACTAGAATATCCTGGGAAGCAAGAGAAACCCTAAACATATGTGTAGAAACCCTAGAAGACATGTTGACTCAATAAAAAATTTAATCTTTAAGTGTTAACCTATAAAAGAAGAAGTCATCTTGGACAAGTGAAAAAGAGCACTATAAATAAGAGGGCGCTAGAGCTCATTTGTCACTCTCACTCTCACAACTACATAAGGACTAGTGGTGTAGAAGTTTGGAGAGGGAGTGCAGTTGCAACTGCTGCAACTGGAATTTTGGTTTTGGTTGGACTTTCTCTTGGTTATGGTTTGGACTTTCTACTTGGTTTCTAGTTATTCTTGCTTGGTGTGCTACCCTTGGGGAATGGTGCACTAGCCTTGGTTGGTTATTGATCTGCTACTGGAATTATTTTTTCTGTCAAGTTTAAGATGGTCGGGGGTGGCCTTTGCGCCTATGGTTGGGTGAAAATATTGCTATATTGTCTATGGAAAAATGAGTACATCCCTTTATTTCTAACAGGTTATGGGTCCACACTATCTTTAGACAGTCTAAACACTGGAATATAGATTGGGAAATTATTTGTTAATCTTTTTATGGCACTAGTTACACCTGCAACTAGGTTTTTTGATGATGCAGGTGCAACAAACCCTAACCCTTGTGTTCAGGCACTTCTGGTGAAGCATTTGACCTAATTCCTTGACATCCTAGTGTGCCCTAGCCTAGCACACCTCTTGGTACTCTCATCCAACAAAAATGTCAGGTTTGAATCTTTGGTCAAATTCAAATTCAAAAGTTGACTTCTGGTCAATTTGATTTTGTGGTAAAAGTTGAAATTTTAGAGTTTCTAGCTTGTTCTAATCATTGAATCTTTTGATTGAGTTTCTAATGTCTTCTTGTCAAGATGGTATCTAGTTTCATATTGGAAGACAAGTTGGACGATGCTACAAGGTTTCAAAGGTATACACTTGTATATGCTATCTAAGTTATATCATCTAGCAAAACATGAGTGTGTTTGCAGGGAAAGTACTAGAGATCTTGTCCAAGTTGTAATCTTGGATTCAGTGTATTCAAAAGAACAAGTGCACCCTCCATAGTAGTTAAGGCTTTAGGTTCTAGGTTTGATTAAATTGCTAAGATTCAAATTTGTGTATATCAAAGGTGATAGTTACTACATTACAAATTGTGAAAGCAGTCTTTGAAAGATTCTATTATTGCTAGGTGCAATGAATACTCGATTGCATATGAATACTATTGATATAGATGCTTATTGTACTCATTCGCAAGTTGAACTAACATATCCTCTAGATAGATATTCCTGTTTGTTTGTGTTTCTCTTGTTCATGGCATGTACCCTTGTGAAATATGTTTGATGAACAATCCTCGCGGAAGCTATCATAGAAGAAGTTTATGAGGATGACAAAACTGCAATATGGGCAACAATCAGAACAAATAGAAACAAAATTAAAGAGAACCAGATGAGTCAAACTCGAAGGAAGTTAGAGATCAAAAGGAAACCAGAACATGGTTGTGACACTTTGTAGAAAGAAAAGAGAGATGCAACAGATGGAAGCATAGACTCTCTTAGATGGAGGGAGTTGATCACATAATTCCAAAAGAAGAGCATGCATATTTCTTATTCAGGCATGAATCTAGGATTAGGAGGAAGCTAATCCCCAATGATATGATCCATTGAAAGATCCATGAATACCATGAAGTATCTGTCCATGTTCTTCATTGGAAGTAACATCCATGATACGCAACACGTGTTCGGTTTGACTCTAGAAGAAGTCTTCTTTGAAAAGAAGCCTTGAATATCCTTGGTTGTCCATCTACATTTATGTTCCTATGGCGGAAGGTTGGATCCTTTAGGAAAGAAGGGCATGTAATATGTAGAATATTCCATGGAATCCAACATTGAAGATAAAATGAGGAAGAACATGAATATTCCAAGAAGGAAAGAAAAGTTAGAACAACCAAGTGAACCAGTTTGAACCCACTAGAAGCAGAAGGAATGTGAGGAAGTTGTGATAAAGAACAATGTATGTGAGAAATCATGAAAAATACTTAAGCATTGATATATATAAGGCGAGACTTGGGGTTCTCCCAGTAGGAGGGAGAACACTATGACAACTTTTTCTACTAAACAGATATACCTCTACCTGAGCCATTATATCTCCTGCAGTATCCATGGGTTGGAGTTTACATCATATGAATGTAAAGACTATTCTTCCCAACAATGTAATTGAAGAAGAAGCGTATGTAGAGAAAAATCATGGTTTTGAGGTATACCTGAAAGAAGGGATGATTTTAGGGGCTAAATTTTTCTCATGGGCTAATTTTCCATGGTTTTTCCAAAAATGAGATTCACTATTTTAAAAATGATTCACCTAAATTATATAGGATAAAATTATTTTACCTTAAAAATCACCAAAAATTTATAAAAAATATAAAAAATACGTAGAAATTTGAATATTTTTACAAAAATATCGCCAAACATTTATAGTTGACATATGAAGGATTAACAAGATTCGCCAAGGTTTCTACATTTTAAAATAAATGTACATCCTTTAAAATCATCCCCGCCAGAAAGAGACCCTTGTATGCAGATGGAAGAAGACCTTGTATGGATTGAAGCAAACTTGGTGCAACACCTCTCATGTACTCTAGAAGCGTGGTGAAAACTTCCTATGACAGAGGAAGTATATTGAAATGGTTCTTCAGAAGTCCGGGATGATGGATTGCAAATCCATGACAAAATCCCATGATGAAATATTTGAAGAAGTTTAGAGACTCTAATCTAGTAGATCCGTCTTGGTATCGACAATTGATTGGCTCGTTAATGTATTTGGAGAATACTTAGCCAAATATTTGTTTCGTGGGACGTTTAAGTTATGATATACAACTACATGGATTTATCGATTCAGATTGGGAAGGGAGTGCAGATGACAATAGAAGTGCTACTTGGATATGTTTCGGTTTAAGCTTTTCCACGATGTCATGGGCTAGCACGAAACATAAGTCTATTGCACATAACACTATAGAAGTAGAGTATATTGCAACTTGTGATGCTTGTATGGAAGTAGTGTGGCTCCATAAGTTGGTTTCTGGATTGTCTCATCAGATGTTGGATTCAACCATGATACATTGTGATGATCAGAGCTATGCGAAGCTTTCAAAGAACCTGGTTTTCCATGACAGGTCGAATCACATTGTGATCAAGCATTATTTTCTCTGTGATAAAGTCTAGAGGGGAGAAGTGGTTCTCCAATATATCTCCACAAATGAGAAGATAACATATATTTTGGTAAAGCCTCTATCCAAGATGAAAAGATTGTGTACTTAAGGGACAAGATAGGGCTCGTGGAGACAAATTCCTCTTTGTAAAAGGAAGAGATTAGTCCCAGGTTGGGAGGGAGCACTGATATGTTATTGATTTATGGACAGTCATTTTCCAGTTCGAAAAATGGTCCAGGTTGGGAAGTTCCTTTCCAGTCTGGAAAGTGGTTCGATATATCTGACGGACATGCATTTTCTAGTTTGGAAAATGGTCCAGATATGATAGTCATTTTCGTAATGAAAATGGTTTGATAGATTTCTGATGTACCATAAATAATGATTCCCCTTAAGGCCAATGTGGGTGAATTGTCTAGGGAAATCATTCTTCTTGTCAGTCACTTTGATTAGTGGTCAAGTAGAATGGTCCACCTCGCCGGGAAGTCATTCTTTCAAAGTTCACAGTTGTGAGTAGTTTCAAAGAATTGTACATTTTGGAGGTTGGTGAAGGACAATCATTTCCATAGGAAATGGTATGGACAATCATTCCCTAGGGAATAATCATTCTCTCCAGGTTGCACTATGTTTAGTGCCAGAGGAATGGCCCAATTAGGTGAATGGTCCAGGTTCAATAATCAGGGACAAACATTCTCTAGGGCATACTCATTCTCTCCAAGTTGCACTATGATTAGTGCCAGAGGAATGACCTAGTTAGGTGAATGGTCCATGCTCATAAATCAAGGACAATTATTCTTCTATGCTTGGGAAGAATAGTCTAGATATCCCATGGATAATGATTTTACTTTCTGAGTGTTAGCACTGAGAGTCACCCTCATATTGTGGGAGGATAAACCCAGTACCCATCGAAGTTTTTGGTGGATGTTTGGTTTATATGAGTGGAGGCCAATGGGAAAAAATCAATATATGAATGATGTTCAACACATAACTAGACAATAAATGTACAGGGAAGTGAGGGCCATAACTAACTTCATTCGGTGAATTGAGTTTAAGTGTGAGCAGAGGGAAGACTTAGTGAGAAAGGTAGACAAGACTGATATGGGCATTAGGCCTTCAAGAAACTTGGAGAAGAAAAACTCAGACTCAATATCACTCTTAAGATCAAGTTTCAGACACTGAAATATGTCCAAACAAAAAAATCATAACAACACAATGATCAAACCTACATCACCATGCAGCTACAACAACTCGACTGGATCCTCCATGCCCGAGCCATTTAGTGTAAGAGGGAAAAAGATCACAAGGAAGATGAATAAAACTAGTCATGATACCGCTGCAATAAAACCTACATTACAACATCATGACAACCCTCAACTGGATCCTCCATGCCCAAGTGTTTTAGCACAATTTTTTACAAAGAGATGAAAATAGGTTGACTTCTATTAATATGAAAGTCTCAAATCTGATACATAACCAGAGAACATTTCTGGCATAAAAAACATTACAAAATAGGGGGCTCTGCTCAACCAGTTGACAACCATAACAAAATATAAAAACCATCTATTTATACTCAGAACAGTCCCTGACTATCAGGAGTGTGATATGATCACTACAATCAAAGCTCCGCGTCAATGATTTCTTCTGTCAGAATGAACGTGTGTCCCTCTGTCAGATGTGAGCTCAGATCAACATGGGTCTGCAGGGAAATCTGCTTGCAAGGGTACCACGGGCTGACAGTTCAGTCCCCATGGTCGGACCTTCCATGCCTTCCATTTATGGGGTAAGACGAGGTTTCAACCACCAAACCTACCTTTCATTAACTTCTTTTCCTTGGATATTGAACAAGACTTAATGCTCAGGGGTGCGACCACTTGCTGCTCCCAGATAGGATTCCATATAAACATGTAATTGCGAGGCTGCTCAGAGGTGGTTTGGGTTCAGACTGCTTTTGGGCCCGCAATCCATCACATTTCACCACATGGTATTTTCTCCATACCATGGTTTCCATTGCGGGACCGCTCAAGAAAAATATCTCTCGAGCATGTTGCGTCCCCGCAATAGACTGTGGCCGCTGATCTGATCACGATCTGAGATCTGGGCACACCAGCTAGATTTGGCGCCACCACTAAGATTACTCTCCCACCAACTTTAGGATCTGCCAAAAGTGTGCTTTGGGGTGGGGCGCTACTTTTAGTGCTTAACAATAACACCTCCCGGAGGATGATCTGACGTGGAGGCCATATGTCACCATGTTGATGTGTCACGGATGAAGAGGTAACATGTGTCACTTGAAAATAGGCCGGAGGCGTGTTTGAGAATACTTGAAAAGAGTACCATGTGTTAAAACCATAAGGGTGTCACCTGTCTGTGTTGATAGTTGACATGCATTTGGCTCTCCAAGGCTCGGGGTCTAGCTCTTGTTTACTAGCTGTGATTTTACCCGAAGCTATGGATCTGGTGACAAGTGGCTCTTTGAATTGGATGACCTAGATCCACTCCGGGTCTCCGGGCTTCGGGAGAATCAAAACTCAAAACTGGGATTCCAAGTGCTTTTACCCAGAGCCATGGATCTGATGACGCGTGTCTTCTTGAATGGACGATCGAGATCCACTCCGGGTCTCTGGGCTCTGGGAGAATCAAAACTCAAACTTCTCTTTTCCCAGGGATTTTACCCGGAGTCATAGATCTGATGACGCGTGGCCCTCCTGAGATCGACGACTAAGATCCCTTCGTGGCTCCGGGCTTCAGACTTCTCAATAGTCAAAATTTACTTTCCCCAAGCAAATCCGCCGGAGTTAGGGATCTGACGACGTGTGGCTCCTAGATTTGGATGACCGAGATCCACTCCGGGTCTCCGGACTTCGGGAAAATAAAATATCAAACTTATTTTTCCTTCTGTGTTTTCACCCAGAGCTATAGATATTACGACACATGGCTATTTATGATCAATGAATCAGATTCACTTCGGGCCTTTGGCCACTTCGACACTTCAGGCCTTCAGGACCTTGGGGAGGCACCGCCGCTAAGATCAATGACTCCCTACTGATTTTGAGATCAATGGTCGACGATTGCTTCGGGAATTCAGGCTTTGGATCTTCGGAAGTTTCATGCACTTCTCACTTTGAAAATCCCAAAGCTCATTTCTCTGAACACTTGGATCAGATGCCACTTGTTCCCCTCGAGATCAACAAATCATGCTCACTATGAGCCTCTGGTCTTTGGAACTTCTACTCTAGAGCTATGTTGGACAACTGAGAGGGGGAGGGGTGAATCAGTTGTTACCGAGATTAAACAATTATGCTTATTTTAAACTCTTTGCAGAGCACTGAATGACAATCACAATAATGCAGGGAAGTAAGCAATAGAACATTCAACATCATTCACACATATGAAATATATAGAGACAGATATTTCCTGAGGAAACCCATAAAGGGTAAAAACCTTTTCTTATTTATATGATAAGTAATCTTTACATTCTGTACATTATCATACTTATGAGCACCAAATCATAATGAGGCTACAACCTCTGTTTTTCAAGCTACAACTTGCTGAGAGAACCAACTCTCTGTTTTCTCTAGCACCTACTAGAAGGAAGCACCAACTCCCTGGTTTCTCTAGCACCCACTAGAAGGAAGCACCAACTCCCTAAGTGTTCCAACACCAACTAGATGGAAGCACCAACTTCCAGTCACACAGGAACCAACCTGTATAACAGAGAACAACAGTTCTCCCTTGCACCACCCTGCCACCCTGGTTTTTTCTGGCTGCAACCAGATGGAAGCTACAACTCCCTATGTTCAAGAACCTACTTGAACCTCTGAGGAAAACAGTCCTCCCTAGCACCTCCCTACCGCCCTAAAATATAAATTTTTCTATATATAAATTTATCACAGTGATACAATATTTATTATTGGCTTACCAGGCTTATCTCTGTTCTTCTATGCTGCTCTACTCTCTTGTATCAGCGTATCTCTGTCTGAATCTTCTTGCGATTTCTGATCTTCTATTTTTTTTTCTCTACAAGAGCACCTCAGCCTTCCTTTAGTGTCTCATTGTCTTGCTGCACACATGCCTTGCGCTTTCTATGATTCTTCCTTTTATGCTTTGTGCGCCATGTCCATTCGATGCACCATTCCTCTTCTCTGTATTTCAACTGCTGCACACTCCTCCTTCTACACTCCTGAAGCCCTCTCAACAACAACAACCATCTCTTCTTTATTCTGCCTTCTTATAGTCTCTGTGCACCTTGTGCATGCCCTATGCACAATGCTTCTGCATGCTCTTCATGTCGAGTGCTCTGCTTGTTCATCATTACAACTCTTCAGCTTCTCTGGTCGTTAAACGCATGTGTCCATCATCACTAGGTGTTATGATGAGATTCCTTAGCCTATCCAACAGTCGAGACTCTTTGTCTTCTCTGTCACAGTCGAGCTCATCCTCTTTGTTGTAGTTACAGGCTTCAACGCTCATCCATCTGTCAATTGCCTCCACGAACAGTCTTCATTCCACTGGCAGATTCCTTGAGACTCTTCAGCTCCTTTGGCAATCACACAGAAGTCTCTTCGAGTCCTCTGGAAAAAACCATCAGTGGTTTCTAGTAGTTAGACTATGAACCTCCAAAGACCGCTTCAACAACTGAATAACCACTGATCAATTAACTGTGAAGAGAAACAGTAGCCCTTCGATCATATTCCTGAATAACCTGCACCGTTGGATCATAAATGATAGGTCTCGCGCTTATTTCTCCATTTCGCAATTCGACCTTTCGACATCCCTGTGGTGAGGCATATCGACTCTCCAAGTCGTGATCTCCGAAATGGAGATTAGCTTCATGCTACCTCCTCCCTTGAGCCTTCGTCGATGTGACCATGGGTTATGACCAAGGGCCAATTCTGAACATGTATTTCTCATTTCACGTTTTGGGGATTCTGTGATGAGTCGTCTCGACTCTCCATGTCCCAAACTATGAAATGGAGCTTGTCTCTTTGAGCTCTTCTCTACATCTCTTCGACGATGTGACCACCGACGATGACCATAGCCTTATTCGAAAACGCATTTCAGGGTTTCGTCATTTCGACATTCCTGTTGCAAAGTGTTTCGACACTCCAACTCCCGGTATCCGAAACGAACACCAAAAGGTGTTTTTCGCATTTCAGCATTTCGTCATTCCGGCATTCCTTGTGATGAAGTGTTTTGACACTCCATCTCCCGGTATTCGAAATCTACATAAAATGGTGTTTCGGTGTTTTGCATTTCGCGACTTCGGGACTCTTGTGATGAAGAGTCTCGACTCTTGATTCCTCCAACTCCCGATATCTGAAACTCTGGTTGATGTGCCTGTTTCGGGATTTTCAACGTTTCACATTTTGGCACTTCAGGACTCCTTTTTTGAAGAGTCTCGATTCTTGACTCCTCCAACTACCGATATCCAAACCTCTGGTCGATGTGCTTGTTTCAGGTTTTCGGGGTTTCACATTTCGCGATTCCGGGACTCCTGATGATGAAGGGTCTCGACTCTTCCAACTCCTGGTATCCGAAACTATCCTCCTACTTTCGGGATTTCAGTGTTTCGGATTTCGTGATTCCGATACTCCTGATGATGAAGAGTCTCGACTCTTCCAACTCCCGGTATCTGAAACTGTCCTCCTGCCTTTGGGATTTCGTAACCCCACTTCACCTTGATCTTTAAAGAATGTGTAGGTTCTCCTGGATCCAACACCAGTCGGACCTCGGGCTCAGATCTAACGTTCATCGAGAATTCTCAATGGGATCCAAATATCTCTGTCGCTTCTCCTCCCAGGCTTACGTTGTCCTTGTTTTTCCATCGCTTCATACTCTGATCTTGCCATCAATGACAAGCACACGTGCATGTAAACATGCCAACAATCTCCCCCTTTGGCATTGAAGGCAACCCTGAGTAACTGCGCTAATCTGTTTGGACCTCCAATTGTAGCATCCGGTCCGGACCACTCGTTTTCTCCCCCTTTGACATCAATGTCAAAGAAAACATGCTCCCCCTGAGATGTTGCAGTATTTTTAGGAGGTATCAGATATTCAATCAATACAAAACTCCTCCTAACATGATGGACTCTCTTAGGTGTGAGACAGGATGACACCCAACTTCTGTCGAAGATATACAAATGGTGTCTTGGCTAGGGGTTTAGTAAAGATGTCTGCAATTTGTTCTGTGGTTGGAATGTAATGGACTTGAACAATTTGATTGGTGACCTGCTCTCTCAGAAAATGGTATTTTATGGGAATATTCTTGGTCTTGGAGTGGAATACAGGATTCTTGGACACACTGATGGCACTAGTGTTATCACAATGAATTGGGATTGGTGCAGTGTATTTTACCTCCAAGTCTACAAGTGTCTGAATCATCCATAATACCTGAGTGCAACAGGTAGCAACAACAATGTAATCTACCTCTGTAGTTGATAAAGAAATGGAACCTTGCTTTTTACTCAACCATGCCACTGGAGAATCTTCTAAGAAGAACGCACCTCCGCTCGTGCTTTTCCTTTCATCCATGCAATTAGCCCAATTAGCATCTGAGTAGACTGATAATTGAAAATTCTGAATCTTAGGATACCATAGGCCATAGTTCATTGTTTCTTTCAAATATCTGAATATCCTTTTGACAGCTAGCAAATGACTCTGTTTTGGTGCAGACTGATATCTTCCTACCATCCCAACAACATGCATTATGTTTGGACGAGATGCTATGATGTACAACAGACTGCCTATCATTGACCTATATGAAATTTGATCAACATCAGGTGATTCATCATCCTTGCTTAATTTGCATCCAGTAACCATAGGTGTGCCCACATGTTTAGAATCTTCCATTTGAAACCTTTTCAACATTTCTCTTAGATATTTTTCTTGAGAAATGAACATCCCTTTAGACCTTTGAGTAATTTGCAGACCAAGAAAAAATGACAGTTCACCTATCATAGACATTTCAAACTCAGACTCCATGGCAGAAGAAAACCATTGTACCAGTGAATCCTTATTACATCCAAAGATGATGTCATCTACATAGACCAACACGATGAACAAATCATTATCCATTGTTTTGATATATAGATTGTTGTCAACTGTTCCTCTCTTGAATCCTTTGTCTTTGAGATACGTATCCAGTCTTTAATACCAGGCACAAGGGGCTTGTTTTAACCCATATAAATATTTCTTTAGCTTGCATACTAAGTCAGGGTTATCAGACAGTTTGAAACCCTCTGGTTGTTCCATATAGACTTCTTCATTTAAATATCCATTTAGAAAAGATGACTTGACATCCATTTGATAGACTTTAAACCTTTTATGACAAGCATAGGCAAGAAATATTCTGATAGCTTCTAATCTTGCTATGGGCGCAAATGTTTCATCAAAATCTAGTCCTTCTATTTGAGTATATCCTTTACAGACCAATCTTTCTTTGTTCCTGACAACTTGTCCCTACTCATTCAACTTATTCTTAAAGATCCATTTGGAACCAATGATATTTTTACCTTCAGGTCTATGAACCATTTCCCACGTATTGTTTTTCTCAATCTGATCAAGTTCATCATTCATTGCTTTAACCCAATGGTCATCTTTGCTAGCTTCATTAAAATTCTTGGGTTCTAGCATGGATATGAAAGCTATATGTGATCGTTCGGTGTTTTTGATTATCTTTCTCCTAGTTTGTACACCTTTGTCTTTTTCACCAATTATCTGACTTGCAGGATGATTCTTTTGAGTGATTCTGGAGGAGGAGTTTGAAGTTGTCTGCTGATTTGAGTCTGTCTAAGTATCTGTGTATTCATTTGATTCAGAGTCTTCGTTTTCTAATTCTTGGACTTGTTTATCTTCAGCTTCAGCTGTGTCCTCTGTAGAAGACTCGTTTTTGTACACCTCTCTTGCTGGGATTCCTTCATCAAATTTTACGTCAATACAATCAACCATTTTATGCAACCTCTTATTATAGAATCTGTATCCTTTACTGTTTCTAGCATACCCTAAGAATATACCTTCATCAACCCTGTCATCATATTTTCCAAGGTTCTCATCATTATTCTGTATGTAACATTTACTCCCAAAGACTTTGAAGTGTTTGATTGAAGCAGGTCTCCCATACCACAGTTCATAAGGTGTCTTGTCACTTTGTGGTATGAGGTGGGATTTGTTAAGAACATGGACTAATGTGTGTATTTCTTCTACCCAATAGGTTTGACCAATGTTCTTCTCATTCATCATTGACCTGGCCATTTGCTGCACTATTCTGTTTTGCCTCTCAACTACTCCATTTTGTTGTGGAGTTCTTGGGATAGTGTATTCTCTCTTGATCCCATGCTTATCACATAATTCCTTGAAATCACTTGACATAAATTCTCCTCCTCTG
>ML789000.1:121856-203764 GCA_009831015.1 Picea engelmannii
AAATATACAGAGACAAATATTTCCCGAGGAAACCCATAAAGGGTAAAAACCTCTTCTTCTTTATATGATAAGTAATCTTTACATTCTGTACATTATCATACTTATGAGCACCAACTCATAATGAGGCTACAACCTCTGTTTTGAAAGCTGCAACTTGCTGAGAGCACCAACTCTCTGTTTTCTCTAGCACCTACTAGAAGGAAGCACCAACTCCCTGGTTTCTCTAGCACCCACTAGAAGGAAGCACCAACTCCCTAAGTGTTTCAACACCAAATGGATGGAAGCACCAACTTCCAGTCACAAAGGCTCCAACCTGTATAACAGAGAACAACAATTCTCCCTTGCACCACCCTGCCACCCTGGTTTCTCTCGCTGCAACCGGATGGAAGCTACAACTCCCTGTGTTCAAGCACCCACTTGAACCTCTGAGGACAAAAGTCCTCCCTAGAACCTCCCTACCACCCTGAAATATAAAGTTTGCTATATATAAATTTATCATAGTGATACAATATTTATCATTGTCTTACCAAGCTTATCACTGTTCTGCTATGCTGCTTTGCTCTCCTGTATCAATGTCTCTTTTTTTGCATCTTCTTGCGATTTATGATCTTCTGTTTTTTTTCTCTACAAGAGCACCTCAACCTTCCTTTAGTGTCTCACTATCTTGCTGCACACATGCCTTGCGCTTTCTATGCTTTTTCCTTTTATGCTCTATGCACCATGTCCATTCGATGCACCATTCCTCTTCTCTGTATTTCAACTGCTGCACACTCCTCCTTCTACACTCCTGAAGCCCTCTCAACAACAACAACCATCTCTTCTTTCTTATACCTTCTTATAGTCTCTGTGCACCTTGTGCATGCCCTGTGCACAATGCTTCTGCATGCTCTTCATGTCGAGTGCTCTAACTTTTCATCATTGCAACTCTTTAGCTTCTCTGGCTGTTAAACCCATGTGTCCATCATCACTGGGTGTTATGCTGAGATTCCTTAGCCTCTCCAACAGTCGAGACTCTTTGTCTTCTCTGTCACAGTCGAGCTCATCCTCTCTATTGCAGTTACAGGCTTCAATGCTCATCCATCTGTCAATTGCCTCCACGAACAATCTTCATTCCACTGACAGATTCTTTGAGACTCTTCAGCTCCTCTGGCAATCACACAGAAGTCTCTTCGAGTCCTCTGGCAGAAACCATCAGTGTTTTCTAGAAGTTACACTGTGAACCTCCAAAGACCTCTTCAGCAACTGAATCGCCATTGATCGATTAACTGTGAAGAGAAATAGTAGCCCCTCGATCATATTCCTGAATAACCTGCACCGTTGGATCATAAATGATGGGTCTCACGCTTATTTCGCCATTTCGCAATTTGGACTTTCGACATCCCTATGGTGAGGCATCTCGACTCTCCAAGTCGCGATCTTCGAAATGGACATTAGCTTCGTGCTACCTCCTCCCTTGAGCCTTCGTCGATGTGACCATGGGTTATGACCAAGGGCCAATTCTGAACATGTATTTCACATTTCGCGTTTCGAGGATTCTGTGATGAGTCGTCTTGACTCTCCATGTCCCAAACTCCGAAATGGAGCTTGTCTCTTCGAGCTCTTCTCTACAACTCTTCGACAATGTGACCACCGACGGTGACCATAGCCTTATTTGAAAACGCATTTCGGTGTTTCGTCATTTCGACATTTCTGTTGCAAAGTGTTTCGACACTCCAACTCCCAGTATCCGAAACCAACACCAAAAGGTGTTTTTCGCATTTCGGCATTCCAACATTCCTTGTGATGAAGTGTTTTGACGCTCCATCTCCTAGTATCTGAAATCTACACATAAAGGTGTTTCGGTGTTTCAAATTTCGCGAGTTTGGGACTCTTGTGATGAAGAGTCTCGACTCTTGATTCCTCCAACTCCCGGTATCCGAAACTCCGGTTGATGTGCCTGTTTTGGCATTTTTGGCGTTTCGCATTTTGGCACTTCGGGACTCTTGTGTTGAAGAGTCTCGATTCTTGACTCCTCCAACTCCCGGTATCCGAACCTTTGGTCGATGTGCCTATTTTGGGTTTTTGGGGTTTCGTAATTCATGATTCCGGGACTCCTGATGATGAAGGGTCTCGACTCTTCCAACTCATGGTATCCAAAACTATCCTCTTACTTTCAGGATTTCGGTGTTTCAGATTTTGCGATTCCGGGACTCCTGATGGTGAAGAGTCTCGACTCTTCAAACTCCCGGTATCCGAAACTGTCCTCCTGCCTTCGGGATTTTGTAACCCCACTTCACCTTGATCTTTAAAGAATGTGCAGGTTCTCCTGGATCCAACGCCGGTCAGACCTCGGGCTCAGATTTGACGTTCATAAGGAATTCTCAATGGGATCCAAATATCTCTATTGCTTCTCCTCCCGGGCTTACGTTTTCCATGTTTTTCCATCGCTGCATACTCTAATCTTTCCATCAATGAAAAGCACACCTGCCTGTAAACATGCCAACATGCTATACTTCGCGCGCCTTTGAACTTCTGAATTCTCGTGAACTGCTGATTCGAATTGCTCCTGGAATCTCCCCCGCTGAAAGATTAAAATTGCCTGTTGCTTTTAAGCCCGAAATGGGATGCTTTGTATGTCGCGCTTTGTGTCCATGTTTGCGGCCTGCACGATCAAGAATTTGGAGGACTGGCTGTGCGCTGGGATAACAGGGAGACCAGTGACTGAAAAAGGAGACGAGTGTTCATCCTTTGGGGAAAACAGAGGGGATTGGGGAAAAGACTCCTTTCGGGTAGGACATTAAGGAAAACTAGGGTGCACAAATGAACAAGGGCACACAGAAGACGAATTTACATGCAGAAAGGGGACAAACTTAAGACTTGTCGATTTGAAAAGGATAGAAACAGGAAAAATTACAGACTTAGGTAGAAACCATGAACCCACAAGACTCTGACAAGTTCATGTGATAACACTGAAGGTATATTCTCTTCCAGATCTCACATATGTGAGTGGAATAATGGCCTAGATGACTCAGTTTGTATTATGATATTGTTGATATTAGATTATATGATTGTTGTGGAGACTGTATGTCTCTGGACAATAGTTGTATGCTACTGTGGTGGATGTGATCCACTAGTAGTGATTGTGTGTGATTGGTTAGTAGCCGTGTGTTGCTAGGAGTGGTTGTGTACCAATGGGTAGTAGTTGTATACTACTCTCGATATACACAGTTGTGTTCTATTGGATGACATTGTTTTGATTTCCATGGAGATTATCACTAGTGTTGGAAATGATTTTCAACTAGATGGATATTCAGTGTGTTGATGGAAACACATTCTCCAGGAAGAGAATGGTCCAGGCATGACTGATTACTGGTGGACACACATTCTCCCTATGGAGAATGGTCGAGGTTGACAGATTGTTGATGTACCATGGGAAACTATTCTTCTAGGACATATGTTTGGATTAGAAGAATGGTCCATCTCCTTGAGTTCGCATTAGTGACTAGAGTGGAGAGATTGGTAAAGTACATACATTTTCCCTGAGTTCATAGTAGTTTCTATAGGGAAAATGGTCTAGGATAGTCATTGTTCTAGAACGTATGTTTAGATTAGAAGAATAGTCCTTGTAGCCCATGGTGTGGCTTCCAACATCTGTTGGAACAATTATTCTTCTAGGACATATGTCCAGATTAGAAGAATATCTCTTGTATCACTTTGTGGAGTGAGTGACTTATTCAACATCATGCCCAATTAATCATATGAAGTATGGCTTCGAGAGATGATGCAGTTGATGCTAGCAGATGATACTGATAGTGATGATGTTGCTCGTGAGTTGATCTACGTGATCATGAGATATCCTGTGTGGCTATGATGATGCTACCGGTTGAATGGTATGTTGTTACTCAAGACCATTACCTTTAATACCTCCCTAGCTAGGAGGGAGTGTTAATATTATGGTAGTTGCAGGATGTATTAAACTCCACGTGTAACCTTTGATGATACTAGAATATTCCAGGAAGTAAGAGAAACCCTAAATAGATGTGTAGAAACCCTACAAAACATGTCGGCTCAATAAAATAATTAATCTTTAAGTGTTAACCTATAAAATAAGAAGTCGGCCTGGATAGGTGACAAAGAGAACTATAAATAAGAGGGAGCTAGATCTCATTTGTCACTCTCACTCTCACAACTGCATAAGGACTAATGGTACACAAGTTTGGAGAGGGAGTGCAGCTGCAGCTGCTGCAATTGGAATTTTTGTTTTGGTTGGACTTTCTCTTGGTTACGGTTTGGACTTTCTACTTGGTTTCAAGTTATTATTGCTTGGTGTGATACCCTTGGATAAAGGTGCGCTAGCCTTGGTTGGATATTGATATGCTACTGGAATTATTCTATCTGTCAAGGTTAAGGTGCTTAGGGGTTGCCTTTGTGCCTATGGTTGGGTGACAATATTGCTATATTGTCTATGGAAAAATTGATCCAGATTATTTTCGACATGAAATGAGAGTGGAGATAAAGCACAGAAATATACATAGATATTGAAAGAGTGACAATAATATAAAAGAGATATATCAGAAATATAACAAGATGCACAGATATACATTAATACACAATTTCTATTAATGTGTGAAATGTACAGAACTGTAAAAATACAGAGTGAAAGACTCACTAGAATGGTGGCAACTTATCTCTGAGAAGAGACGTAATGGCTACTCGCGTTCGATAGAAGATGATTGTTAAAATGAGGCTCCAAATACCTTTATAACATAAGTAAAATCCAAAACCCTAACCCTGGAAGATGAAAATCCAAAAGGTTTACGGGCCCTAATGGGGGTAGTTGATACGTTAACTTCCCATGGGCGTAACTTTTGCATACAATCTTGGTTTGGGGTGCTCGATACATCGTTGGAAAGGTTTAATTGAGAAGAATGATTTTTGATTGGCCCAAATGAGTGCCATTGGCAATCACCTGGTCCCCAAATCCCCAAAAACTGTCGTTTAGGGCCTCAAAACGACCCCATAAGTTTGGAACTCGAAAAACTGTCGAAAAAGTACAAAGATGGAAAATTGTTTTTCAAGCCAATGGAATAGGTGGATGGACACCGATATCCACCTAGATCAATCCTCCCTCATTAGGAAGTAATGATCTCCATTGCGTTGAGTTCCTGGGGGAGAGAGGGAAGCGTTTGCTGAATCTGAATCTTGGTGAGATGCTTGCCTTGCTGGAGACGTCACACTGCTCAGTTTGTGGAAGGATATCACAAACCTGTGGCCAACAAGGTTGAATCTGTTCAACCAGTTGGGCTACCTGAGATGAATGTGTGCACAAGGTATTTTTGTGCTTTTCTACAATCTTGTCGACTTGCTTTTGTTGGATAGAAGGTTCCTTATCTGAGGCTGTAGTGGTTGTAGTATCCTTTTGTTCACCTTTCGAACAGATTGTGAAGAAGCTGAATTTTGTAGTATGAGATACTACCTTGCTGAATTGTTTAGGTGGTATAATAGTTAGAACTACCTTTGGTATTATGTAGATATGACCCCCCAAAGTAACAATGCCACTACAAGGTCGAGACTCATAAACAACATGGAACTTCCACATATATGGCTGGCTCAAGAGAAAATCACAAACATCCAGTGGGGAAACATCACATAATACCTCATCCTTGAAGGGAAGGATGCCGTATGACAATCGACAATGCTGGATGACATGAATATCTCATCCTTGGCGAAGCCACCCAATGTTGTATGGTTGTGGGTGTGGTGTTCTCGACAATCCCAAATGTTTGATGACATCTACTGAGATGAGGTTCTTATGGCTTCCACTATCAACAATAAAATGCAGTGGGGTCCCCTTCACCCACATCTGTGAATGAAAAAGGTGCTCCCCCTCTTCAAGATCTGTTGGTTCTTCTGGTTGAATTGTTGCGGTCACGACAATAGCAATGGGGTTTGTGTTGATGATTTGTCTTTTACCAGTATTTTCAGAATCATATTTAGAATCAGGATTCGGCTCCTTGTCTTTGATCTCGACCACCATTGACTGTTTTGAGCGACATTCATCGGTGTTGTTCCAGAGGATTTTGTGGAAATTGCACCATTTTACAGTGTCCTTCTTCGTCTTCCCATGACCCTTCTTTTCCTATGGCTTAGACTGGTTTTCAGGAAGCTGTTTGTTAGGGTCGTCTTTCTCATACTTTGGTTTTTGCGGATTTGTAGATCCAAACTCTCTTTTTTTTGGTGCCTAAATTTCTGCTCGATTTTAACAACATATCGATACTTAGAATCGAGTGATGAGATATCCAGAAAATCCATTTCAGTTTGGATGTGTCTATGTAGAGCCCCACAGTATTTCAGAACCAAATTTCGCTCAGAGTCTTTGATACTGTTGGCTATTATTTCCCTTCTCGGGTTGTCTAAATTATTTACCCAGGGCTCATGTCATTCAGGGTTCCAAGAAAGCCTCTAAAACTATCGACCCTCCTGGTAATCCAGAAGGCAACATAGCATCCGGAAGGTACTGCGCAGTATCACCCGAGATAACTTTAAATGGGTGACTGTAAGACTCACGTGTTTACAGCCTAGGACATAGTAGGGGATAGGGGTTTCTTGATTAAATCCAGGTACCGTGAGCTGTAAGGTAAACTAATTATCCCTTGAAGTCACATACATATATTTCATAGTTTAATTCCAACAGAGTATAAACAGATTCATAACAATGTGCTAACTCATTCATCAAGATTAACCATTAATTGCTGAAAGAAAGAAGAGACATTCATACATTCAACATCTTACACGAGTATTACCATGGTTCACCCCCTCCTGGGCTATGTCCACAAAGATTTATCTCTTGGCTCTTTTATTATGGAAGTTGTGCATTCCTGGCGCCACGCACTTACAATTCGCCACAAAATTGGGTAAGATCTATGTGAAGCGAACTAGATCGCACCAGGCTCTATAGCCTGCGGTCTAATCCTCAGATCTACCTTCCCTCATATCTTATTTTCTCAATATCTTACAAAATTAGTTCATACAGCTAAAAACATTACATATCGCCTACCCTCCTGCGTGGTTACAGTCTCCAAAACTTAACTCCAAAGCCTAACCCTCAACAATAACAATAATAACAAAAACCATCCCTATATGATACTTTCGTATCTATATTTATACATTTTGGGCTCTTCAGCCTTTTACAGAATATTACCAAAACCCTAACCCTTCTTACATTAGGTATTTCTCCCATGCGCATGTTGTTCTTCCTCCAGCTATCACTTTCCTTTGTGCATGCTTTCTTGCATGCACGCGTGCTATTCTTTTGCTAGTTGTTACTTCAATTTTCTTCACACTTTCTTTCCCATGATCTTTCTTGTTTCCCCTTCGGCCTGGTGCCAACAGGCCCCCAAAATTGAAATGTGACTCGTCCCGAGTCACCTAATTTATTTGTGCTTCCTTGATCTCCTTGGTGATCGTTTGGAATTGTTCCTGCAACTCTGCTGCTTTTGTCAGTGCCTACGCAGTTTTCTCCTTGATGGTGTCGACTGTCTGAGCTGCCACTTCCTCACTCATCTATCGTGCACATTCTAGCTGAGTCAATGCTGTCTGTTTTATTTCTTCTTCTGCCTGCACAAGTGCTTCTACTACCCGTTACTGCAATAATTCTATTTGAGCCGGACGCTCCCGTTTCTGTGTTTGCGCAGTGATAAGTTCTGCCTGTATCTTCTTCAACTCTTGCATTCCCTTGACCCATTCTAGAATTGGTATGGTCTTCTTTCACTGCTTGAGTTATTGGATAGTTGCATTGATCCTCTCCTCCTCCTTTTCCCAGTGGTGGACCTGTGGATCCTCTTCCAGCCTTGTCCAAAGTTGCGCTACTTTATCCAGCAAGTCGTCTTCCGTGCTGACCTGTTTTTATAGCTCCTGCAGTTGCATTGCTGCTTCCTGCTTCCTGCTTCCTTTGCTCCTTCACTACTAGTGGAGTTGCCGGTCTAATCTATCCGCAGAGAGTCTTGATCTCCTTATGATATTGATCAATTGTCTGCGCAATCTAGTTCATCTTTTCTGCAGCTGGGAGTTCATTTCCTTGTGCATTAGTTGGAAGTTTCCCAAAAATTTCTTCCACTCTGCGTTCCAGCTCATTTCTGCATTATTTCTCCTCACGAGTTTCAGATTTGGCTTGTGCACAAACTGTTTCCAGCGCTTCCTTCTTCTTTGTTGCTTGTTGTAGCTTGACTAAGTTTTTATGTGATCACGATTGCATCTCGTGGTCAACGCTAACCTATAGTTTCTATAATTCTCTTGATCGCATCCGTGTCAAGACCAATTGGATATGATCCAAATCCTTCAGTGGTGTCTGTCCCAAAATTTCATCCATTCACAGCATGTTAGGATTTATGTAGACCATGGAATGTGCATGTGGCATCAGAAGAACTGGGTCGCGTTCTTCTACCTCCACCCTTTCTGTGGTCTGTGTGGTCGATGGCTCTATGCCTCTACTGCTACTCATGATTTGGGCTTCCCCGAATTTTTTAAGGAGCTATCCCATTTCTGTCAGTTCCTTCTGTAGTTTATCCCTATGGTGTGCGACATGATCAAAATCCTTTGCGAGGCAGTCTTGGACCATTCTAGTAATCATCTCTCCATTATCCTTCATGATTGTGTAGTCCAGTGGTGGTCGTTGTGCCTTCATTTTCTTGTGCGCACCTGCTTCCTATACTGCTAGTCTCTTAGTTCCCCCTGGTTCCTGTGTGATGGGGTTCGATGCAGTTTTCTATGCTCCCTCAACCGGTTTCCGCTGTCCATTGGTCAACTGAGTGGTTTATGTCCTCCCCTTTTGTGTCCCTGGCTGCTCTGAACCTTCGTCTGCCTGAGTCAACTTGGTTTGGCCCATTCTTCATTTCTTGGGTACTGGGATTTGTGGAGGCTGTGTTTCTGCCTGCACAACCCCTCCTTCTAATGTTTGTCCCGGTACTTCTTTGGGTATGGTTGTAATCCTCCATTCATAAGGCCATTCACTGATGATCATGTCGATATCTCCCTCGGTGACGTAGTAGCACATCTGTAGCCACTGTTTATCCAGATCCTACCTTGGTTGTATCCACATGGTTTGTCGCCTAGCCCAGAAATTGGTGATGCCCTCATATCATGTGACAACCTATGGTGTTATTCTCCATGCTCGACTGATGGATTCCTGTATCTCCCGTAGGTAAGCTTCGAATACGATTCCATTCTCCCTCTTATTCTTGGCTAGTGGTGCGGATCTTAGCACATGATATCTTTCTCCTCCTGACTGTGGTGTGGTACAAAAGACAACGTGTTCTGGTTCTTGCCATCCCATGAAAGCTATGAGAGTGATCAGCCATGAGTAATGAAATTTCATACCTGCATCCTGCACGTCTTTGCAGTCTACTTGGAAAAATTTTGATAGGTATGGCGCCCAACTCATGGAGGTGCCTTCTGCACAATGATCTGCAAAAGCAATGACTCCTACTGGTACTTCGTCTTTGTGAAATTTTCTTAGCAGTTTGCAGGATAAGATTTTTGCACCCAATTGCGTTGTGACATTGTTGATCCATTTAATTATAATGCCTCTTATTCCCCCGTCGGTGCCATATTTATTCTTCATCTCTTCTTCCAATGTTTTTTTCCTTGGACTTATTGTCCAGAATCAATGCGGGATCCATACCCCGGGTGGGTAGGCCTGTTATCTACGCGATAAGTTCGACAATTATGGGGATGGGTTTGTCCATCCATACATCCCCTCCATGCGTAATTGCTAACAATTTCTTGATGCATGATGACGCATATTGGCCTCTTCCAAAGTGTGGTATCTTCAACAATCCTAGAATTCCTGTTCTGTCCAATCCAGTCCAATTGCCCACTGGTGTAGCTGAGTGATGGTTTCTTCAAGTTGGTTCACAACTATTTTCTGCATAAAGACCTGTGGTGCAAGCTCTGGATATTTGGTTTCATCTGCTACGTCATGGTCAGAATACTTTAGCTTCCCGACATGACCCAATAGATGTGGGTCCACCTGTACTTCCTCTAGTATGCGAGGTAGCACAATCTCTGCAGCCAATTTCTTTCAAGGTGAGCTCCGTATCTGAAATTGGTCCTCCTGCTATGTTGGCTGGCTTGAAGTTCCAACAACTCCTGTTTGTTCCCCTGTCATCCACTCTGGCCATGCCCAGGTAGTTCCAACGGTCTCCTTGTCTGGGTGACCTAAGCTGGGTTCTTGCGTCTTGTCTGGTTTCTCCTCTTCTCCTAGATGTTGTGTCGTTCCGTTCACTTCCACGGTTGCTTCAGTATGTTCCGGTGGTATTTCCTAGTGGGTTTCTTCTTATTTGTTCCGAGGCTCGTGCACTACTGCTGGTGTATCCTGTTCCATGGCCTCTGTTTGTGGTTGCAGAATCTCCTCTAGTATTGGTATGGACTCTATTGGGATTTCCTCCGGCGACAAGATTTCGTCAATATCGATGATCTCTGGTGGCTATTGCTCGTTTTCTTGCAATGGTCCTCGTGACCTAGTCTGAACCTTGATTGATATGGCTGTCTGGCCTGGTTCTGCGAGCTTCGGTGGTGCCATAATGGTGTCTGTCGAACGTTTGTTGAGTTCGAATGGCTTCAATGAGCTATGTGGTTTCACTCTGTTCGTTCTAGCTGTTGTTTTTCTTTTTCTATTCTCCTTTCGTGAATAGAATAACTACTTATGTGCTCATGTGTTGTATCGGATCGTCATGAATCTTGTCGGGGACGCTTCCTCCATCATGCGATTAATGCACCATAACTGTGGGTTCAATGCATCCATGAGGGTTTCGTACTTGCCATTATGCCTACTCTACCGTCTCCAGTTGGTGCGTTTAATGTGACATCCCATCCATCCTTGCCTTTCTTTAACTCTACCTCATGCTATCTTGTTAGCCTGCTTTTTTCAAATTTCCTTTTCCCACTTGTTTCATTTTTCGATACGGCTGTTATCATTTCCCTTGCTAGCTTCATGTTTCGTATGAGGCTTGTTCCTCATGTTGTGCGCTTTTATTTTTTTATTTTTTTATTTTTACTGTGTGGTGGCTGGTCGACTGTCCTTGTACAACTTCAGTCGACTCCCATTGATCATTCCTATGAGGTCTTCGCCTGCTATATCTCTTAACTATACAACTCCTCCATCCATGACAGATTTTACCTCATATGGTCCTAGCTAATGCATTCTTAGCTTTCCTGGGTGCTGCAACGATTTACTGTCGTAGAGAAATACTAGGTCTCCTTCCTTGAACGTCTTCCTCTTGATGTGGCGGTCATGCCAAGCTTTGTCTCTTTCTTTTCGTACTTGTTGGTGGAATCCTGCCAAGATTTGGTCTTCCTCCATCGATAGTAACTGATTCAGTCTTTCCTATACTGTGCCTCATTTTGTCATGTGTGTGATACCTGCTACACGTAGACTGCGTATTAAAAATTCTACCGGCACTACTACTTCTTGACCATAGACTAGTTTTAATGGTGTGTGGTCTGTCAACTTTTTGCATGTGGTTCTATACGCCCATAACATTGCTGGTACCTTGAGGTCCCAATCTTCCCTATTGACGTTACATATCTTTGTCAAGGTATTCTCTAGAATTTTGTTGAAGGCTTCTACCGTGCCATTTGCATGTGGATGATACGGTGTGATTTTTGGGTGATGAACTTCAAACTCTTCGAGCATCACTCGGATGGTGTTATTTATGAAGTGCATTCCTTGGTCACTCATCAAAATTCTTGGGCACCCAAATCTAGTAATTACTTGTTCAAACAAAAAGTGTGCAGCTGTCTTTGCGCTACAATATTTTACTAGTGCGGCTCCCGCCCATCTTGTTAGGTATTCCATCATGCTGATAATATATCTCACCCCCGTTCTTTTGGATGGTGGGTTAATGGGTCCCACAAAGTCTATCGCCCATTTGTAGAATTCCTCAAGTGTCACTTGCGGTCGTAGTGGCATTTCATCCCTTCTGTTGGTTTTTCCTACCCTTTGACAGACATCACATTGCTGACAGTACTCTTTCGAGTCTCTGTGGATCGTTGGCCACCATAATCCTAATCATAGTACCTTCTACATAGTAGATTTTCCTGCATAATTCCCTCCTACTATTCCCTCATGGGCTTCTGCTAAAATTCTTGGTCATTCATGGTCTAGTACGTATCTTCGTAAGATGCTATCTGTGCCCATCTTGTATAGATGTACTGCGATCAATAGATAGTCGGTTTCACAGACTACCAAGTTCTTCTTCTGCACAATGGTATATTCTTACGACGCAGTACCTGTGCTCAAGTACTGGATGATCTCTGTGAAGTAATTGTCAACAATATTTACTGAGAATAACTATGCATCTGGAAATTTGTCTTCTAAATTTGTTGGTTCCTCTCCATTTGTGACCCTCAATAGGTGGCCAGGTCCTGCATTCAGTTTTCCTGGTTTAACTATTACCTCAAAGTCAAATTCTTGAAATAGCAATAACCATCGACATATTCTCCCCCCAACACTGGCTTATTGACTAGGTATTTCAGGGCTGAGTGATCTGTAAACATCCTAAAGTGTTTTCCCAATAGGTAATGTCTATATTTTTGTAGTGCATAAACCATATCTAGGCCTTCTCTTTCTTTCGTGTTATAATTTTGTTCCGAGTCTGATAATTTTCTACTTGTGAACACTATCGGGTGATCCAAGTCTCCTGCTCTTGGTTGCGCTAAGATAGCTCCAAGTGCTATCGCTGATGCATCTTCATGTACATGGAATGTCTTCTCCCAATCTGGAAATACCAATATTGGTATGGTGACCATCTTTTCCTTCAGGGTATCCAGACAGTGTTGGATCTCATCATTCCATTGATACTTTGTATCCTTCCTTAACAGTTTTTCCATTGGCGTTGTAATCTACGCGTAGCCTTTGATGAATTTCCTGTAATATCCCGTATGTCCTAATGTTTCTCTTAGTTGGTAGACTGTTTTTGGTGCTGGTAGATTAAAAATGACTGCGATTTTTGCTGGATCCACTAGAAAACCCTGTTTTCATACTATGTGCCCCAATAGTATCCCAAATGGTGTTCCAAATATGCATTTCTTGATATTCAGTGATATCTGGCATTGTCTGCATCGTTCTAACATCAGTCGTAAAAAATCCACATGGTTTTTTAGTAAGCTATACACTGTCCAATCATCCAGGTATACTTCAAGGAATTGATGGATGAATTCCTTAAATGTTGCGATGGCCACTCTAGAAAACATCGCAGGTGCATTCTTTAGTCTGAATGACATGACTGTATACTAATAAGATCCCCATTCTATCGTGAACATGGTCTTGTGTCTATCCTCCTGTGCTATCTTAATATGATGATATCCTTAGAATCCATCGGTGAATGAGTAGGCTTCATGGCCTCCTACGTTCTCGAGTACTTCGTCCACGAATGGTGTGGGGAATGGGTCATGTAGGCATGCATCGTTCAACTTCCTCAAGTCGACGCATATCCTGATCCCTCTTCCCTGTTTCTTGTCATGTGCTACCATCGAGCTTATCCATTCTGATTCTTTGACTGGTTCGATGATGCCGCCCTCAAACATCCTGTCGATCTTGTCTTTAAATTTCTGTTTATATATGGGGTTCAATCGATATGGTTGTTGTTTAATGGGTCTCACATCAGGTCTGAGTGGTATCTTCATTTATCCTAATTCTCCAGCTATGCCTTTCATCTCTATAAAGGTTGTGGGAAAAAGGTCATTGTATTCGTGCAACAATTCTGTGATTCTTTCTAGTGTCCGTTCATCCCAGTAATCTCCAATGCTAACCATTTTGGGCTTCTCAACGGTCCCTATGTTAACCTTATTTATCTTTATTAGTGCAGAGATGACCTATGACTCTAAGGGTGGTCCTTCCACATCTCTCTCGCCTTCGACTTCCTCAATCTGAATATCGCGCAGATCATCTTCATCCGAGGCTTCCTCC
The DNA here is from genome assembly GCA_009831015.1 of Picea engelmannii. Classification (NCBI taxonomy): domain Eukaryota; kingdom Viridiplantae; phylum Streptophyta; class Pinopsida; order Pinales; family Pinaceae; genus Picea; species Picea engelmannii. Next base: position 135,802 of record ML789000.1, read on the forward strand.
TGTACGTGGTAGCATGACAGTAGATCCTTGACTATCTGCTTATTCCACTACTGTACCTCTATGATAGCTTCTACTTCCGGTTCTTCAAAGAATATGACATTTCTGATCCGTTTAAGGGCCGCGTCTATGTTGGGGTTTTCATGCTCGAATGAGAAAGTGACTGTAAAGTTCTATTGGAGTGTCGCCCATGTCTTAGTTCCTTTACGCATTTCCTGGTCCGTATACCAATTCGCTGGTATTCCCTCTAAAGTACGAATGAAGTGGTGAGACCATTCCTCCGGTGGCGTCATTTTCCATAGAGTTTTACATGCCTCCAAGTGTTCTGCTGGTGTGCCTAGTCCATCATATTTCTTTTGTTTGTTACCTATTTGTTCTGCACTAAAACTTATGCGCAGTAATCGCTTACATTGGTACCAATATGTGATAGTCTCTTTGTGTGCACCCCACCATCTTGTGGGTGTAGCCTTTAGTGATAAATCTAGTGCTTTCAATATATGGTTTTCTAATACTTCGTCTTCATATTGTGTCAAGAAAGTTTCAGAATCATTTAGCCCGTGAAAACTGGGTGGTTTTCTGATTTCTGTGCCAATCCACCTTATTGTGCGGTCTATTCTAGCACACCTTCTCATGGATACTTCGTGTAGTCTTTGTTGCCAGTTTTCTAACCCGGTGTCTGAGTCTGTTGTACTTGAAGTAATGCTTCGCCAACTGAGTACCCCATCTGCAGTTGGGTTTATATAGTCTGCATCGCACGCAGTTGTTTTGTGCAACTGGTCGATCTCTTATAAATACTGAAAAGTGGGTTCTACGAACCTCTCACCTTCTGATGGGTCGACTGGGGATATGACCCTGTATTCCCCTGACTCAAATGTCATTTTTTTGGTTTTTAAGTTAATTATGGCCTGGTTGTCGAACGCCCAATCTAGACCAAGTAGTGTTGGGTAAGGTGTTGTGTCATCTACTATTTCGATGACTTCAAAGTATTCCTTAGTGTGCACACCATCCAGATCTACCGTCACTCCTTTCAGTCTACCTATTGGTAGGACTCTATGTTTATTTGCTAGCTTTAATTGAACAATTGAGTATCCCAGTGTAGGTTCTCCCATGCATTGCCATGTAGCTTTTGGTAGTACATTCACTTTGGAGACTAGATCTAGTATAATATATCCCATATTGAAATCCCCAATGTTAGCATTTAGTCTAAGTTCCCTACTTGTTCTTCTTCTTATGTGTAGGTGGTTGACAGTTTTCAATTCTGGATTTTGTTCCGTCTCGCTGCTACATTTTTCTAGGATGTTTTACAATATTTTGATAGATGAAGGATCACTTAACATTTTGATGCATGATTGAAAAAAGTCTTTGATAGTACTTACTTGTTCCTTGGGTTGTATTCTGTTGGTATGGTCTAGTGATGGCAGTATTTCATATTCTGGAGCTTCCTTTCTCTGTTGTGCAGTCGACGCAATGTTCTCCTTCTGGAATTTTTGTTAGGATTTTGTAAAGATCTCCTTCTCCTTATGCACGTTGAACTGCTTCTTGGGGTCAGTGTTCTTATTTACCCATTGGTTCTGTGTTGGTTCCTATCAAACTGCGTCATTTCCTTTTTTCGTTCCTCCTCGAGTGACTATGTTGATGTTCCGTCCGTCATCCCTTGCTTCAGCTGAAATCCACTGAACATTCTGGTTATTTTGATTCCTTTTTTCCTGGATATTTACAAGTAATGTCGGACATTCCTCTGTATCATGATCTGAATCGCGACAATACATACAATTCACTGGTGGTAGTGGGCACTCCCATGCATAATGTCCTGGTTGCTGGCAATTGTGACATGTGACTGGTCCTCTACCGTGTCCGAAACCTCCTCTGGCTCATCCTACTCCTATATAAGTTGTACGAACACCTCGCGGCGTGTTATACTATGGTCCTTGATTATACTGTGCGGTATTGTACTGGGGTTGTGCCGGGTTGTACTGTGGCTGCGCATTATTGTACGGTTGCGGTGCAATATTATACTGCTACTGCGCGGTGTTGTATGGGGATGGGGCTTGAGTGAACTTTGGTGCTGCTTGCCCAGTCATAATTTATGCCTGTACCCTATATGTGTCTGATGTTCTTTCCCACATCAACTCCATAGTTCCGCAATCTTTGTCGTCATGACCGACTAACATGCAAAAGGTGCAATATGATTTCTTTGGAAATATTTGGTATTTCTACATCATCGTGTAGTGGTAACAGCCATGACCCAGTTTATTGCATATTTTGCACCATAATCCTCCCTGTGGTAGTGGGTTTGGCATCCCCATCACCATATACTATGAAAATGTTGGGCATTCATTCTTGTGGTGTCCTTCCTTCCTACATGTAGTGCACCAAACGACTTCTCGTTTTCCCTTGTTCTTATTCTGGTTCAGTTGAAATGTTAAGTTCTTCAGATCCTCCTTCAGTTCTTCGATAGCTCGGTCCATCTACTGGTACTCATTCTCTTCCAATTGCAAGGATGCCTGTAGAGATTCTGCCTACGTCTGAAACTTATGTTGTCGTAATGGATATTTTAAGTGTAGGAGTAGTGAGTTGACAAACATGTGTCGATGCTGCATATTGGTCATAAGGTATTTTAACTTTCCTTTTAATCGCTTGAATCTTTTATCAATATCCCATACCGATTCTCTTGGTTTCTGTCTTATTTCAATCATCTCATTCATGTATTGATCCTCTGAGTTCAGCTTCTGGAACTCATTTATCAATAGTTTCTTAATGTCGTCTAGTGTCCTTTTCGTTCCGGGAACACTGTTCGTGTCTAGACTCATGTACCAGTCTAGTGCTCGGTCTCTTAGCGTGATCGATAGCTGTGAAAGTTTGATGTCTTCATCAGTGATCTACTTTGCTTCCCAAATCTTTCAACAAATGAACATATGCTTCTCAGGGTCTTCTGCTGCTTCTCCTCGAAACTATGGTAATCTGATAGTAGGATCGTGTCCTGCCATTCCAAATACTGAGCTACTCCCTCCTCCGCGCGATGTATATACTTGACTAAGGTTGCCTGAACTGGCTCCTCCATTTGTTTCTCTTTGCGTAGATGTACTTCCTGCTGTCGAACTTCCTCCGAACTTTGGTTTTCTAAACAATGGTGTTCTCTTTGGTGTATTGGTCGCACATGGGTTTATGGGTTCCACACTAACATTAATTCGAAAGGGATGGCTGCCTTCTCCTCCTATTCTTGGGCCTCTTGTTTTCCTCTCATATGTGGCACGCAGGATTTCCTCAATCTTCTCCATATCCTGGAGATCCTCTACCTCTTCCTTATCGCTTGCCAAGCCCTCCCTCTCGGCTACGACTCTCTTCTTGGTATTCACCTTATACTGGTAGGGTGCTCCACTACGTGTCGTTCCTGATGATGCCAAGATCCACTTAAGCTAGTCGTCATCCATCAAGATTGGGTCCAAGGGTTCCTCCTCCTTATTCTCTTTATCCTGCCCTCCTTCCATTCCTCCTTTCTCTATTAGTGCTTCTCCCCTTCCCCCATGCACGCAGGGAAGTCTAGCTCTCTGATTCCATTGTCATCACACCTTTGTTATATAGAAATATCTTGATAGAAGTATACAGTGATAAAATGTACCTTCCTCTGGGTCCTCATAGGAACTCTTGCTCGACTGCGCTATATGACTTTGCTGTGTCTACCGCAAATTCTGTGATAAAGCCTGCCACAAAACTGTGAAGCCAAAAGTCGACTGTGCGGGTGAATTTGTTGTTCACCTGCTACAGCTGTTGGATCTATACTGGAGTCCAATCTAGCTATCAAATCTGATTCATCGTGTGGTTATCCTTTAACCTTTAGATCCACTCCTATAGTAGATGCGAAAAATCACAGGAAAAGACTTCGTGTAAATCCATAAATACATATTTATCGAGGTATTTATGTGGTGTGATCCTGGGGTTTCTATTGTCTTTCTGTGCAAACTCTATCTCTTTAGTTCTCAACCAGCCCTCAATTTCTTCTCTCATGGGGTTCCAAGGTCTCAAAATTCCATTCTGACAGCTCATTACTCTTTTGTTCCTCTCCTTTGGTTCTTATTCATTCTATCTCATCTACTCAATCCTCTCTTGTTCCTCTTAACACAAAAACAAAGCCATTTGTTGGTTACTATTTCCCTTCTCGGGTTGTCTGAGTTATTGAACCAGGGTTCATGTCATTCAAGGTTCCAACAAAGCCTATAAAACTATCAGCCCTCCTGGTAATCCATAAATAAACAAAACACCTGGAAGGTACTGCGCAGTCTCACCCGAGATAGCTTTAAATGGGTGACTATAAGACTCAGGTGTTTACAGCCTAGGACATAGTAGGGGATAGGGGTTTCTTGATTAAAGCCAGATACTCTGAGATGTAAGGTAAACTACTTATTCCTTGAAGTCGCATACATATATTTCATATTTTAATTCCAGCAGAGTATAAACAGATTCATAACAATGTGCTAAATCATTCATCAAGCTTAACCATTAATTGCTGAAAGAAAGAAGAGACATGCATACATTCAACATATTACACGAGTATTACCGTGGTTCACCCCTTCCTAGGCTACATCCACAAATATTGTCTCTTGGCTCTTTTATTATGGAAGTTCTTCATTCCTGGTGCCATGTGCTTACAATTCTCCACAAAAATGGGTAAGATCTATGTGAGGCGAACTAGATCACACCAGGCTCTACAACCTGCGATCTAATCCTCAAATCTACCTTCCCTCATATCTTCTTTGCTAAACAACTTACAAAATCAGTTCATACATATAAAACAATTACATATCGCCTACGCTCCTGCATGGTTACAGTCTCCAAAACTTAACTCCAAATCCTAACCCTCAACAATAACAATAATAACAACAACCATCCCTATATGATACTTTCGTATCTATATTTATACATTTCAGGATTTTTATCCTTTTACAGAATATTACCAAAAACCTAACCCTTCTTACATTAAGTCTTTCTCCCATGCACGTGTTGTTCTTCCTCCAGCTGTCACTTTCCTTTGTGCATACTTTCTTGCATGCGTGCGCGATGTTCTTTTGCCAGTTGTTACTTCAGTTTTCTGCACGCTTTCTTTCATACGATCGTTCTTCTTTCACCTTCAACTTGGTGCCAACAGATACCCAGATTGGTGTGCAAGGTATGGAAGGTATTGGTGAACTCTGACACTGCTTGGCCCCTCTCTTTTTGTAGTTTGGTCCATCTCATGAACTGGTCTTCATAGTTTCCAACATGGTAATAGTGTTCCTTGACCACATCCACAAAAAAATCCCAACTGGGCTCAACCCCATATATTCTAGACTCCTCTGTGGAACTTTTCTCCCAGTAAGTTTCCCACCAATGTTTGACACGGGGGAGAACCTTAAGGAGTGCGGAGGTGATCTTTTCCCTGTCAGAGAAATTATGAACAGAGAAATAACCTTCTAGAAGATTTAACCACTTTTCTAGGGCATCCACATCTATATGTCCTTCAAATATGGGAATATTAAAATTAACTTATACCTTGAAATGAGAGGTGCCTCCAAAGTGGCCTCTTGATGAATACATACATGTTTTTATTGACAGTCGTTGAAGGATGTGGGAAAAATTCTCCATCATTTCATCCCTTTGTCGCGTGAGAGCTTGCTCAAGCAACATATTGATATAATCGTCTGCTCTGTCATTTTTATTTTCTTCCGCCATTGAGGGTTTCTTGGGTTTACAAGAGAGATTTTCCTCAAGAGAGACAAGCTCAAGAACCAACTTGATATACTCAGACCTCGTCGAGGACATGCACTGAAAAATGATCAAAGGCGACCTGCTCTGATACCACTGATCCAAATAATTTTTGGCACGAAATGAGAGTGGAGATAAAGCATAGAAATATACAAAGATATTGAAAGAGAAGAAATAATATAGAAAAGATATATCAGAAATATAACAATAGGCACAGATATACAATAATACACAATTTCTATTAATGTGTGAAATGCACAGAACTGTAAAAATATAGAGTGAAAGACTCGCTAGAATGGTGGCAACTTATCTTTGAGAAGAGATGTGACGGCTACTCACATTTTCTATAATATGATTGTTACAATGAGGCTCTAAAGGCCTTTTTAACATAAGTAAAATCCAAAACCCTAACCCTGGAAGATGAAAATCCAAAAGGTTTGCAAGCCCCGATGGGGGTAGTTGATACGTCAACTTCCCAGGGGTGTAAATTTTGCATACGATCTCCGTTTGGGGCGCTTGGTACACCGTTGGAAAGGTATAATCGAGAAGAGATTTTTTATTGGCCCAAGTTTGTGCTTTTTGCAGTCACATGGATCCCAAATCCCCAAAAAACATCGTTTAGGGCCTCAAAAAGGCCCCGTAAATTTGGAACCCGAAAATTGTCGAAAAACTGCCAAGATGGAAAATTGTTTTTCGAGCCCGTGGAATAGGTGGATGGCCACCGATATCCACTTGGATAAAAAAAATGAGCACATTCCTTTATTTCTAACAACCACTTTTTCATGTCCCCGAGGTGTAGGACAGTCGGTGACGAAGTGTGCTGTTAAGGCACTCTGTGATGTTAAAGTTACCGATTCGAAACCTGTGGGGACAAAAAATACAACCATGTTAAGGGTTGTTGTGGCTCAGGATAGGTGCGATCTGGGGTTTATTTTGACGACTTCGATGCCCCTGAGTCGCAGTTTCTTAGCCACAGTTTAGTCCCACATGTCACAGACAAAATAACAAACAAAAAACAAACAACCACTTTGTCATGTACCGATTAGTTAAATCATCAAAGTATATATATATATATATATATATATAGATTCCCAACATGTGTTTAGTCATATGTCATGTTTATGAAAGTGATGTACAAACTCTTTAAAACTACACACTAACATTCAATGGTAGATTCACATGAATCAACCTTATGGATTCATAACCAATCCTCACTTACATTATCCAATCACAACTCAACCAAATATTCAAGTACAACCAAATGAATTCTTAGATACACATAATTCTTATGCATTCCATAAATGTTATCTACAATCACACAAACAACACAAATGCATTCCCATATTGCAATATTCATTGTGAACTATAAGAATTTAGAGATTGTCACCCAATTATTAAAACTACAATTTCTTAATGATCAAAGATAGTGCTCCAATCATAATATCCATTCAGGAGAGATTTGGTGACACAACTCATTATGTCCATTAATCATAACAATCCAATCTCATATATCATTCCCCAAAAAACTGAAAAACATGATTATATCGTTGTTTTATTTACAAAATATTTGAAAATAAGAACTATGCACAAAGGCTATTTTATTCACAATATCAAAATCAACTTATTCGATAAACATCTTTATTCGGTGTTTATGCCCAAGAGAGATGCAATTTTCTTCTTGCAAGACGTTTTCCATCTAACAAGATTCATCCAGGGAAAATACCCAATGAGGCTACATATTTCCATTGGCCAATTTTCTCTTTCATGCACATAATTTTTAGCTTAGGAGTTACAAAAACAAAGGTAATGATTTTCCTTTAGTATTACTATCGCATATGAGAAAAATTCCATTCAAAGGTTACACACCAATAACATCTATTTACCATTAACATTATTGTCCCATATACGAAAAATTATTGACCCATTTACCATTATGTAGGATGTACAAGTATGAGAAACAAACTAACACACACATTGCTTGCCCATATATACAAAATTTAATTCTATAATGCTCAAAGACAATTTGGCAATTGCAATTAATCCTCTATATCAAAATTTTGACTCAGAATATTTTCCCAACAATAATATAAATCTTCCATTGGAAAATGCTCTTCTTTATACAAGAACTTAACTTAGAAAATTTTCCCAACAAGAATAAACAATTTGTATTTATATCAATTCAATCCAAGCATTCAAACCAAAACACTCAACACTCTACTTTACATGCCCAAAATATATATTCCCGCAACAACTATATGAAAGCATTCATTTCATTTCAACCATTGACATATTTCTACAAACACTTTGCAATCATATATTTTATAACATCCATTAACACATTACTACAAACACTTTGCAAGCATATATTTTATAACAACCATTGACACATTTCTACCACACTTTGCAGGAATATATTTTATTTCAGCCATTGACAACTTTCTACAAACACTTTGTAGGCATACATTTTATTTCAGCCATTGACACCTTTCTATAAACACTTTGTAGGAATACATTTTATTTTTGTTCCTTGACACCTTTGTTAAAACACTTTGTAGGCATACATTTGATTACAACCAATATAGACCAACACATAAGTACCAAGATGCATATCAATGGAGTATCCAATACCAATAGGCATGCTTAGATAATCATATTCAACATTTGATTTTTTAGAGTACTGAAATGTTCTCTATTGTGTGAAACCAAGAATTTAAATCACTTGTTGATCTCAAGAACCATGTTAACTCTTCCATAACAAATTTAGTTAAAATGTAGGCCTTATAATCTAGTGCATGAATAATAATCAACACAGGGTATTCCTTGATACACCCAAGAAGTACATAAAATTTTTAAATGTGATTCTTTAACAATGTGAACCCTTAAATCACATTAGAAGTCTAGAAGGATATCAAGATGTTTATTTTAACCAATTTTACTTCTTGATCACACGTAAAATACACAAAAAGTTTCCAAAACTCCAAGATAAAATACTTCTTGATGTCTCCATCCTCCATGTAAATTTTGTAAAAGACACACACACACACACACATCAAAATTAGAACAAATATGATAAACTTATCTTTTGAATGTTGTAGACCAACCAATTGACTAAAGAAAACAATTTTCCCACCCGACCTTAGGCTTTATTGCACTTGATATTTCTACAATAGGCCAACCCCTATCCAAGCTTTGATACTAGCAGGGTGAAATAGTATTACAATAACAACTCAGGACAAATATTTATCTCATGCAAGATAACTTCTCAACCAAGTAACTTACTGTAAGGATTTCTAAAGACAAAGAAACTATCTATCACTCACAATACCTACACATACAACACAAGGAGATCGTCATTTTCTTCTCCATAGTCCCTCATAAGTATTCTCTCTCTAGTGATGTTTAGTATGTGCATATAAAGGTCCAGACCAATGTTCTTAGGATCCAATAGAGATTTGATTATTTCCATTGTTGAGTTTGTTACAAATAGCGTATCTATCTAACACCCACAATACCTACACATACAACACAATGATATCTTCTTTATCTACTTCATAGTCCCTTAGAAGTATTCTCCCTCCAATGTTCTTTAGTATGTGCATATAAAGGTCCAGGTTGATACCTACTAAACTCCATCAAGAAAATATTGGTTCTTGGCCATCCATAGTTCAATCTTCTTTCTCAGGAAATCTCATGCCTCTCCCATTCAAATTATTTCCCATGAATGAATGAATAATCCAAGGAAAATAGTGTTATAAGTATTTCTACCAATTCAAATTAGGTTCCAATAAGGTAGGGAGAAAGTATCCATGAATATAAGGAACATGCTTCCAAGAATATAGGAGATGATGGCTAGAATTTAGGATAGGGTTTCATCCACTCTTAAAAATTCCAAAGATTGACAATAGAGGGGACTCCAAAAAAGTAAAGGTTAATAAAAATATTAATAGAAAGGTAACATAGGGTTTTAAGCATGTAGGATTCCCTTATACCCCCTCATCTTTCCTCACTTGTGGTATCATAAACCCTTTTAGGTGCTCCCACCTGAATTAGTCCTCGTAATTTCTTAACTTTGTAAAAATAAAATATTTGCATGAATTCAAGATGTTCCAACCACAATGGAATTTTCTCTTCATGGTGCTAGTTAAAACATGGTAATAAAATATCCATGAAAAAAACATTAAAAACATACTTAATTACAAAATATTCAAGAAGTTCAAACTGGGATATTACAACTTCTACCCAATAACAACTTTTGAGTGGTAGATTGGTGGTTGATATGATCTTAAATATTTGATTAGAAAAAAAGAAAAGCACCCTTTTTGACTAATGAACACAATTTTCAATACTAAGGAATGTGAACATGGATGTGGTGTGAACTATTCTTTATGGTCATCATTTGTATGGAATAAATAGGTGAATATAGACGATCGATCACCAAAGGTTTCTATTAGTCTCAGTCTTAGTCGATTTCCAAATTCACCTATAGATATTAGTCGATTGCCAAAGGTGCCTACTGGTTTCGGTTGAGGGTTAACAACCAAAGTTTCTTATTAGTATTAGTCAAGGGTATTGCTCCTTACTTCAACTCATCCATTCTATTTGTAGTTTCCCTCTCCCTTGAATTGCTCCCGTATCAATTGCATCCTTCTCAATAATGACAAAGTCAAGGTAGTGAGAGACAAAGAACATTGGAAATGACAAATTCATGTTAATCATATTATATATGTAATATCAAGCATGATAGGGGGATACCTATTGATAGCATTACTAGGCTTAAAGAAGGGTTGACTGAACCTTCTTCAATATTCCCCTCAATGAGAATTGTAATCTAGAGGAAGGTTAAGTAGATCCTTCCTCAAGATCCCCCATGATGATAGTATAAATATAGAGGAAGATTCATATGACCCTTCTACAAGTTAATATAGATCAATATTATTAATTTTGTATTGACCAAAAACTTATGATATTGAGGAAGGTATAACAAAAATTCATCAAGCTATTACATATTAGGAATACTAATTCTACTTTGATGAAAAACCTATGCGCTTGAAGAAGGGTTGACTAATTATGCCCCTAGATTCACCCCCCTCTATGAGAATAGTAATCTTGATAAAGGGTCAGTAGATCCCTTCCTAGGATCCTCCTTGATAAGAAATATTGAAGAAATATTGAAAGACACTTTTTTGATCTCCCCCTTTCAATAATACTAATATAAAGGATGGAATGGTCGACTCGTCTTTATGCACCCAATTGACAAGATTATTAATTTATAGGAAGGGTCGATTGACCCTTCCTTGTGCTCCCCTTAGAAAAGAATATTGATCTAGAGGAAGGGACATCCTACCCTTCCCTAGGAACATATAGATTAGGAATGTCAATTCTATATTCATGGAAAACCGATGAACTTAAGGAATCATTTACTAACCTTGGCATAGGTTCCACTTCAACAAGAATACTGATCATGAGAAAGGGTCAACTAACCCTTTCTTAGGACCTTTGTTGATTAGAAATATTGAAGATGGGTTGGGAAACCCTTCTTCAAGATCTTGGTTGATGATAATATTAATCTAGAGGAAGGATTGACCAACCATTCTTGAAGATCCCCTTTGATTATATTATTAATCTATAAGAAGCGTTGCTCGACCATTCCCTTAGATCCCCTCAGACAACACTATTTATTTATAGGAAAGGTTTATTGACCCTTCCCCAGGGTAATATATATTAGGAAGATTACTTATACATTGAAATAAATCTATAATCTTGAGGAGTGGTTGACTAAACCTTCCTTGGTCTCCACCTTGATAAAATATTAATCTTGAGAAAGGGTTAGTTGACCCTTTCTATGGATCCCCCTTGATAAGAAATCTTGAAAAAGGAGTAGAACATGTTTATTAAATCTCCCCCTTGATAAGAATATTAATCTAGAGGAAGGGTATATCAAAACTTCCCAGTCCCCCACCCCTTATATGTGAGTATTAATCTGTTGAATTACCCTTCCCAAGGATTTCCCTTGAATAGAAACCCACATGATATAAGAAGGGTCGACTGACCCTTTGTAGTGTTACCCCTCAACACGATTTCTAGGATGGAAGCAGGGTCAACCAAACCTTCTCCAGGCTCCCCCTTGATGAGAATACTAATATAGAGTAAGGGTTTGTAGACCCTTCTTCAAAATTACCCTCAATGATAGTATTAATCTAGAGGAAGGTTTAGATGACCCTTCCCCTAGCTAATATATATTGTGATTATTAATTATACATTAATGGGAAACCTACAAGATTGAGGAATGGATGACTAAACCTTCCTTGGGATAATACTAATTAGGAATATTAGTTCCACTCTGACGGGGAAGCTATGAGTTTGAGGAAGGGTTATCCAACCCTTCTCTAAGATCCCCATCGATGAGAATACTATTCTTGAGAAATGATAAACTGATCCTTTCTTAGGATCATCCTCGATGATAAATATTGAATAAGGGTCAACAAAATTTATTTAAGATCCCCCTAGATGATCATATTAATCTAGAGGAAGGATTGGATGACCCTTATTCAACTCCCCCCTTGACAATATTATTAATATATAGGAAGTATCAATCGAACCTTCCTAATATTCCCCTTGGGAAACAATAATGATATAGAGGAAAGGACGACTGGCCATTCCCTGAGGATATATAGATTAGGAATATTAATTCTAAATTGGTGAAAAACATAATAACTTGAGGAATGGTCAAGTAATGATTTATTGGGCTCCACCTCAATGAGAATACTAATATCAAGGAGGGTTCAATTGACCCTTTCCCAAGGTCCCGCTAGACGATAAATATTAAAGAAAGGTCAACCAAGTATTCTTCAAGCTCCCCCTTAATGATAATAGTAATATAGAGGAGGGATCGACTAAACTGATCTAGATGGATCTTGGTGTCCATCCACCTTTTCCACCAAATCACCATTTTGAGCCCGTGTTTTTGATAAACCATAACATTCACCCTTTTGATGGGGAATGGAATGTAATGTCATCTTCATTTGTTAATTACATACATCATGTAATGGTCTTATTTACATGCCTACAACTTAGCGTTAATGCACTAGATCCCATTATAACTCCGTAGTTAAGCACGCTCAAGCTAGAGTAGTACTGGGATGGTTGACTACCTGGGAAGTCTTAGTATTTTACATGCCTATGGCATTTTATAAACTTAGTCCAAATTATCCCACATGCATCATGGGAATTGTTCTCCTCTCACTCTCTCATATATAATTGAGGTGAAGGAGGCCCTTTAAGCATGCAATGGAGCGTGATGTAAATCTTCTTGTGAATGAAGCATAGCCAACATATCTTTCTTTTTAGAGATAGGCTACCCCATTTTTCCAGTTTGTGTTCTACAATGTTTTTCTATCTTATTCAGTAATAGAAGTTGGGTTTCACTGTATTTATGTGTTCTTTTCTATATTTTTGTGTATATCATTGTTATATCTCAGTTATATACAGAATTTGGGTTTCACTGTATTTATGTGTTCTCTTCTATATTTTTGTGTATTTCATTGTTATATCTCAGTTGCATATTTTCCTTCATGTCGTTCTCAATCTTTTTAGAGATAAGCTACCCCATTTTTCCAGTGTGTGTTCTACAATGTTTTTCTATCTTATTCAGTAATAGAAGTTGGGTTTCAATGTATTTATGTTTTCTCTTCTATATTTTTGTGTATTTCATTGTTATATCTCAATTATATATTTTCCTTCATGTCGTTCTCAAAATAATCTGAATCATAAACCTTCTTGAATATTCCCTTCAATGATATTATTAATATATAGGGAGGGTCAGTCGACAATTCCTCAAGCTCCCCTTGAACAAAAAAACCAATAAAGAGGAAGGGCTTGTTGAACCTTACCTAGGGTAATATAGACTAGGAATATTTATTCTTCATTGATAGGAAACTTATGATATTGAGGAGGGGTTGGATGACCCTTCCTTGTACTCCACCTTGACTAGTATACTAATCTTGAGGAAGGGTTTCCTAACCTCTCCCTAGATTCCCCTTGATGAGAAGGATTGAACAAGGAACAATTGGACTTTATTCAAGATCCCCCTTAATAAGAAAATTAACCTAGAGGAAGGATTAGTTATCCCTTCTTCAAGCTTTCCCTAGGTGAGAATATTATTCTAGAGGAAGGATTATCCATCCCTTCTTCAAGTTCCCCCTTAAAAATATTATTAATATATATGAGGGATTAGTTGACCCTTCCTCGGGATCTCCTTGGATAACAATATTGATCTAGAGGAAGGGATTATTGACCCTTCCTTGGGTCCATAGATATTAGGTATGATAATTCTACATTAATGGAAAACCTATGAGATTGAGGAAGGCTCGATTGACTCTTCTATTGGATTCACCTTGATGAGAATACTAATCTTGAGGAAGGTTTGTTCAACCCTTTCTCATAATAATCATCGATGAAAAATATTGAAGAGGGGTTGGCTAACATTTATTCAATATCCCCCTCAATGATAATACTAATCTAAAGAAAGGATGAGTTGGCCCTTTTTTAATCTCCCCTTCAACAATATTATTAATTTATAGGAAGAGTCAACTAAACCTTCCTTGGGATCCCCATGGACAATAATATTGATCTAGAGGAAGATTTTTATGACCCTTCCCCCATAAAATATAAATTAGGAATATTAATTCTACATTGATGGTAAACTTGCAATCTAGAGGAGGGGTTGGCCGACCCTTGCCTAGGTTCCACCTCGATGATAATACTAATACTGAGGAAGGGTTAGGTGACCCTTTGTAGGGATCCATTTTGATGATAAATCTTGAATAAATATCCATCAACCTTTCTTATCCCCCCCTCGATGAGAATATTAATATGGAGAAATGATTTATTGACCCTTCTTTAAGTTCCTTCTAGATGAGATTATTAATTTGTAGGAAGGGTCAACTAATTCCTCCTTAGGCTCCACTTGGACAACAATATTAATCTAAAGAAAGGGTTGGTGACCCTTCCTTGGGTCAATATATATTAGGATTATTAATTCTACATTGATGGGTGAATACATAATACACTTGTTTAAAAAAAATAAAAAATATTTGGTTCTCTAATGATATTAAGTAATGAAAGCATCCTATTTTAACTATTAATAACATTTGTAATAATTACATCTTATTTATTTATTAAAAATATTTATAATGAAACATTTACAATAATCACAATCACATCTAATAGATTCCAAAATCCTATGGCATATCAAAATAAAATAAAATCAAAACATATATTTTAGGTTGCAATGTAATTTCCATGTTATAAATTTGAAATAAAAATCACACATCTTCCCTACAATTGAAATTTGAAAATTTGAAATCCTTCACATTGAAATTTGAATTTTGGAATTCTTTCTCGTGTCTAATAATATTATTAAGAGTGTTTCATATAACTATTATTACAAATTTAAGCAACTTGTATATAACTACAACTTATTAATATTATTGGTTTTATATAACTATAAATTATTAATATAAATTTTCATACATTAACATAGTTTTATATCACTATTATTTACATTAATATTAAAATTAATAAAATTATATTATTAACCATGTTCTATATGATTATCATAATAAAATTTATATATTTAAAAAACAATGATAATTAACATGGTTGAATTTGATGAATATGGTAGTGTTTGGTTGGCTATGGTTAATATAGTTTATGTTGGTTAACAATGGTTGACTAAAGGTGACTATAGTTGAATTTTCCTGACCATGCTTGAGTATGGTTGTCTATTGATCACTTTGATTAACATCGGTTGACTTTAGTGGACTTTGGTTAACTCTACTTGACTATGCTTGGTTATTGATGACTTTGTTTGAATATAGATGACTATGGTTGACTTTGATTGACTTTGGTTGACTATATGTAACTATGGTTCCAAATTGGTTGTTATGGTTGATGATGCCTAATAATGGATGACTCTAATGTACCATGGTTGAATATAATTTGACTATTCTCAACCTTAGTTGACTTTGGTTCCTTATGAATGACTTTGGTTGATTGTGATTAAAACTAGTTAAAATCAATTGACTTTGGTTGACTTTCCTTGATTATGGATTACCATGGTTAACTTTGGTTGGATATGGTTAACACTAATTGACTATAGGTGAAACTATAATTCACTATTAATGGTTGTGGTTCAGATGGCTAATGATGGTTGAACCTACTTGACCATGTTTAATTATAGTCTGATTAATTTTAACCTTAGTTGATTATGTTTGACTATGGTTTACTATGATTGACTATGGTTGACTCTGGCTAACTAGGATTAATTGTGGTTACTTGTATTGATTAAAGGTGGCTATGGTTGAATAAGGTTTACTTTGTTGATAATGGTTCACTATCATTGAACTTTGTTGAATATCACTAGATTTGATTGAGACCAATTGGCTTTAGTGACTTTTCTTGACTATGGTTGATTATGATTGACTTTTCTTGATTAGGAGACTCTGATTGAATTTAGTTGAAAATGGTCAACTTTAATCAACTTTGGTTACTATTATTTGACTTCGGCTTTCTTTAGTTGGCTATAAGTAACTAGTTGAGTCACTATTGTTAACTATGGTTGATGATCGATGATGATGGTGGACTCTAGTTGATTGTAGTTTATGGTGAACTATTATTGACATTGGTTGACTTTAGTTGATGGTGCTTGACAATTGTTGACATTAATGGCTTTGGTTGAATCTATTAGGCTATGGTTAACCATGGTTGATTATGGGTGCCTCTGGTTGATTATAGACAACTGTAGTTGAATTTAGTTGACTATGGTTATCTTTGCTCGGGCTTGGTTGGATATAATTGACAATGGTTAACTATAGTATTGTTGATTATGCTTTGGTTGAATTCATTGAATATGGTCACCTTTAGTCAACTATATAAGTATGAAACAAAATATCATGGTTGATTATGATTAACTTTTACAGTTGGCTCTAATTAACCATGGTTGATTGGAGGTGATTTTGGTTGATTATAGGTGAGTATGGTTGACTTTGTTTAGAATTTATTGAATATGGTATGGTTTGGTTGGCTATGTTAACTATGGTAGAATTGGTTTGATTGTGGTTTATTTTATCTAACTATGGTTTACCATAGTTGATAATGGTTTCCTTTTCTTGACTAATATGGTCAAATTTAGTAGAATGTGGTTCACTTTGTTGAATATGGTAGGGTTTGGTAGGCTATGGTTGACTATGATGGAATTTTGTTGACTAATATTGACTATGGTTAACTATAAGTCATTGTAGTTGATTAGAAATTTTACAATACCCTTTACCAATTATTCCTTTAGCTCATTAGCCAACCAAAACAACTTCACTTTTATCATCTACATATTGAAATATTTCACTCAAAGAATGTGAAGGAGTATAAGGCAACTAAGTTTTGAAAAAATGTAGGTCTAATCATTGTTAACGAATTCTAGGAGATTTTCATCATCGGTGTTTGTTGCACCTCAAAATTACTCACTTCGATAGTGTCGCAAGTGTCGTCATTACAAGTGTTATAAGTGTCGCATCTTGTCCGCAAGTGTCGCATATTGACTACAAGTGTTGAAAGTGTCACAAACACCATACTGCCATCTTGCCCATGTTGTGCCTCTAATGACATCACAAAGACACTTAAGACACCTCAAAGGTTAGTTTGGAAGAAGAGAAATCACTTGATAGGATGTACAAGCCTTTTGCCATTGGAAAAACAACTAAAAAGATGAATTTTGGAGAGGAGCGCTCCCCTCCCCACTGTCAGGGAGTGTTAGCACTCCCTGAGTCTCTTTGGGGGAGTGCTTGAGTGCCCTGTGCACCCTTTTGGGGGAGTGCTACCCTTTTTGGAGAAAATTTTGGGTTTGTTGAGGCAAATCAGGGAAGAATCCCTCAATTCCTGAAGGTAGTTGGATTCGAATAGATGGTCAAGGCATGATCTTAGGGGAGATCCTCAACTGAAGGAGAGGAATCCTCCACTCATCCAAAATATCTCTCAAGTGGTTGGACCTCTCCAAGGTTATATAAGGAGGCCTTCTCATGGTGAAAGGTACATGGAGAGAGACTAGAGATTGATACCAAACTTATGATTCTGTAAGTGGTATGAACATAAGAGATTGGAGATGTGACACTTATGATCCCATGAGTGAGATGTCATCAAATAAATCAGTGTGTATTACTTGAGAAAAGGGGTTGGACATGGAGAAATGGAAGAAGCTATTGCACCTTCATTCAAAGGATTGTAAGTACTTTTACTTGTTCTCATTAATAACCAATGCTTGGCCTGTTTTTTTCAAATTGATGCTTGTTCCACATTAGTTTGTCTGCAGTATATGGATCTATGTTTGAGATAATCTCAGTAGAGTAGGAAGTCGTTTGTACATTTGTTTGTTTTACAGGACCTATCAGGGAGCTCAGGATCGAAGCTCAGCCAGGACTTTGCAAGGACAAACGTCGCTAATAAGGTACATATGTTTCTCCTTCTCTTTCATTTATTAGCTTGGTTATATCTAAAAGGAAGTCAGTGTCCATGTTAATCACTTTTCTGTCTTGGCCTTAGGAGTCTAGAGACCAAGAGGGAATCCACTTGTCCGCAGGGGGATTCACCTACAACAGAAATTGGCGACTCCACTGGGGAGGATACTCTGATTTTTGTTTCCATTCCCAGATATTGTTTTGGCCCTTTTCCCACTAATTTGATCTTCTCCATATTGTATTTTTTATTCTTATATTGGTTTGATTGCCTCTTTATGTCACCATGATCACCCTAATTGACTGAAGTTTCTTGAATTTTTGAGTTTCTAGGAACTTTTCTGAGATTTTGTAGCAGAGTGCTCCCTTGCCCTTGCTAGCAGAGTGCCAACACTCCCTGGTGGCCTTACAAAGAGTGTTGGAGCACTTTGGTGCCCCTTACACCAGAGCGCTATCCCATTTTCAGTGAAAAACCCTCTAGTTTTTCAATTTTCTGGGTTCAGTTTTTTTCCTTTGCACTTGCTTAGGGTCTCATACTCTCAGTCCATCTTGGTATTGGCCTTCAAAACCCTGTTTTCTAAGGATTCATCCTATTTTATTTGGATATTTTGACATTTGTCCTTACTTTGCAATAACTCTTTGTCCTTCACAATTTGAAGTCAATTTGTCGTATTCTTCTCGTTTATCTGAATGAGTGAAAACTTTGTAAGGAGTTTCAAAGGTCTTTTGTACTTTTATTTATGATATTTGAGTCATCTTGTCCAAGCTCTTTCTCCTTCCTTTTGATTTTTTGGCTTTCTGTTTCTTGTTTGATCACAACTAGGGTGTCTTTTTGGTTTATGTGAAGTTTGCTTCCAGATTGCTTAAATCTCACAACTCTTGAAGTCCGATTAGCATAGGAAGCTTTACATCTACTGATTATTGGTTACATATAAACATTTTAGCATTGCATTGGATTCCTTATTGAGGAATATTGCATGAGGTCATTGCATCTTAGTGTTTGACAATGAAAGGAAAATCCTTCTCCTTCCCTTAATTAGACATTCATTGAAAGAAAATATTGCTTATCATTTCTTATGCATGTTTTGGGAACTGAGTCATAATATCATTAGTTTTCACTCTCATAAACCTCTGAGTAAAAAACAACCACTAAAATCAATGCTTAACTAAAATTTATCAGACTTTTTTACATCTTTGTTAGCAAACCTACATTAGTTTAAGGTGTAGGGCTTTGGAATAGGTTGAAAGGATAACTTTCCAAAGCTATCAAACAAACTTAGCATCTTGCGATAGGGAGAGAAAATCCAATTATCGTATAGGCTTTCTAGGATCCCCCTCTCACATAGGGGTTATGCACGAGGTCGCATTCGGGTGAGTTATGGTGATTATCCCTCCGTGGTTCAACTTTTTATAGTGGTCGGATCGTATATTGGGGGTCACTTGAGGGTATATCCACAATTATGTGTGGGAGCCTCTTGAGTTGATTTCAGACTTGTTATCCTGCCCATACGTTCGAATTGGACTGTCGACTATACCCGACCAGGGGCTGACTACGAATTGGTGACCTTAGTAGCCATAATATTTAGGGTCTCACACAAGTTGACGATGAAGGGAAGTCTCATTGTACCTAGAACAGATGTTGGTCAAACTCACTCGGGATCCTTGGAGGGTAAATCCACAATTACTGCGTGGAAGCTTGCACCAAGGCATAAGTCCATTAAGAAGGTCGCCAACGTAACTGATCCACCCACTCTATCCACGCCCCTTCCTATTTTGATCTTGCGACATTGGATTTCATCACCAACTAGTGGTTTCATTATGGGAAGGTTTTGTTTGATTGTTTGCTTCTCAGATTCATAGCGTGTGTTGGTTGTGTTACTTAGTGGACCTTAGGTCGAGTCAGTGTTAATGGCATCAAATCCTGAGAGTACCAATGGAGGAACCCCTTCTCCTGGGGAACCTTATACCTTTCCTTCTTTTGGAAACTTTGGTCCTCCATACATTGCCACATTGAGTCTTCCGGGACTCACCATCGGATTATTAGTTTGGTTGTTTCCCACTCCGGTGATCTCGAATCCTCCCAGTGCTTCAACTGCACCTAATACCTTAGATGTCAGTACACCACCCACACATCAACCTCATGTCAAATTTTTGCCTTCTTCACCCATTAATTCTCCTTCCCTTTCTCCTTCTTCGCCTAGTGAAAGCTCTAAAGCATGTAGCCAGGTTGATCAGAAGAAGAAGAAATGGAAAGAGAAGAAGAAGAAGAACCTGAAAAGGACCAAGGATCCAACAACATTATATGTTGAATCCAACCAACCAGCTACTGTTAATAATACTGGGAGTATTGATGAGGTCAACAAGATTAAAATAAAGAATCTTAAACCCAAATTCCCTTACAGTCTTTGTAAGGGTGACCACTTTCTAAGGGATTTCCCTAGTATTCCCAAGGTATTAGAAATGTGGTCCTCCACGTCATCGACCTCTGTTGGTCATGCCGGTGATACCTGATCAACTAGTGGTGTTAAGGTTGGTAAGATAAAGACAACTGTCAAATTCCATTGCATGTTATGCAAAGGTGATCATTATTCTCACCTTTGTCCTCGTATGGATGAGGCTTCTTCTCTTTTGGAAAAAATTCAACATCCAAAAGGTTATCGTAAGCTTTCCCCCAATCCATCGTTAGTTGATGGACTGGTCAATCCGGTTCCATCCCTAGTCAGTCTGGTTGATCAGGTGGCCAATCTAGTTTCCTCCTCGGTTGAACCACAAATCCAAGTAGCTGATCCAGTTCCATCATCGATCAACCCTACTCTTCATCAAAAGAGTGTAACCCAAGTAGTCGATCTGTTTTCATCCTCGATCGACCCCACTCTCCCGTTAGAGAGTGACACCAAAGTGGTTGATCCATTTCCACCCGTCGACCCCATTCTCCCCTTAGAGAATGAAACCCAAGTGGTCGATCTGGTTCTGTCATCGGTCGATCCCACTCCTCCTTTGACGAGTGCCAAAGTGGTTGATCCGATCCCATCATCGGTCAATCCCACTCTTCCTCTGAAGAGTGCCTGCGTGGTCGATCTGATCCCATCATCGTTCGATCCTACTCTCCCTCTAGAGAGTAAACCCGATACTTGCCACGTTTTTCTCATTGATACAAAATCTACCGTGCTGGGGGGAATTCTTCATTCTCTCGCGAAACCCCCTCCAAGCAATGAGGCCATCCTTGTTTATTGGGGTGTGCTAACATGACCTCATCTTCCCTCTCACATTCCTTTCCAGATTATAGTACAGGTTTGTGGTTGGGACGTTCCTCAAACTCTGATAGATGAAGGTGCATCCGTTAGTTTTTTTTCCTCTGTTGCTTGGCACACTTTAGGTTGTCCTCAGCTTGCACCAGTTACATAGAATCTATTAGCTTTTAATAGAAGAACTAGTCAACCTTTAGGGACCCTTCCTTAGTTTTCAGTAACTTTGGGAGGGAAAAATGTCTTTATTTATGTCATGGTAGTCCGACACCCCTTGGATTTTGCTTTACTCCTTGGGCGGCATTATGTCTATGCCATGAAATCTATTGTGTCCACTCTTTTTCGTGTGATATATTTCCCGCACGATGGAAGAATTGTGACTATTAATCAACTTTCCTTCATCGGTCCTGACTGGATTACCTCCCTGAATGGTTCTTATATGATGACAGTATCACCCCCTCCGCATGTCAATAATGTGGTGTTGTCTCCCATGACTTCGACTCCCGATGATTTGGATCCAGTAGTTGACATGGTGATCTCTTCGGTAGGGCTATTGGAGCCTGGTCTCCTTACCCTTGTTCCAGCCCTCGACATGTGTTCCTTCCAGAGTGATTTTCTTCCACCCAATGAATATCTCTTGGAAGCCATGACCGAGTTTTGTCCCTTGACATGGTGTCCTTCCAGAGCGTTATTCTCTTGGAAGCCATGATCAAGGAGGAGCCACGAGCATAGTTTCTCTTCTCTGTGGCAAGATCGTTAAAAAATGAAACAGAGGTCACGAGCATAGTTTCTCTTCTTCGTAGCAAGCTCATTAAAAAATGAAACAAAGGTCACGAGCATAGTTTCTCTTCTCTGTAGCAAGCTCGTTAAAATGAAACATAAGCTTTGAGCATAGTTTTCCTCTCTGTAGCAAGCTCATTAAAAAATGAAACAACAATCTGGGGATTGAACCTAGAGCCCCGAGAATAGTTATTTTTCTTTATCAAGCTCATTAAAAAATGAAACAGTCACCTCTCCTGTCAGGTCACGTCTTTTGCTAGATCTCATAGATGTCGAGTCGAGTCTTTCATTAGCTCTCATATTTGAACCTTCATTTCATCCACCTGTATCCTTTTTCTCCATCTAGTACAAAAATTGGTGACAACCTCAAAGTCGGTGAATGAATTTAAGCTTGGAGGGCATTCTCCAGCCTTTGATGATCATTCTGGAGTTAAGCCACTAGCTTTCAAGTTGGGGGCATACCGAGCTTAGTCTTTGTTCTTTATCGTGCTCGAAAAAACATGAGAATATGACCGAGTAGAATTTTATCACTTTTTCGGACTCGCATGAATATACAAAAAAGGAACCCCTTGGAGTCGTCTTTGAGCTCTTTTTAGACTCTCTAAACATGAAAAGATTGCTGAGTGATCTTGCTTCCTTTCATACTCGTTAAAAGGTTTGAAAGCACATCTTTCGAGTGATAATTTATCTCTTTTTCGGCCTCACGAGACTAACATTACGAAAAAGGAAAACATTGGAGTCGTCTTTAAGTTGTTTCCAGACTCTATAAAATATGAAAAACCATCGAGTTTACCTTCTCTAGACTCGTTAAACGATCATACATTGAAGGGCCCATATGGGACCAAACCCTTACTTCTTCCAGTTTGTTAAACAAAGGAAGAGGGAATTACCGAAGGTGAGTCATATCGAGCATGTTTTACCTTCCTCAAGCTCGTTAAATTAAAAAGAGGTACTCGTCTATCTGGATGGGGGAAAATTGAAAGAAGCAAGACAAGCAGTTTTTTGAGAACACTACTAGTAACTCTTACGGTCACCCTTGAACACGACACTTTGTCTTTGCACGCATTTTAATCCGCTGAACCTCTACACTAAGCCAATCCTATGAGTTTCTTTTACTCCTTTGGGTCACCTGACGAAAGCCACAACATCCATTGCATCATCAAGTTTTGGTCCATGTCAAGTTTATGCTGATGTGCCTCAGTGTTCAAGGGAAGTATCTGCCTCGAGAGTCAGCCATCACAAATATCCTGTTTCAATACTCGTGTCAGTCCATGTTCATTTGATCTACCAATTACATCTTTGTGTCAGTTTCATGTTGTTGATGGGGGATACATCAAGGCCCTCCTTCGATGAGTCTATTCCTGTCGACTTCAACACATTATCCAGGAACTAGACTTAGAAACTAGTTAGTACCTTGGGACCTGCATACCTCAATGGAAGGCCTCCTCGTGTCTGATAGTGGGTTTACATCATTGACCCCTGATCGGATGATTCCATGGATGTTCGACTTCAACTCATTCATTCACATTTGTCGGTATGTACTAGAGTACCTTGGGAATCATTGACATCAATGGTGATCTCCCTCGTGCTTGTTAACAGTTTACATCATTGACCGGTAATCAAGTGGTTTCTGCCATGTTCGACATTAGGACATCTATTCACATGGTTAGATTCATACTACATTGGGATCAGTAATAAGACCCTGGGTTGAGTTTTCACTCTTATGTATAATTTTCCCAGGTTGCGAAGGAGTTCTTTTGAACCATGACACATATACTGTTACATAGATCCACTTTGTATTGGTCATGGCTATGTATTTTCATCTCGTAGATACACTATGTATTCTTCGTTTCTACGATCAGTTCAGGTCATAGGAGTATAGATCCACGTTGTATTTTCAGTGGCTATACCTTTTTGTCAATATAATTATGGATCCGCAGTGTATTTTATGGCGGCCATACCTAAAAATTCTTTATCACTCAAGCATAGGTATGCCTACCTTGGGTTTGAAACATGTCATAATATTTGTTTGATGGTTGTGTGCATCTTTTTTCTAGTTTCTCTACGTCCATACCCTTGCTCGAAAAAGTCTACAAAGTACTTCAATCATCATCGTCTTCTAACTTCATAGTTTGGGGGGCAATCTGATACACCTCAAAATTACTCACTTTGATAATGTCGCAAGTGTCGTCATTACAAGTGTTATAAGTGTCGCATCTTGTCCACAAGTGTCGCATATTGACTACAAGTGTTGCAAGTGTCACAAACATCATACTACCATATTTCCCATGTTGTTCCTCTAATGACATCACAAAGACACTTAAGACACCTCAAAGGCTAGTTTGGAAGAAGAGAAATCACTTGACATGAAGTACAAGCCTTTTGCCATTGGAAAAACCAAAAAAAAATTGAATTTTGGAGAGGAGTGCTCCCCTACCCACTATCATGGAGTGTTGGTGCTCCCTAAGCCTCTTTGGGGGGGTTCTTGAGTGCCATGTGCACCCTTTTGGGGGAGCGCTACCCTTTTCTGAGCAAATTTTGGGTTTGTTGAGGCAAATCAAGGAAGAATCCCTCAATTCCTGAAGGTAGTTGGATTCGAATAGATGGTCAAGGCATGATCTTAGGGGAGATCCTCAACTGAAGGAGAGGAATCCTCAACTCATCCCAAAGATCTCTCAAGTGGTTGGACCTCTCCAAGGTTGTATAAGGAGGCCTTCTCATGGTGAAAGGTACATGGAGAGAGACTAGAGATTGATACCAAACTTATGATTCTGTAAGTGGTATGAATATAAGAGATTGGAGATGTGACACTTATGACCCCATGAGTGAGATGTCATCAAAGCAATCAGTGTAGATTACTTGAGAAAAAGGGTTGGACAAGGAGAACTGGAAGAAGTTGTTGCACCTTCATTCAAAGGATTGTAAGTACTTTTACTTGTTCTCATTAATAATCAATGCTTGGCCTGTTTCTCTCAAAATGATGCTTGTTTCACATTAGTTTGTCTGCAGTAGATGGATCTATGTTTGAGCTAATATCAGTAGAGTAGGAAGTCTTTTGTACCTTTGTTTGTTTTACAGGACCTATCAGGGAGCTCAGGATTGAAGCTCAGCCAGGACATATCTTTCTCCTTCTCTTTCATTTATTAGCTTGGTTAGATCTAAAAGGAAGTCAGTGTCCATGTTAAGCAATTTTCTGTCTTGGCCTTAGGAGTCTAGAGACCAAGAGGGAATCCACTTGTCCACAGGGGGATTCACCTACAATAGTGTTAGGAAAGGTGTGCCATACACCTTGTAGTTATCTCAATGAGAGTGGGCATGCATGCGTCCTATTCTTTGGTAGTTAATTTTTAGTAAAAACCAAAACAATGTGGTAATTAGTTTTTAGTAAAAGAAAAAATGTTGCAGCAATTATCTCATGCATGGAGTAACACTTTTAATAAAATCCATAAATGTTATAACAATGATATCATACATGGCCGAGTAATGACTTTAGCAAAATCCAAAAAACTATAGATGGTTTCCTCATGCATAAAGAGCTAGAAACCATACATGGTTTATGGTTTTATTATGCCTATATATTGAGTGCTTGGGTTGGAGGTATCATATGAGGCTATTGAAGCTATCGTTATGTTGTCAAAATTTATCCATAGCCTATATGATAGTATTTACTCTTGTTAAGAGCATAGATACTTTGAAAGTGTAATGCAACCTTTGTTATTTTTTTAATAATACATTGAGCTCGCTTTGGAGTGTTTTTTTTTTATTCCTTGAAAGGGTTTTCCTTGAGAAAACCCTATGTAATAGTTGCATGTTTATGTGTTATTTGTTTCTTATGACTATTTATTTAGATTTTATACACATTCTTATCTTATTGATTATAGTAGGAAATGTATTAGATCTTGATTACCAAACAAGGTATTTTTATCTAATCTTGGTTTGACTGGGAGCTTGTGCAAATGAAATTCTTATTGTAGGAAAATGGTGAGCACATCAAGGAAAGAAATGGAGAATTTTAATTTAACTAACTTTTAGCTATGAAATATCAATATGGATGATTTTCTCATAGATAAAGATCTATGGGCACTGGCAATATCCAAAAACCAAACCTTCTACTATGAAATGCAAATATTGGGTAGTGTTGGGAGACTTGTACCAGGATAAATCCTTCGCTAATAAAAATTTCTACGGAAAAAGTTGTATTCCCTAAGAATGGGTGATGGTGATTATGTATTTGAGGATTTGAATGTGTTTAATACCTATGTGATATGGTTGGAATAAGTTGAAATGAACATGGATAAGGAGGATAATTGCTTTACACCTTTGTGTTCTTTTCTAGATTTGTAGGACAATTACGCTAGTAATGGTCATTGGAAGAAATGTAAATAAATTGGCACTTGATGAAGACATGGCTAATTTACTCTAAAAGGAGATGATGCGAAAGGATTTTGGATCCACCAAGGAGGCCGTGGTTGATCATGGAAGTTTTAAAGAGAAAGGAAAGAAGAGAGAGAAGGGTAGATCCAAATCTCATGGGAGATCCAAGTCTCCTAGAAAGTCCACTGCAGGATGTTGGAACCGCAACAAGGTTGAGCATTTCAAAAGAGTCTGCAAGGAAGAGAAAAAAGGAGAAGAAGAAGAAAAATAATGATTTTAATGATGAGTTTGAAAATTCTTCTCAAAAGGACGGTGAGGATGTATTTTTTGAAGCCTTTGAAACCAAAGCATGTCAAAGTACATGGTTGATAGGATTTGGAGCTTCCTTCGACATGACTTCCTAATGAAAGTGTTTTCAATGTACAAGGAACATGAAGGTGGGAAGGTATGCCTCAAATGGTGATTCTCATCCCAAAATAGTTCATATTGGTAGAGTCTTGATCAAATTCCCTAATTGTAAAGTGAAAGGGATGAATGGAGTTCTACACATTCTGGGTTTAGCATCAAACCTACTATCAATAAGCAAGCTTAATGATGTGGGTGTGCAATTTATTTTCTCTAATGGAGGGTGTGAGAAGATATGGGACTTTCTAAGGGTGTTCATGTGGGTACTCTATTTCATCTTGATGCATGAACCCGTTTAGTGCAATAGGTATTTAATTCCTTCAATGAAGGGATATGCAGGATCTACACTGGTGGGAGCGTGGCTAGGGTTCTACCCTATCCGCCACTCTGCACCATTCTTCCCATCGATGTAGTCTGCACAGAGCTCGGGGATGCAATGCTTGGAGTGGAGGCATCCTGGAAGTGTTGTTGCTTGTGGATCGAGGGTTTTTTGCCGCTCCAACAACATTTCTTGCCACATTTCTTAAGATTCCGAAGCTCCTTTTGTTGGTTCTTGGGGCGGTTAGGGTTTCTTCCTTAGTCGTATCCCTCTCTGCTCTTTCCTCATCCGAACAACATTCCTCTGCCTGGGTTTTGGCTGACGGTAGTCACGTTTTTCACTGGTAGCTCTACCCTAGTGAGCTGTTGTCTCTTTTGCATGGAGTTTTTGGTCCAGTTTGAGACGGATCTTGTTTATTTTCGGGTGGATCTAGACTTCTCCTCTTCATCTTCATCTTGATCTGATTAGGGGTTTCCTTGGTGGCTCTCTTTTGGTGGTTTGATGGCCAAGTACTGGGTCTTTGGACCCAAGATCTGATGCTTTTCATATCGGTTGCTAGGTTTTTCTGCTTCTTTTTGGAGGTTGGGTTAGAGCTTCGAGGTCCACTATTGGGCGTGTAGTGCTCCCACTTTGAGGTTCATATTCGGGCGTGCAACTTCTGAACTAATTTCTTGTAGATGCAGGGTCTTCCCAGTCTATTTTGACTTGTTTTGTAACTTTGTTTAGCAGATTATTAGCGAGATCTGGGTCCTCTCTGGCTGAAGTGCTTCAGGCACTAGTTAAATGTAATTTGGTTCTTATTTGTTGTTCCCTTTCTAGTTACTATATACTTGGCTATTTCCTAATAGTCAATATATACCTGCGAATGTAATTTTGTACTTCCTTAATGAAATTACGAATTTTTTCTATGGAAAAAAAATGTAGGATCTACACTTTTGCAGTCAAAATTGACAACAAAGAGGAATGATGTATCTACTTTTGATCATCATGATTTTTCTATACCTAAAGGAGCTCTTGCTTCAGAGAGAAAGTTACATGTAGAGTATACAATGCTATGGAACTAGATATTGGACCATATATGTGAGAAGGCCCTATAGGCCTTGGAAAAAAAACTTGTTGAGCGGTTAATTGATTATATTCTTGAATTTGATTTACGTGAGCATTGCATATATGGAAAATAGAATCATGTTCAATTTTATTCTAGTTCTCACAAATATTCTCGACTGTTGGACTTGATTCATTTTAATATGTTTGGTCCTATTAAAGTTTCTTCGATTTCTAAATATTTGTATTATATATTGTTCATTGATGATTATTCTAGAAGGACGTGGGTATATTTTCTCGGGAGTAAATATGAGAGTTTTAGTTGGTTTAAGGAGTTTAAGGATCTCTTGGAAGATCAAATTGGTAGGAATATTAAGGTGTTGAAGATTGATAATGGTGGGGAGTTTTTTTCTATAGAGTTTGGTAGGTTTTATAAGGAGAATGAAACAAAAAGACATAATAAAAATACATATACCCCTTAGTAGAATGGAGTTGTAGAATGCATGAAGAGTACATTGATGTAAATTTTTATAAGAATGCTTAGTGGAGCCAACTTAGAGAAAAAAATTCTATGTAAAATCAGTTGCTACTATA
Source organism: Picea engelmannii (assembly GCA_009831015.1). Taxonomy (NCBI): domain Eukaryota; kingdom Viridiplantae; phylum Streptophyta; class Pinopsida; order Pinales; family Pinaceae; genus Picea; species Picea engelmannii. Next base: position 164,802 of record ML789000.1, read on the forward strand.
TGTTACCCGATTAACAAGTCTCACACATCAACTCTTGTGGATAAGACCCCCATGGTGATTTGGATGGGAGAAAATCCCTCACTTCAATAGCCTTATGTTTTTTGTTGTGAGGTGTATGCTTATGTGCCTAGGGAGAAGTGGTCAAAGTTGGATAACAAGACAATGAAATGTATTTTCATTAGCTAGGGCATTGATGTGAAAGGGTGCAAGCTTTGGGATCTTATGGCTGAGAATTTTTTGTATAGAAAAAATGTTGTTTTTAGAGAAGTCAAGTCTTCTCCCACAATTGTGGAAATGAATGAGGATGAGAAGAAGTCAGTTGTTTATTTATCACCCAATATTGAGAAAGTTGAACCAAAAATTGAACCAAAAATTCATTGGATAACAAGGCAGTGAAATGTGTTTTCATTGGTTATGAAATTGGTGTGAAAGGGTAAAATATTTTGGATCTTATGGTTGAGAAAGTTTTGCATAGCATAAATTTATTTGTATATAAGTTAAGTCTTCTCCCACGGTTGTGGAGACGAAAGAGGATGAGAAGAAGTCATTTTTTCAGTTATAACCCAATATTGAGAAATTTGAACCATAAAACTAACCAAAAATTTATGTACCTAATGAGGAAGAGAACTCAAAGAGTTAAAAAGAAAGTACAAAAACCACCTTAGCCTTTGAGGAGGTCCACTTGATAAAGAAAGAAACCAAATAGTTTGATGCAGGGATTTTCTTAGGGTCATAAATTTTGACTCGGTTATTTGTTTGGGCTGAAATTTTATAGGGAGTTGCATCTCGAAGATTTCACTACCATGTCAATAAGATCCTTGAGATAAGACATTGTTTCGATACTTTTTTTGGGCCAAATTCCTTCATATAAGGCCTCAAATTAGGGTTTTAGTGTTTTTACAAGAATTTTTAAATTTGTAATTATCAATTATCTCTTAGTTTATGAACTTAATCAGAAAAGCGAGTTGACAAATAGTGTCACTCTAGTTAGCTCTTAGTTATTGGTCAGTTTTAGAGTCATGTGAGAGTTTCCTAAAATCAGTTGTTTTTTCTAAAATTAGTTGTTTTCGAAAATCTCAGATAGTAGTCATAAGGGGTTGAACTTTCGTTGTAATAGTTAGGATAGAGAAGGAATAAAAGACAGTTATTTTCCATTCTCATGTGTTTGCCTGGTTTTTAGATCCTGTGAATGAATCTCAGTTTTTTGGCTACATCATCTGGAATCAGAGCAGGAAGATGGCTAGGAGAGGAAGAGGAAGAGAAGGCCTTGCTCAGATGCACAAAGATATGAAAAACTTTCAAAGGCAAGTAGCATATCTTACAAACATGTTGGCTAGTCATATAATAATACAAAGAGAAGTGTCTGATGAGGATACAAACCAAGGATATGTAGATCATCATATAGAACATGAAGAAGAACAATTAGAGCTCATGACTTTTGAAGAAAGGACAATCATGGCTCTAGAAGGGAGAAATGATAGGATCAAGATGGAAGTTTCAGAATATGTAGGGAATCTTAAACCAGAGGAGTTAATAAATTGGTTGAACGCCATGGAGATTTTTTTTAATCATGACCTATGCTAGAGGAAAAGAAGGTGAAATTTGAATGCACCAAGTTTAAGGGTCACGACATGATCTGGTGGGATCATGTGCAGAGAGATAGAGAAAAACAAGGAAAAAACAAAATTAGGACCTGGAGCAAGATGGAAAAAACATTGCAAGAAATGTTTTTGCCTCTGGACTATACCTAGACCCTTTTTCCTAGATTTCTTAAATTGAAGCAAAACATGTCCACCTTGGAGGAACTCACAAATGAGTTTTATCAGTTGTCCATTCGTTTGGATCACCAGGAAATTGATGAGAAATTGGATACAGGGTATGTGAATTGTTTAAAATTTTCTATTCAAGATGAACGGAGCATGCATAGGCTTCACAACATGGAAGATGCATACTGATTAGCCTTAAAGGCAAAGTGATCTGAATTTTATGAGAAGAACGAAATGAATACAGATTATTATCAAAAGATGCTTAACACAGAATAACATATATACCATAAAATTGGTTTCTATTCAATAAGGAAATAAGATGAAACTGTAAAATGTAGTGAAAAACAAGCTTGTTAGAATGGTGGTGGCTTATCTATGAGAAGAGATGTGATGGCTATGCTCATTCGCCAGAAGCTAATTACAATGAGGCTCTGAAGGAATTTTTACAATAAACAGGAATGTAAAAAACCATAGAAATCCAAAAACCTAACCCTAGGAGATGAAGCGCCAAAAGTCATGTGGGTCTCGTTTGGCTAAGTTAGTACATCAACTTCCCGGGGTCGTAACTTTTGCATACGATCTTCGTTTTAGGCACACGATAGCCCGTTGGAAAGGTATATTCGAGGAATACACATGTTTCCATTAGAATATGACTCCGTTTATAATTTGACTATGGCAATCCCTAAAAATGTTTCTTAGGGCCTCAAAATCACCCCGGAAGTCAGTGACCCGAAAACTAGGGAAAAACTGCCAAACCGGAAAACTGCCAAAATGAGCCAGTTGGAATAGGTGGGAGGCCATCAAAATCCATTGATCCAGATTTTATGACCAGAACGTAATGAATACAGATTATTAACAGATTCTTAACACAAAATAGTAGAGATACAGTAAAACTGGTTTTCTATTCAATAATGAAATAAGTTGAAACTGTAAAATGCAGCGGAAACAAGCTTGTTGGAATGGTGGTGGCTTATCTCTGAGAAGAGATGTGACGACTGCGCTCATTCACAAGAAGATGATAACAATGAGGCTCTGAAGGCATTTTACAATAAATAGGAATGCAAAAAACCCTAGACATCCAGAAACCTAACCCTAAGAGATGAAGCACCAAAAGTCATGTGGGCCCCGTTTGGGTAAGTTAGTACATTAACTTCCCGAGGTCGTAACTTTTGCATATGATCTCCATTTTAGGAGTATGATAGCTAGTTGGAAAGGTATCGTCGAGGAGATTCATTTTGGGGCCTCAATGATTCCATAGGAAATCATTGAGAAGCTCGATCCCAAAAAACCTTCATTTAGGCCCTCAAAATGGCCCTTGAAGTGAAAACTGCTAAAAATCGTAAATTGCCAAAATTGCCAGAAAACTATTTTTACCCAGTTGGAAAAGGTGGGTGGCCACCGATATCCATATGGACCAATCCTACCTCCTTAGGAAGTAATGGTCTCCATTGCATTGAGTTCCCCCATCAGATGAGGAAATTTCTGTTGAATTTGGCCTCGAGTGAGCCACTTGCCTTGGTGCAGGAGTTGCCCTGCTTTGACAACTCGATAAAGCTGGATCCTTTGCTGTTGAGTTCCCTTGATCTGTGTGTCCACAATATGATCGCTAGATGCCTGTTGGATGTAGTCAGGGTTGAGCTCTTTTGGTGTCAGTTGTTCTGCTACGTCTTAGGTGTCCAATAATGGTGGGAAATAAGGGCGAAGGAGATCCACGTTGAACATTGGGTGCAGGCCAAGGAAAGGTGGAATGTTGAGCTCAAAATAATTATCCCCCATGACCTTGGTGATGGTGTACGACCCACAATGGAGTGGGTGAATCTTTCGACGAGGTCCTGCAAGGCGTTCTTTCTGCAAGTGCAACCAAACTTTGTCTCCAACCTGAAACTTATGTGGCACTCGATGTTGATCATGACGTTGTTTGTACTTGTCATTGGACTTTTGTAGGATATCCTAAACCTGTTAGCGGATGTGCTGGATCCGTTCAATGAACCGGGTGGCTTTGTCAGCTTCAGTTGGAAAAAGAGATGAGTTGGTCGAGGTGACCACAAGGGGAATTGCAACATCTATGGGACCCAATGGTTGGAATCCCAACCCCACCTGAAAGGGGTTGTGGACGGTTGAGCTATGAAGGGCTCAGTTGTATCTATGCTAGACATAGGGAAGGCTCTCATCCCATGTGCAAGGGTTCTTTGAATTATACATGTGAAGGATATGCACGACCATTCGATTTACGACCTTGGTTTGGCCATCTGTCTAGGGGTGGAAGGTCGTGGATTTGGTTAGCTTGGTGTCCAATAGTGACCAGAGGCTCGATCATAATGTGCTGAGAAATCGACTGCCCCTATCTGAGACAATGGTTTGTGGGAGTCCAAAATGTACCCAAACCCGTTAAAAGAAGAGCTTGGCAATGGCCTCTACTGTGATGCTCTTCTTGCAGGCAACCAAGATTGCCATATTAGAAAAGCAGTCAACAACCACAAAAACACAATCATTTCCCCGCTTGGTGGATAGGAGGCCCAACATGTAGTCCATTGAGATGGATTCCCATGGCCTGTCAGGAGTAGGAAGAGGGGTGTACATGCCCTATTTCTTAGTGGTTGGTTCGACAATAGCGCAGGCAGTGCAGGACCTGATATACTTGTTGACCTCCTGTTGGAGTTTCGGCTAGTAGAAATGTTTCTATAACATCACCATTTTCTTTTCGACACCGAAGTTTCCTGCCACCCGACTGTAGTGGGCTTCAAAGATCAACTTCACTCGCTCTCTTTATGGAACACATATATGGCCCAGATGACACAACAACCCATACTAAAGATAGAAATTATCGACAAATATGTTTGCACCCAACATTTGGTAGGTGGTGATGAAGTCTGGGTCTGTCTCATAGAGTTAGGGCCATCCAGAGGTCTCATGGACGTAAGAGTCTAGCACCGTGGTGAGTGTCATGACTGGTGGTCTGCTAAGGAAATCAACGACGCAATTGGTGCTTCCTGTTTTATACTTGATGTTGAGGTTGAATTGTTGCAAGTATGTGGACCACTTTTGATGGTGGTCATTCTGCAATTTTCCTTGTATCTGCATAAACTGCAGTGGCTTATGATCACTATGGATGACTCTCTCCTTCCCAAGAATGTAATGTCTCCACTGGTGGCAGGCTTGCACAATGGAGTGAATTTCTTTGTCGTAAGTAGGGTACTTATGAACAACATCAGATAGTGTCTCACTATGATAGGCCACGAGGTGGTCGTGCTAAGTGAGAATGACACCCACAACATAGTCTGAAGCATCTGTCTCGATCTCAAAAGGATGTTGCAGGTCTGGTAGTGAAAGTACTGGGGATGAGCACAAGCGCTGCTTCAAATCATCGAATGGTTGTTGTTGGGACCGACCCCACGCAAATATTTCCTTACCACCACCCCTGGTGATTTGGCTGAGGGCCCAGGAAATATGGGAGAATCCCAACACAAACCTGTGGTAGAAATTGGCAAGGCCCAAGAAGATTCGAAGCTTAGTGAGTGTGGTTGGGGCTGGCCAGTCACAGATGACTTGGATCTTGGTTAGATCCACATGTACACCATGTTGATCAATGATGTAGCCCAGGTAATGGATCCTGTCCATGCCGAAGGAGCATTTTTCCAAGTTGGCGTATAGCTTGTGCTGCCGCAGGGTGTGAAGAACCTGCTGAATATGCTACAAGTGTTCGGACCAAGTCTTTCTATAAATGAGAATGTCATCCAGATACACCACTACAAAATTATTGGTGAATGGTCACAGGATATCGTCCATCATCCTCATGAAAGTGGTTGGATCATTTGTCAAACCAAAGGGCATGACCAACCATTCAAAAAGGCCTTCCTTTGATTTGAAGGCGGTCTTCCATACATCTGTCTGTTCTATCGGGACCTGGTGGTAGCCAGACTTCAGATCAATCTTACTGAAGTATTTATCCCCCATGAGTTGATCAAGGAGGTCTTCGATTCGGGGAATCGGGTATCAGTTTTTGACTGTGATTTTATTCATAGCCCGGTAATCAATGCAAAGTCGCCAGGTTCCATATTTCTTTTGTACCAGCACGATTAGGCTCCCGCAAGGTGATGAGCTGGGATGGATGTGCCCCTTGTGGAGTAGTTCTTGGATTTTTTGCTTGATCTCCTCATTCTCTAACAGAGAGCAATGATATACTGACCCATTGGGCAGCGGTGCACCGGGGGTTAGATCGATGGGGTGCTTGACCTGGAAATGCAAAGGTACCCCAATAGGTGAGGAGAAGATATCTGAGTATTCTTCCACGACCTTATCTACTTGCTTATGCTACATGGAGAGGTCAGCCGTAGAGACCCTGGATGTGGTTGTGATCTTTCGCTTATTCTGAGAGCGAATCACAAAGAAGACAAACTTCCCTGTCTAAGACATGATCTTCCTACATTGCTTAGTAGAGATCAAGGAAATAACACTAGGTGGGACTACCTCAGGTATCCTGTACAATTTCCTGTTCAAAGTAATAATAACACTACGAGGCCTAGACTCATATACAACATGACATTTCATAAATAAGGTTGGCCCAAAAGAACATCACAAACTTCGAGAGGAGCAAAATCACACAATACCTCATCTTTGAAGGGCTTGATGCCGTATGACAGTCGACACTGTTGGCTGACGCGAAGATCGCTTCCTTGGTGAAGCCATCGAATGGTGTAGGGTTGTTGGTGAGGCATTGTGGGCAGGGCCAACCACTTGACAACCTCTACAGAGATAAGGTTCTTCTGGCTATCGCTATCAATGATGAAGTGCAGTGGGGTGCCTTTTACCCACATTTGCAAATAGAAGAGATGTTCTCCTTCTTCTGTCTCATCTGGTTCACCAGGCTGGAGCTTGGTGGTAGCAATGGTGGCATTGGGTTCCACGTCAATGATCCATCTTCCCTTTTCTGGTTTTGGATTAGAGTCATAATTCACATCTGATTCAGAGGCTTTCACTTCAGCCACCAACGACTGCTTTGAGAGACAATCATCAGTTTTATGCCAAGGGCTCTTATGGAAGTCACACCACTTTCCGGTATCTTCTTTGTCTTTCCAATGTCCTTCTTTTCTTGCAGCGTGGACTAGTTGTCCTGATACTATCCATATTTTCTCTATCCTTTGTTCTATGGGTTGGGGCTTCCCTTTCCTGGCTTTTGTTGTGAGGGGTTCCCAGGCACAAATTGCCACGTCTTTTGTTTGAGCTTCTGCTTGATTTTGACGGCATATTGGTAGGCTGCGCCCAAGGATGAGATGTCTAGAAATTACATTTCGGTTTGGATGTTTCTATGCAGAGCACTGCGATACTTGAGCACCAAATTTCGCTCTGAATTTTTGATACCCAGCTTGGTGCGCAAGGTATGGAATATATTTGTGAAATCTGGCACTGCTTGGTCTCTTTCTTGCCGCAGTGTGGTCCATTTGGTATATAAGTCGTCATAACTTCTAACAGGGTAGTATTGTTCCTTAATAGCATCCTTGAAGGAATCCCAGGTGGCTATGACTATAAATAATGAGGGTTCCTCTATTTCCTTTTGCTCACAGAACGTTTACCACCAATCTTTGACATGGGGGATGACTTTGAGGAGCGCAAAAGTAATCTTTTCTCTATTCGAGAAGTTAAGGACATAAAAATACCCTTCTAGTAGATTCAACCACTTGTCTACAACATCTGTGTCTATCTAACCTTCAAATATAGGAATATCGAAGTTTATTTGTACCTTGAAGGGGGTGGCACCTTCGCTTGAAGAAGATGTGTCGCCTGTTGGTAGTTGCCGAAGGATTTGCGTGAAACTATCCATCATATCGTTCCTCTGTTGCATGAGGGATTCCTCAATCAACAGTTTGAAAGGATCTCCTATCCCGTCATCTTTATTTTATCCTACCATGAGAGGTCACTTGAGTGTGAGAGAGATTTTTTCCTCAAGAGAAACAAGCTCAAGACCCAACTCTTTGTACTCTGACCTCGTTGGGGACATGCATTAAGACGACAAGGAGCAGACCGCTCTGATACCACTGATATAGATTTTATGAGCATAACGAAATAAATACATATTATTAACATATTCTTAACATAAAATAGTAGAGATACAGTAAAACTAGTTTTCTATTCAATAATGAAATAAGCTGAAATTGTAAAATGTAGCGGAAACAAGCTTGTTGGAATGGTGGTGGCTTATCTCTGAGAAGAGATGTGACGGTTGCGCTCATTCGCAAGAAGATGATTACAATGAGGCTCTGAAGGCATTTTACAATAAATAGGAATGCCAAAAACCCTAGAAATCCAGAAACCTAACCCTAAGAGATGAAGCACCAAAAGTCATGTGGGCCCATTTTGGGTAAGTTAGTACATTAACTTCCCGGGGTCGTAACTTTTGCATACGATCTTCGTTTTAGGCGTATGATAGCCCGTTGGAAAGGTATCATCGAGGAGATTCATTTTGGGGCCTCAATGATCCTGTAGGACATCATTGAAAATATCTATCCCAAAAACCCTTCATTTAGGCCCTCAAAATGGCTCCTGAAGTGAAAACTGCTAAAAATAGTAAATTGCCAAAATTGCCAGAAAACTATTTTGAGCCAGTTGGAAAAGGTGGATGGCCACCGATATCCATATGGATCATCCATATGGATAAATCCTCCCCCCTTAGGAAGAAATGGTCTCCATTGCGTTGAATGACCCTATTAGATGAGGAAATTTCTGTTGAATTTGGCCCCGGGTGAGCCACTTGCATTGGTGCAGAAGCTTCCCTGCTTTGAAAACTCGATAAAGTTGGATCCTTTGATGGAGAGTTCCCTTGAACTGTTTGTCCACAATATTATCACTAGATTCATGTTGTATGCAGTCGAGGTTGAGCTATGTTGGTGTCAACTGTTATTTTACCTCTGAGGTGTCAAATAATGGTGGGAAATAAGGTCGAAGGAGATCCACGTTGAAAACTGGGTGCAGGCCGAGGAAAGGTGGAATGTGGAGCTCAAAATAATTATCACCCACAACCTTGGTGATGGTGTATGACCCATAACAGAGTGGGTGAAGCTTATGATGAGGTCCTATAAGGCGTTATTTCTACAAGTGAAACTAAACTTTATCGCCCACCTAAAAGTTATGTGTCACCCGGTGTTGATCATGGCGCTGCTTGTACTTGTCATTGGACTTATGTAGAATATCCTAAACCCGTTGGTGAATGTGCTGGATCCTCTCAATGAACTGGGTGGATTTGTCAGCTTCAGTTGGAGCAGGAGATGAGTAGATTGAGGTGACCGCAAGGGGTAGTGCAACATCTATGGGACCCAATGGTTGGAATCCTAGCCCCACCTGAAAGGGGTTGTAGTCAGTTGAGATATGCAAGGTTCAGTTGTAGTTATGCTAGATGTAGGGAAGACTCTCATCCAATGTGTGAGGGTTCTTGGAATTATACATGCACAGGATATGTACGATCATTCGATTTATGACCTTGGTTTTCCATCTATTTGGGGGTTGAAGGCCATGGATTTGGTGAAAGCTTGGTGTCCAACAGTGACTAGAGTCTCGACCAAATTGTGCTGCGAAATTGACTGTCCCAATTTGAGACAATGGTTTGTGGGATTCCAAAATGTACCCAAACTCGTTCAAAGAAGATCTTGGCAGTGGCCTCTGCTGTGATGTTATTCTTGCAGGTGGCCATAATATCCATCTTAGAAAAGTGATCAACAACCACAAAAACACATTCATTTCCCTGCTTGGTGGACATGAGGCCCGACATGTAGTCCATTGAGATGGATTCCCATGTCCTCTCATGAGTAGGTAGAGGGGTGTATGGGCCCTGTTTGTTAGTGGTCAGTTTGGAAATAGAAAAGGTAGTGCAGGACCTGATATACTTGATGACCTTATGTCGATGTTTCGACCAGTAGAAATGTTTCTCCAGCATTACCACTGTATTTTCAATGACGAAGTGTCATGCCACTCGACTGTAGTGGGATTCCCAGATCAACTTTGATCACTTGCTTCATGGAACACAAATATGGCCTAAACGACGCAACAACCCATCCTGAAGATGGAAATTAGCAACAACTTTGTTTGTGCCCAACATTTGGTAGGTGGTGGTGAAGTCCAAGTATTTCTCATAGAGTTGGGGCCATCCAGAGGTCTCATGGCCACAAGAGTGGTGAGTGCTACAATTGGAGGTCTATTGAGGCAATGTGCGACGTGGTTGTTGATTCCTATTTTATCCTTGATGTTTAGGTGGAATTGTTGCAAGTATGTGGACCACTTCTGATGGCAGTCATTCTGCAATTTTCCTTGTGTTTTCATGAACAACAGTGGCTTATGATCAGTGTGGATGACTGTCTCCTTCCCAAGAATGTAATGTCTCCACTGACAGCATGCTTGCACAATGGAGTACATTTCTTTTTCATAAGTAGGGTACTTACATACATCATTTGATAGTGTCTCACTATCATATGAAACTATCATACGATACCCACAACATAGTCTGAAGCATCTGTCTCGATCTCAAAGGGTTGTTGTAGGTCCAATAGTGAAATTACTGGGGTTGAGCACAAGTGTTGCTTCAAATCATCAAACGCTTGTTGTTGGGACTGACCCCACAAAAATTTCTCCTTACCAACACCCCTGGTTACTTGGTTGAGGGTCCATGCAATATGGGAGAATCCCAACACGAACCTGCGGTTGAAATTGACAAGGCCCAAGAAGCTCTGAAGCTCAGTGAGTGTGGTTGGGGCTGGCCAGTCACGAATGACTTGTATCTTGTCCGGATCCACATGTACACCATGTTGATCAATTATGTAGCCTAGGTAATGGACCCTGTCCATGATGAAGGATCATTTTTCCAAGTTGGCGTATAGCTTGTGTTGTCCCGGAGTGTGCAAAACCTCTTGAATATGCTGCAAGTGTTCTACCCAAGTCTTTTTGTAAATGAGAATGTCGTCCAGATACACCACTACAAAAGTATTATTGAATGGTCACAGGATATCATCCATCATCCTCATGAAAGTGGTTGGAGCATTTTTCAAACCAAAGGGCATAACCAACCATTCAAAAAGACCTTCCTTTGACTTGAAGGTAGTCTTCCATACATCTGTATGTTCTATCAGGACCTGGTGGTAGCCATATTTCAGATCAATCTGACTGAAGTATTTGGCCCTCGTGAGCTGATCAAGGAGGTTGTTGATTCGGGGAATCAGGTACCAGTTTCTGACTGTGATTTTATTCATGGCTCGGTAATCAATGAAGAGTCGCTAGGTTCCATATTTCTTATGTAGAAACATGATTGGGCTCCCACAAGGTGATGAGCTGGGACAGATGTGGCCATTGCAGAGCATTTCTTGGATCTGTTGCTTGATATCCTCAGTTTCTAACAGAGAGAGGTGGTAGATTGGCCCATTAGGCAGAGGTGCATCGGGGCTCAGATTGATGGGGTGCTTGACCTGATAGTGTAGAGATACCTCGGTAGGTGAGGAGAAGATATCCAAGTATTCTTCCATGACCTTATCCACTTAATTTTGTTGTGTGGAGAGGTTGGCCACATATACCCTAAATGTGGTTGCGATATTTCGCTCATTATGAGAGTGAATCATGAATAATACAAACGTCCCCATCTAAGAGATGACCTTCTTGTATTACTTGACAAAGATCAAGGAAATAGCACTAGGTGGGACTGCCTCGGGTATCCTGTACAATTTCTATTCAAAGTAATAATAACACTACAAGGCCTAGACTCATATACAACCTGGCTTTTCCATAAATATGTTTGTCCCAAAAGAACATTACAAACTTTGAGAGGGGAAACATCACACAATACCTCGTCTTTGAAGGGCTTGATGTCGTATGACATGCGACATTGTTGGCTGATGCAGATGTTGCTTCCTTGGCAAAGCCATCTGATGGTGTAGGGCTGTGGGTGCAGTGTTGTTAGTAGGGCAAGTCGCTTGACAACCTCTACTGAGATGAGGTTCTTCTGGCTACCGCTATCAACAATGAAGTGCAGCGGGGTAACCTTCACCCACATATGTGAATGAAAAAGGTGTTTGCCTTCCTCTGGCTGATCTGGTTCACCGGGATTGAGCTTGGTGGTAGAAACGGTAGCACTCGGTTTTGCATCAATGATCCATATCCCCCTTTCTAGTTCTGACTCAGAGTCAAAACCCGCATCTGATTCAGATTCTTTCACCTTAGCCACCAACGACTTATTTGAGCGACAATCAAAAGTGTTATGCAAGGGGCTCTTATGGAAGTCGCACCACTTCCTGATATATTTCTTTGTCTTTCTGGTGTCCTTCTTTGCTTGTGGCTTGGAGTAGTTGTCCTAAGGTGGTCCATATTTTCTCTGTCCTTTGTTCTACAGGTTGGGGCCACCCTTTCCTGACTTTTACTGTGCGGGGTTTTGAGGCCCAAATTTTCGCGTCTTTTGTTTGAGCTTCTGCTCGGTTTTGATGGCATATCGATAGGCCACACCCAAGGATGAGATGTCCAGAAACTCCATTTCCGCCTCGATGTATCTATGCAAACCAATGTGATACTTGAGCACTAGATGTCGCTCAAAATATTTGATACCCAACTTGGTGCGCAAGGTATGGATGATATTTATGAACTCGGGCATTGCTTGGTCTCTTTCCTGTCACTGTGTGGTCCATTTTTTGTACAGGTCGTCATAACTTCCAACATGGTAGTATTGTTACTTAATAGCATCCCTGAAGGACTCCCAGGTGACTATGACTGTAAATAATGAGTGTTCCTAATCCAGGTGGATATCGGTGGCCACCCACCTTTTCCAACTGGCCCAAAACATGTTTCTAGCAATTTTGGTAATTTACTATTTTTAGCAGTTTTTTTCGGGTCCTGAACTTCCAGGGCCATTTTGAGGCCCTAAACAATGTTTTCTTGGGTATGTTGCTCTCGAAAAATACCATATATGATGCTATTTTGTCTCAAGCGTTGTAGGCCTCGGATAGATCTTTCCAACTAGCTATCATACGCCTAAAACAGAGATCGTATGCAAAAGTTACGACCCCAAGAAGTTGATGCACCAACTTACCCAAATGGGGCCCACATGACTTTTGGCGCTTCATCTCCTAGGGTTAGGTTTTTGGATGTCTATGAATTTTGGCATTCCCATTTATTGTAAAAGGGCCTTCAGAGCCTCATTGTAATCATCTTCTTGCGAATGCGAGTAGCCATCACATCTCTTCTTAGAGATACGCTGCCACCATTCTAGCGAGTCTTTCACTCTGTATTTTTATAGTCTCTGTACATTTCTTTCATTAATAGAAATCGTGTATTACTGTATCTCTATGTTTATGGTTGCATCTCTGATATATTTATGTTATATTATTGAATATCTGTGATATCTCTGTGCATTTATTTATTATATCTCCGATCTCATTTCGTGCCGAAAATAATCCGGATCAGTGGTATCAGAGCAGGCTGCTCTTGATTGTTTTTTTCAGTGCATGTCCCCGATGAGGTTCGAGTATAGCAAGTTGGGTCTCAAGCTTGTCTCTCTTGAAGACAATTTCTCTCGCACACCCAAGAAACCCTCAATGGCAGAAGAAAAGAAAATCAACGGAGCAGACGATCCTATCAATCTGTTGCTTGAGCAAGCTCTCACACGACAGAGGGACGAAATGATGGAGAATTTTTCCCACATCCTTAAACGCCTGCCGATAGCATCAGGCGCATCTTCATCAAGCAACCACTTTGGAGGCACCTCGCCTTTCAAGGTACAAGTTAATTTTGATATTCCTGTATTTGAAGGACAAATAGATGCAGAAGCCCTAGAAAAATGGTTAACTCTGCTATAAGGTTATTTCTCTGTTTACAATTTTGCCGACAAAGAAAAGATCACCTTCGCACTCCTTAAATCTCTCCCTCATGTCAAACATTGGTGGGAAACTTACTGGGAGCAAAGTTCCATAGAGGAGTCTGGAATATATGGGGCCGATCCCACTTGGGAATTTTTTATGGATGCGGTAAAGGAACAGTATTATCCTATTGGCAACTACAAAGACCAGTACATGAGATGGACAACACTACGGCAAGAGAGGGGCCAATCAGTTCCGGAGTTCACCAATAGATTCCATACCTTGTGCACCAAGATGGGTATCAAAGACTTTGAACGACATTTGGTTCTGAAATACCGTGGGGCCCTACACAGATACATCCAAACTGAAATGGATTTTTTGGACATCTCATCACTCAGTGCTGCCTATCGATATGCTGTTAAAATCGAGCAGAAATTTAAGCACCAGAACAAACGGGAGTTCGGGTCTGCAAATCCAAAACAACCAAAGTATGAAAAAGATATCCCTAACAAACAGTCTCCCAAAAACCAGTCCAATCCACAGGAAAAGAAGGGTTACGGGAAGACAAAGAAGGACACCGAAAAATGGTGTGATTTCCACAAAAGCCCCTGGCACAACACTGATGAATGTTGCTCAAAACAGTCATTGGTGGCCGAGATCAAAGACAAGGAGCCGAACCCTGATTCTGAATCTGATTCTGAAAATACTGGTAAAAGACAGATCATCGACGTAGACCCCACTGCTATTCCCGTGACCGCAACAATTAACCCAGAAGAACCAACAGATCCAGAAGAGGGGGAGCGCCTATTTCATTCCGAGATGTGGGTGAAGGGGACCCCACTGCATTTTATTGTTGATAGCGGAAGCCAGAAGAACATCATCTCAGTAGAGGTCGTCAAACAGTTAGGATTGTTGACAACACCACACCCACAACCATACAACATTGGGTGGCTTTGCCAAGGACGAGATATTCGTGTTAGCCAGCAGTGTCGATTGTCATACGACATACAACCCTTCAAGGATGAGGTATTATGTGATGTTTCCCCACTGGATGTTTGTGATGTTCTCTTGGGCCAGCCATATATGTGGAAACTCCATGCTATCTATGAGTCTCGACCTCGTAGTGTCATTATTACTCTGGGGGGTCATCTCTACAGGATACCAGAGGTAGTTCCAACTACTACCCCACCTAAATAGTGCCACAAGGTAGTATCTCATACTACAAAATTCATCTTCTCCACAATCTGTTCAAAAGGGGAACAAAAGGATACTGCAACCACTACAACCTCGGCCCAAGCACCTTCTATCCACCATAAGCAGGTCGACAAGGTTGCAGCAAAGCACAAAGATTCCTTCTACACACAGTCATCTCATGTAGCCAAACTGGTTAAAAAGGTCCAACCCTTCTAGCCACAGGTTCGTGACGACCTTCAACAAACCAAGCAACGCGACGGTTCCAACAAGGCAATTAACTCACCAAGATTCAGATTCAACAATCGCTTTCCCCTCTCCCCCGGGAACTCAATGCAATGAAGACCATTGCTTCCTAAGGAGGGAGGATTGATCCAGGTGGATATCGGTGGCCACCCACCTTTTCCAACTGGCCCAAAACATGTTTCTGGCAATTTTGGTAATTTACTATTTTTAGTAGTTTTTTTTTCGGGTCCTGAACTTCCGGGGCCATTTTGAGGCCCTAAACGATGTTTTCTTGGGTATGTTCCTCTCACAAAATAGCATTTACAATGCTATTTTGTCTTGAGCATTGTAGGCCTTGGATAGATCTTTCCAACGAGCTATCATACGCCTAAAACGGAGATCATATGCAAAAGTTACGACCCCAGGAAGTTGATGCACCAACTTACCCAAACGGGGCCCACATGAATTTTGGCGCTTCATCTCCTAGGGTTAGGTTTTTGGATGTCTAGGACTTTTGGCATTCCCGTTTATTGTAAAAGGGCCTTCAGAGCCTCATTGTAATCATCTTCTTTCGAATGCGAGTAGCCATCACATCTCTTCTTAGAGATAAGCTGCCACCATTCTAGTGAGTCTTTCACTCTGTATTTTTATAGTCTCTGTACATTTATTTCATTAATAGAAATCGTGTATTACTGTATCTCTATGTTTATGGTTGCATCTCTGATATATTTATGTTATATTATTGAATATCTGCGATATCTCTGTGCATTTCTTTATTATATCTCTGATCTCATTTCGTGCCGAAAATAATCTGGATCAGTTCCTTTGTTTCCTTCTGCTCACAAAAAGTTTCCCACCAATATTTGACATGGGGAACGACTTTGAGGAGCAAAAAATTAATATTTTCTCTATTCGAGAAGTTATGGACAAAGAAATACACTCCTAGAAGATTCAACCATTTTTCTACAACATCTGCATCTATCTGTCCTTCAAATAGAGGAATATTGAAATCGATTTGTACCTTGAAGGGGGTGACGCCTCCGTTTGAGGAAGATGAGTCACCTGTTGGTAGCCACCGAAGGATTTGTAGAAAACTATCCATCATCTCGTTCCTATGTTGCATGAGGGCTTCCTCGAGAAATTTTTTGAAGGGATCTCCTATCTTGTCGTCTTTCTTTCCTCCTACCATGGGAGGTCACTTGGGCGTGCGAGAGATTTTTTCCTCAAGAGAAATAAGCTCAAGACCCAATTCTTTGTACCCTGACCTCATTGGGGACATGCATTAAGAACGACAAGGATCACAATGCTTTGATACCACTGATCCATATTTTATGAGAAGAACGAAATGAATACAGATTATTATCAAAAGATCCTTAACACATAATAACAAATATGCAGTAAAATTGGTTTCTATTGAAAAAGGAAATAAGTTGAAACTATAAAATGCAGCAGAAAACAAGCTTGCTAGAATGATGGTGGCTTATCTCTGAGAAGAGATGTGACGGCTACGCTCATTCGCTAGAAGATGATTACAATGAGGCTCTGAAGGCCTTTTTACAATAAACGGGAATGTCAAAAACCCTAGACATCCAAAAACCTAACCCTGGGAGATGAAGCGCCAAAAGTCATGTGGGCCTCGTTTGGGTAAGTTGGTACATCAACTTCCCAGGGTCGTAACTTTTGCATACGATCTTCATTTTAGGCACATGATAGTCTGTTGGAAAGGTCCATCTAAGGAATACACATGGTTCTGTTAGACTTTGACTTCATCTACAATATGATTGTGGCAAGCCCTAAAAACATTGGTTAGGGCCTCAAAACGGCCCCAGAAGTCAGGGACCCAAAAACTAGTAAAAAATTGCCAAAATGAAAAATTGCCAAAATGAGCCAATTGGAATAGGTGGGAGGCCACTGCAATCCATATGGATCACCTAGTAAAATCAAAACCAACAATTTTCTCAAATGAATAGAGGAGAAAGGAGGGGTACATCGCATGCCTCATGGGGTGGTTTTAACTATGGTAGAGGTGAATCATCCCAAGGAGCTTAGAAAGCAGAAGATACTTGACAAGGTAACTTGAATCAGCCATGAGGAAGAGGATTTCATGGGGGTAGAGGTTATGGTGGTGGAATAGGAGGACCTTATCTATGTTTCAAGTGTGGTGTAGAGGATCATCGAGCATTTGAATGCCCAAATTATAACCTGAAAGAGCTGAAGCAAGGACAACAACCTAGTTTGAACTTGATCTAAGTTGAGAATGAAGAAGGAGTTGAATTTGAAGTCCCACTTGATATGGGGAGAGTCTCATTATATAGAGTTCAATGATGATTATGGAAAAATATAAAAGGAAGAGTAGTGACAATGAATATTCTTGGCTTCAGACAAATATTTTTCGAACCAAATGCACTTCCGAGGGAAAGGTATGTCAAGTTGTTGTTGATAGTGGCACTTGTGAGAATATGGTTTCCAAAGAGATGGTAGATAAGTTGAAATTACGCTATGAAACACATCCCCATCCTTAGCGAATTACATGGTTCAAAAAGGGGAATAAATTCACCATTAATAAAATATGTTTGATCAAGTTTTCCATCTGTAAGACTTATAAAGATGAAGCATGGTTTGATGTCATTCTGATGGATGCATGCCATCTATTATTGGGAAGGCCTTAGAAATATGAAATAAAATTCATGCATGATGGAGGAAAGAATACCTAGACCTTTTGGAAGGATGGATCGAAAATCATCTTATTACCCCTTAAGGATGAGGGAAAAACTGAGAATGTGTCGTTAGAAAGAGATTTTGTTAAGGAAACAAAGACAACAGGATTATGCTATGCATTAATAGTGCAAAAAGGAGCCATGGAAGACATACCAATTCCTACTGAAGTGGCCAAGTTACTAGAAGAATATGTTGATGTTATCCCTAATGAAATACCTGATGGTGTTACATGAAAGAGGTATATTCAACATCACATTGATCTAATCCCATGATCATATTTACTGATCCGAAATCGGATCCAGGAGCCTGTCAGGGCATGGGAAATGCTCAAAAATGAAAGTGCTCAGAATCCGACGAAACCAACACCACGACGTCCGGCTCGTCTTCCTGATTCCGGTGGTATAATTTTTATCGCAAACGGAGTTCGTATGAGGGAGATATCGCATTCTGTCCGCCGAGCCAAACAGGCAAAAATTTTGACTTTGCTGACTGTGCAGTCCGTATAGTCCGTACGGATGCTGACGTGGCATGACCGCACGTGCGACATGTGGCAAGTCCGTACAGCTGACGTGGCGGCGTCCCTACAGTGACATGGCAGTCTCAGGAGATGACACGTGGCGGAGTCCGTACAGGACACGTGGCAGCCTCAGGCAGTGACATGTGTCAGGCAGTTTTGGCTTTTCCAGTGTACGGTTGGACCAATCCCAAGGTGACACGTGTCACCACTGGAAGGGTGACACATGGCACGGGATGACGTCAGCAGTGTATGGCGGATGACGTGGCAGTGACGCGTGGCAAGTGACTGGGCGTACGGCGGATGACGTGGCAGGTGACAGGGCAATGACGCGTGGCAGTACGGCAAGCAACGTGGGCCAATCAAGTGCTGACATGTGGCACCGTTCGGGTGAATGGTAAGGTGCCACGTGGCCCAATCACGGGCTGCCATGTGGCACCCCAGGTTTAGCCAATGACGGCTGGGTCAAAAGTTTTTGGGGCCCGGGGGATTCGAACCCCGGACCTCCTGCCTCCGTCTACGCCTTAACACCGTTTGGCTAACCATTACACCACACTATATGACTTGTTATGTGGGCGACACATATTATATTTTTGTTGGTTGGAGTTTGGATTCGGCGGGAAAAGGGCCGGGGCCTAAGCCCCAGCCCTCGGCTTACCATACAACCCTCCGATAGGACCATAGGCGCGGCGTGTTAAACATGCGTGCGGTGCGATATAACCGTTGCAACGAGAACCGGGCGTGGTTTAAAGTTACGGTTCAAAGTATGTCCGGGTTAACACATGTGACCGAACTATATGCGCATTTCCACAATGCGACCAGGTGCCAATGTGGTTTGGGGGCCAGCGCTAGCCCTTTGGGCTATAGCGCTTGGCCATATTAAATGCCATGTGACCGTGCCAAGAGGGCGTGTGCCCAAGAAAAGGGGCTTAGCCCGTTATTTAACCATTTTATATAGTTAAAGTGGGTTTTTCAACCACTTTCATTAATTAAATATAATTTAACTCCATTTGTTATGTAATTGGGAGTTATTGGGCTTTTTAAAAGCCTAATTCTTGGGAGGAAGTTGGAGATTGAAACCAACTTTCCCAACTATTTAACCAAGGCCATGTTGAGGCCAGTTGGTGAGCTTTTGGGATGCTTTGAGAGCTTTTTGACGGTTTTGGAGAGCAAAGATGCTGAGGCAAAGCCAGGTCTAAGCCAGATTGAGGCAGAGGAGCTGTTGAGGTAGAGATGTTGTCGGACGATTTCTGAGAGTTCGGTATATCCGTTTCAGGTGTCGTAAGTTGTGCAAGATTCTAGAGATCATGGAGAACAAGACCAGATCAGTCTAGGAGCCAATCGGCAATTGTAAAGATGTACTAATAAACTTTCAAAAATAAATCAAGAAGCCTCCCTCACAGAGAAAAGGCCCGGAGACGTAGGCAAAGTTGCCGAACTCCGTTATCAAATTTGTGCATAATGGTTTGCTGCTTTTCATTGCATTTCAGATTTGCTTATATGTCTATGGCTGTATAATTCATTTGCTTTTCTCGCAACTTTCATTAAGTTTCCCAATGGTGAATTAATGCATGTGAATAAAACTCAACCATAGTCATTTCGAAAAATCCTGACGGATCATTTACCTAATTAGAAATCCTATAGGATGAGTCCTACAAAACATGCAGAGCTCAACCAACAAATGACATAACTTATAAAGAAAGGTTTGGTAAGAGAAAGCATGAGTCCCTATGTTGTGTTGGAATTGTTGACTCCAAAAAATGATAATACATGGAGGATGTGCACAGATAGTAGAGAAATCAACAAAATTACCATCAAATATCAGTTTCCTATACTGCACTTAGAAAACATGATGGATGTGCTAATCAGAGATAAATATTTTAGTAAGATTGATTTGAGAAGTGGATATCGCCATATCCGGATTCGTGAAGGGGATGACTGGAAGAATGCCTTCAAGACCAAGGATCGACTATATGAATGGATGGTGATGCCATTTGGGTTGTCCAATGTACCTAGTACTTTCATGTGGTTGATGAATATTGTGCTTTGACCTTATATTAGTAAGTTTGTTGTTGTTTATTTTGATGACATCCTATTTTTCAGTAACAACAAAGAAGATCACTTGCAACATTTAAAAATTATATTAGATGCATTGAGAAAACATCAACTTTATGCAAACCTAAAGAAATATAGGTTCCTGCAAGAAATTTTTGTATTTATGGGATTTGTCATCTCCGAAGGAGTCAAGATGGATTCAGAGAAGGTGAGAGCAATTTTGGAGTGGCCTAGTCCTAGGATCTTAGCCTAGGTAAGAATTTTTCATGGGATGGATTCCTTTTACCGAAAATTTATTTGAAATTTTAGCAGTATTGTAGGACCCATAACAGATTGCACCAAAGGAAAGACATTTGTGTGGACCAATGAAGCTGATGAAATTTTTAAGTGTCTAAAGAAGAAGGTAATTGAGGCACCCATATTAGCCTTACCATATTTTGATAAAGTGTTTGAGGTAAACTGTGATGATTCACATGTAGGCATTGGAGATGTACTTAGCCAAGTAGGTACACCAATTGCATTGTTTAGTGAAAAGTTGAATGAGGTAAGAAAGAACTACTCCACATATCATGTAGAATTTTATGCAATTGTGCAAGCATTGCGACATTGGAGGCATTGTTTAATGCGAAAATAGTTTTTGTTATTTACCGATCACATTGCATTAAAATATGTAAACAACCAAAATAAATTTAACAATAGATATGCAACATGGGTCTCATTCTTACAAGGCTACACCTTTGTTCTGAAGAAAAAATCAGGACGACAAAATCAAGTTGCAAATGCTTTGAGTTGGTGCACTAGTCTTTTGAAAACCATGGAAAATCAAGTAATTGGGTTTTCTGCATTAAAGGATCTTTATGTGTCTGAAAATGATTTTTGGGAGATTGTGGAACAATTGAAGAATCCAATCGCTGGGAACATGGATCTTAATCAGGGTGAATATTTTATGCAAGATGGACACCTCTTCAAAGTAAAACAACTATGCATTCCAATTGGTTCAATGAGGGAAAATATTATCAGAGACCTTCACAATAGTGGTTTGGCATGACATTTTGTAAAGGATAAGACACTATCCTTAATCGAAGATAAGTATTACTGGATGAAGATGGAAACATATATAACCAGGTATGTGGAACGGTGAAGGATTTTCCAAATGGCTAAAGGACACTCACAAAACATAGGGTTGTATATGCCATTACCAATGCCCACATGCCCATGGTCAGATATGAGCATGTATTTTATGTTGGGGCTCCCAAACACACAACGAGGTAATGATTCTACTTTTGTTGTTGTTGATAGGTTCTCTAAAATGTCTCATTTCATTGCTTGCAAGAAAACTAATGATGCATTGAGGGTGGCATAATTGTTTTTTTCAAAAGTTGTTAGATTGCATGGGGTTCCAAGAAATATTACCTATGATAGAGATACTCGGTTCTTAGGTCATTTTTGGAGGAATTTATGGAAGAAAATGGGGACTGAGTTATAGTTCAACAGTTCCTATCACCCCCAAACAGATGAGAAAATTGAGGTAGTAAATCAGTGTTTGGGAAACCTGTTACAGAGCATTGTTGGAGAGAATCCCAAGCAGTGGGATTTGGATTTACCTCAAGAATAATTTGCCTACAATAGTTCAGTGAATAGGTCTACATTTAAATATCCATTTGAGGTTTTTTACGGTAGAAATCCTATGGGTGTCCTAGATTTGGTGCAACTACCACTTGGGGATATGATCAATGATGATGGGGAAGCATTTGTAGAACACATTCAACAATGGAAACAACATGTGAGACAAAAATTGTAGGCTAGTAATGAACATAAAAAAATTATAAAATATGTTCACCGACGATGCCAGGTATTCAATGAAGATTATTTGGTGATGATTTATTTACGGAAAGAGCGGTTTCATAGAGGAACCTACCACAAATTGAAGTATAAGAAAATTGGTCATTGCAAGATTCTCAAGAAAATCAACGAGAATGCTTATAAGGTTGATTTACCAACTGATCTTGATATCTCCCTTGTGATTAATGTTTTTGATTTGTATATATTCCATGGGGATGATCTAGGTGATGACAACGAGGAAGAGATGGATTGGAAACATGCCATTCTGAGCAAGAAAAAGGGAAAGATCGTGCATATTTTAGATAAGAAGACCCTTCATACTCAACAAGGCCAATACAATCGATATTTGGTCCAGTGGGAAGGTGTAGCACCAATAGAGAGTACATGGATTATAGAGGGGGACTTTCTTAACCTAGATCCCATTAAGTGGCAACAATTTGAATACAATAACTTGTAGGAGTTGTGTTCTTTTCAAATAGAGAATAATGATGTAGGGATTTTCTGAGGGTCATAAATTTTGACTCGATTATCCATTTGGGATGAAATTTTACAGGGGGATTTGTGTCTCAAAGATCTCACTGTCATGTTGATATGATCCTTCAGATCAAACATCGTTTTGACACTTTTTCGAGGCCAAATTCCTTCATATAAGGCCTCAAATTGGGGTTTTAGTGTTTTCAAGAGAATTTTTAATTTTTTAATTATCAGTTATCTCTTAGTTTATGAACTTAATCATAAAAGAAAGTTGAAAAATAGTGTCTCTCTAGTTATATCTTAGTTATTGGCCAGTTTTATAGTCATGCAAGAATTTCCTAAAATTAGTTGTTTTCGAAAATCTCAGATAATAGTCATAAGGGGTTGAACTTCCATTGTAATAGTTAGGATGGAGAAGGAATAAAATATAATTATTTTCTATTATCATGTATTTGCATGGTTTTTAGATCTTGTGAATTAATATCATTCTATTGGCTACATCATAGTTCATTTGATTTCATATGTACATTTTCTTTATCCACTACGACCAATGAGCCTATAACTGTGAAAGAGGAAATGGAGATTGAAAACAATGAGTCTCGATGGTTGGCTATGGATGAGGATATGGTTTCACTTAGGAATAATGATACATGGGATTTGATATCGTTACTTGATGGATGAAAACCTATTGGATTCAAATGGGTGTTCAAAAATGTGATCAATTTAGATGGAAATGTTGAAAAGTACAAGGAAAGATTGGTTGTGAAAGGCGACAAACTTTTCAATTACTTCCTAATTAACTTAGTGAACAACTGAAGAGTTGTACATTTAATTATCAATCCAGGGTTGTATCTTACTCATGAACTACCATGCACCATATATGCAATGGTAGTGTTGTAATGGCTAATAATTTGCAATAATTTTAATGTTACGAGTTAGATTTCAAGATGCTTGATTAAGTCACCAGGTTACACTATTTCTTGAATTGCGGAAAATTAAATGTCATGCTTGTAGAAAGTAAATCACACCTTGTGGAAATTAAATCACACTTGCAAAAATTAAATCACACTTGCGTAAAGTAAATCACACTTGAAGAAATGAAATCACACTTGCAGAAAGTAAATCACTCTTGCAAAAAGTAAATCACACTTGCATAAAGTAAATCACTCTTGCAGAAAGGAAAACTATGCTAATGTTTAATAGTGACTTGCTCAAGTAAAATGATGATATTGCTACAACAATTATGTTTTTTTACTTCCAATGATAATTTATAAAACCAATAATATCAAACCCAAGCTATGTAAGGAATGAAGTTGTCACAAATCTAAGAGAAAACAAAATGAAGTAAAGTTGCAAGTAGATTTGCATGAATGTGAGTTGCAACAATGGAGCTACAACACAAAATTTATAGTGGTGTGAGTTACAACGATGAAGCTACAACACAAAAGCTACAACAATGTGGGTTGTGACAATGGGAGTTACAACAACAAAGCTACAACATCAAGTCTATAACAATGTGAATGGCGGCAACAGGGGTTGCAACAACATTTTTTATTACAAAATTACATAAATTGAATCAACACCAAATTGCAACTCAAAATTACAAAACTCACGTTATAAGGAAACTGAAAATTAACGACACCTGAATTGCAATGAACTGCTCTATGAATTTGGAAATGAAACAAATTAATAAATAAAAACAACTACGGAATAAAATGAACATAATTGAAATGCTACATCCTACTTTGTAATATGCATGCAGTACCTGACTAAGGAGGGGCCCCTACCCCCTTAGACAAGGAACTTCTCTACAAAATCAAAATAGCATGAACATTCAACACACCATTGCACAAACATGAAGAATAAATGGGTTTAGACTGCAAAAGTATAAAAGTTACAATAATAGTTGAATTATATCGCTATAATAAGTCTCCTCCCTCAGCTCTAAGGAAGCTGGGGTTCTTATACATTACAACTGATGTATAAAATAACACAAAGAGATGGATGGACAACCATGAGAATTGGTTGTTCATCAATTTACATTGATATTGCCCAATTTTACTAAATATTGGGTATGTGCTCACTCAGATCAGTTGAGCGATAGTTGGTAGGAAAGCCAACTTCTCTTTTGGTTTTCCACTTGCCTCTTTTCACTTTCCTATGTGAGGCACGTTACCTGACTGTTGATTGTATTGTTGACTATTGTGCTGGAAGACTTTGTACTCAAAGCTAAAACAACAATGTCATACTTGGAATTGAAACAATATTGTTGTCCTTGGAATTACAACAACGATGTCATACTTGGAGTTGCAGTAGTGGAGAGTGCAACTAGAGTTGCAACAATCGTAATGTGCTCATATTCGCATAAATGAAGAGGAATTGCAGCCATTGTAAGGAGTTGCAACTACTATAAGGAGTTGCAACTAATGTAAGGAAACCACTGTAATTGATCTGTATAGAAATGTTAGTGCATGAACGTAACAAGTTCCTTAAGAAATATGTAAGAATAACATAAAAATGACATATGGGGAAATATTTGTACCTTAATGAAAAGTGCAACAAAACTGGATAAGGAAGGTGTCAAAAAGGAAATGATAGTGGAAGATGATTAGGAAAAAGGTACTATACAGGTGCTAAAAGTATGCCAATTTAGGCACCCGTCATCTCCCCCAGCCCAAACTTATTGCATGTCCCTATGCAACCAACAATCACTAAGAGTTAGAGGAATCACGGTGATCGTGGAGGTCACTGACACCACAAACTACCTCTCATTCTTCCTCCTTCTTTTCACTGGTGTCATGCTCTATTGTAACTCATTTTTTTTTCTAGTTCTTGCTCTGTTTCAGTTTGAGTGGTCTCATCAATTAACATAAAATGTGTGTCTTGGAAAGCTACTTCCCTTGTTTCCTTAACTTGAGTTTTTCCTTGTAATCCGATGAAGTATTCCCTTGCAGTAAGAGGACTTGTTGCAGGGTAACCTAATTTTTGAGGTTCCCTTTGGTCATCAAGCTCATCCCTTAACATCTTCAAATTGATTTGTAGCTTCCAGTTATTCATTCTGAACATTCTATTTTAATTGAATAAAGATGTATTAATGGGTAACGAGTGTGGAATGCTTACCTAGGATGTGCAAATAAGCTTCCTCTTAGGTTGTTCCCCAAGAGTGTCTCCTACTAGTTCTTGTGTAAAAGTAGGGGCCTCCATTTCTAATTCTTCCTTTTGTGTTGTATCATCTTCCTCTCATGCAGCTTGTTCCCTAGAAGGACTCTCCACTAGTTATGGTGAGACAGTTGGATCTTTTTCTTATGGTTCTTCTTCGTCCAAATATGTAGCAAGGAGGGCGATAGGCCCTTCTCTCAGAGTTCCTTTTTCTAGATATTGTGTGTCATCAAAGGCCTATGGGTCCATTCCCTCGTTGGATTCCATATTGGTGTCCATGTTGGTTATTATGTGTCAGCGGAGGGTTTTGTCTCTATTTTTTCATCCACTTCCAGGTCATTGCCCTCCGTTGGTTCTTGTGTGTCAGCGGAGGGTTTTATTTCTATTTCTTCACATGTTTCCCAGTTGGTGCTCTCACGTGCTTCTTCTTTTAGTTCAACAGGTTTTCATTTCTTGCGTTGATTTGCAATCTTGTGGATCATTCTTTATTTCTATGGAATAGGGGTTTTCCTCTTTTTAAACCATCTGACTTTCTTTGTATGGGGTTTGGTGGTGGTTACCTCAACATCACTGTCATGGACTTCCTTCATCAGAGTTGCAACAGGATAGCCCCTTTTCTTAGTTTTCCTTCTAGATTTATTTGGTGGAGGAGTTGCAACAACTAGGGTCATTGTATCCGTGACACTGTTACCTGGAGGAGGAGTTGCAACCATGACCTCTTTCGGTGTCGGAAGTGAAGGAATTTCTTTTTGGGATGCTTGAAGTGCAACCACTTCTCTCTCAGAGAGTATAAAAGGTGGCTGAATGATTTTATTCCAAGTGTGACCTTCCTTGTGTAGGGCCTATTCCACCAGGAGATTGATAAGTCCATGGTGTGAGATGTAATGTTCCCAAGCCAATTTTTTTGCTGGAAACACTAATTGTTCATTGTTTGATGTTGTTTAGATGTGTGTTTGCAGGTTTTAACATGAAGTTGCACATTAGGGTTTATGTATATGAGATTAAAGCATGTAGACATGGATCTGAAGATATATCATAAGGAAATACAAGATACAACAAGAAATACCAATATGGAACCGAATAACTTAGATCCGACCTTTATTTAGATAATATAGAGATATTGATACACCAAATCTATAGATCTGGAAGAATACCAAGAAAACCCTCCAATCGGAATAAGAGATGCTACAAAATGCTAAAGACTAAAGATATAAGCTTCCAAAGGCAAGATAATAAGTCGATGCAAGGCACAAGATTGATTTCTTTCCTTCTAGGGTTCAGATCAAAACCCCCCTAGCTGATCTGCGCCCTTCTGGATGGTTGAATAAACTCAATATTTTGGCCCTGCAGCTAGAGGACTCCAAATACTCTGAAACTTTCTAGAATATTAGATCGAGGCAAGACAAACCCCCTCTTGAAGTGACATAATGAAAGATAGAGATATGCTCCTCCTTTAACTGAAATCCCAAACTGAGTTGCGCCCTCCTGGATGACTAAAGATACCCAATATTTCGGCCTCACTGCTAGGAGCCTCCAAATGATATGAAACTGGTTGGAAGTGTATATCGGGGAAAGACAAACCCCCTGGTGAAGTCTCCAGCTGAATAATGAAGATATGATCCTCCAAACTGATGAAACCCTTTTCTGCAGTGCACCCTCCTTCTCTCCAACTCGTGCCAAGCTCTAACAAATCAGATGGCAAGTAAGCCTCTCCCAAAATAGGCTAGGAATGATGGTTGAGGCCCTACATAGAATACCCAGAAGTCCAAATGTCCAAAAGACTCCTCTACTTCCTGGATCGAACTCTTCTTCCTCCAATGGTGTGCCCCCCTTGCTGTAAACTCCCTAGGTTGCACATTGTTCCTTCCTTGGTTGCTAGATGGTACTTGTAGCTAATGTAGAATGGTGTGGGAGGATTATTTCAGCCCCAATACCAAGCTTGGATCAAGACAGGTGGCATCTTTCACCACCAAGTTGATCTCTAAGGTTTGTAATCTCAAAACCCTCAAAACTCTTTTGTGCTCAAGATCCCAGAAAAATGTAATAATAGTCCAAAATGAGTGATAAGTGCGTCCTTCCTTTCTTTCATACTCCATATCTATTTATCTGTTGAGTTAGTCAACCCCTAGGGTTAACTCCTAGATTTTCCACACGTGCTCTTTTATTTCCTTTAGTTACCTTTTCCCCCAAAGTCAACTTAATAATATAACGTTGTTCTTAGGTAATGGATTTAGGTTGACTTTGTCCCCATGATGCATGAGACTAGAGTCTAGTGGAGACAAATAGACTATTGAGTCTCTCAAGACCTCTTCATCAAGAGGCAGGGGACATTACAGTCTCCCCTGCTAGAAATTGCTTGCCCACAAGAAATTCTGAACCTGTCTCCTGTAACACATGTTCACCTTCCCAAGTAGCATCCTCTATGGGTAAATCCTTCCACTTGACCAAGTATTCATTGATGCTCCTCTTCCTTAACCTATTTTCCCTGACTTCTAATATTTCTTCTAGAATCAATATCAACTGCCCCTCTTCATCCAAGAGTGAAAATTCCTCAATAGGAAGGATGTGTTTACCTATGGCTCTCTTTAAGCATGACACATGAAAGACATTGTGTATTTTGCTGCCCCATGGTAGATCAAGCTCATATGCCACGATCCTTACCTTTCTGTTAACCTTGTAACTTCCAAAGAAGCGAGGTTGGAGATTTTTTGCGCCACTTCTCTTAATGGATGCATGTATGTATGGTTGTAGCCTCAGGTAAACCAAATCACCAACCTCAAATGTGTGCTCCACCCCGTTCTTTTCTGCCTGTACCTTTTGTTTATTCTATGCCCTTTACAGGTGGTCTTTAGGTTCTCCAAGTATATCCTGACTATGTTGAATCCAATCCTAAACCATGGGATCCATGTTGTCACCAAAGACAATCTCAACAAAGGAGAGGGTATGATAACTATTTAAGGATCTAAATGGTGGCATACCAATAAACATATGATGGGTGGTGTTGTAACAATATTCCAGGTTCCCCCAAATGAAGCCACTTAACCGATGCCTTATGTTGTCCTGACACATAATTTTGGAGGTATCCTTCAACCCACTTGTTGACTATCTCCGTTTGGCCATCAGGTTGAGGATGATAGCTAGTACTAGGGGTTAAGGTCATACCTACCAATTTGAATAGCTCCTGCCAAAAGGTGCTCATGGACCTGTTGTCTCTGTCACTCAGAATAGTTTTGGGTAAACCATGCAACCTGAAAACCTTTGTGAAGAACAATTATGCAACATGTGTTGCACTATAATCTGTGGGAATAGAAAAAAAGTGAGAAAATTTGGTTAACCTTTCTACCACCAAAAAAATTCAATCCTTGCCCTGGGCCTTGGGCAATCCTGTGATGAAATCCATGGATATGATTTCCCATTTGTGCTTAGGAATGGGAAGTGGTTGCAGTAATCATGTCGAATGAGTGTGTTCATCCTTGTTCATCTAACAAATGGTGCATTCCTTGATGTGGCACATCACATCTTCCTTCATTCCCTTCCAAGCGAATATTTCCCTTATTTGTCTATATGTCTTGATGAACCCCTAATGTCCTGCTACTGGTGAATCATGGAATTCTTGTAGCACTTTGGTTTTAAATTTGATTTGGGGACCAAGAATATTCGGCCCTTGTGATATATGATTTCGTCCACAATTATGAAGTTTTCATCTTGGACCTTCCCATCCATCAATTAGCATGCAAACCTATTTTTTGAGTGTTCCACCAAAAGGTGGGCCTTCTAGTCAACTGAAATGTTGGTCATAGCATAAATTGATGGTATTTGGGATAAGGCATCTACCACCACATTATTTTTCCCTTTGACAAACTCGATTTAAAAATCATAAGTCTTTATATTGCTAACCCATTTATATTGCGTCTCATTTAAGTCCTTTTGATCCATAAAGTACTTGAGGCTGTTGCGATCTGTCCTCACAACGAATTTTTCCCCAACCTAATATTTCCTAAAATTATCCAATGCATGCATGATGGCTAACATCTCCTTGTCATATATGGTGTAGAGAAGCTCATGACCCCTTATTTTTTGGCTTTCATAGACGATAGGGTTCCTATTCTGCATAAGCACTGCTCCAATGCCCTCCCCTGAGGTATCACACTCCATTGTAAAGGGTTTTGTGAAATCTGGTAGAGCCAATAATGGACAAGTGCTCATTACCTTGTTCATATTTTCAAACATCAATTGTGCTTCAAGACTCCACTTGAATGCGCCCTTCCTGGTCAAATCAGTCAAAGGTGCACAAATTTGAGAGAAACCTTTGACAAACCTCCTGTAATAGCAATAGATTCCAAGAAACCCTTTTAATTCAGTGAGTGTATTAGGTGTCGTCTAATCATGTATAGCATGTATCTTCTCTTGGTGTAATTGTACCCCTTTCACCCCAATGATGTGTCCCAAGTAGATTACCTCTGTCATTCCAAATTCACATTTGGATTCTTTATCATATAGAGATTGTCTTTCCATGATGGCTAAAATATGTTCAACATGTTGTAGATTCTCTTCCCATGTTTTGTTGTAGATAAACAAGTCATCAAAGAAGACCAAGAGGAACTTCCTTAGTTTCTTTTTAAAGACATATAATACAAGATTAGAAGGTGGTTGGCGCATGAGCTAGCTCGAAGGGCATCATCAAGAACTCATAGAGACCGTAGTGACATCTGAAAGTGGTCTTGGGTACATCTTTCTCCCTCATTTTTATCCGATGATAGCCAAAGAACAAGTCAATAGTTGTGAAGTATACAAATCCTAGGGATGGGCTATTGGTTCTTGATTTTATTCTTATTCAATTCCCTGTAATCAGTGCACATGTGCATGGTTCCATACTTATTTTTCACTAACACCACTGAAGATGCAAAAGGAATGGAACTTGGCCTAATATGGCCCATATCTAATAGCTCTTTTATGGCCTTCTCAATATCATCTTTATACTTCTTTAGGTTCCTCTAAGGATTTGTAATGACAGGTTTCGCTCCCTCTTCCAATTATATGATGTGCTCAACCCCCTATCTGGTGGTGCTCCCGGTGGAATGGGTTCAAAGACCTTGTTGTGCCTATCAATAATTCTCTGAATCTATGGAGAGTAATGAGTGTCCCCCTTCTTATCCACTTGAACCGATATTCTACATTATGATGCATACACAATGTCCTCCATCCTAAAGATGGCCTCCATGTGCTTTGTTGTCACCACTCTAGGTGTGTTTCCTGTCATACCCTTGAGTACCACCTTTTTTCCATTTTCCTCTGTGAAAGACATCTCCATGCTATTGTAGTTGGTAGTGATTGGCCCCAATGTACCAAGCCACTGAACTCCAAGGATGATGTTAGTTTTAGGAAGACCCATTACATAAAAGTCTTGTGCCAAATCATGCATGCCCAATGTAAGCTTCATTCCTGGAATATATCTGTCACAAGGCATAGTGCACCCCCCTGCTACCTCCACACAAAACCCTTCAAATTAAACTGTAGGTATATGTCTTCTTTGCAGTAGGGATGAATCAATGAAGTTGTGTGAAGCACCCCCATCAATGATAAATGAAACTTTCTGCCCATGTAGCACCCCTCTCATCCTAAAGGTGTTGAATTTGGGTACCCCACTGATTGATGCTATTGTTACCTTCTCATCTGTTGTAATGTCGTGACTTGCATCATCCTCATCTGCATTTTATGTGGGATCTCCCTCCATGTTCTATAGATGGTTGAAACCTTCCTCCTCATCATCATTAGAAACCACTTCAATGTAGTGAGACTTGCATTTTCCCATGCATTTGTGTGTTATATCCTAAGGCTCTTTGCAAGTAAAGCACAATTGCTTCCTTCTCAATTCCCTCCTATTAGTTTCATCCATTCTACCTCTTCCTCAGTCAAACCCCCTTTGGTCTCTTCCCCCTTGGTTCATGGGGGGTCTTTGGTATCTTCCCCCTTGGTTTATAGGAGGTATAGGGGTAAATTTAGTCTTTGTTGTTGATCCCAAGTCCCTAGTATTCCATATAGCATCCTGTAAGTTGGTAGGCTTAAAATCCTTGACCCAACCCCTTAAGGGTTCCATCAACCCCTCTGTGAAGAGCATCATTAGTCTCGCTTGAGAAACATCCTGCACCATAACTGCTATCCTCTAAAACTCCTCTATATATACTTCTAGTGATCTTGTCTGTCTGAGCTAGGTGAGTTCCCTAAAATGTAGCTCTGAATGCCCCTGGTCAAACCAGTGAATAATCCTCTGTGTGAACTCTGTGTAAGCAGTAATCTAATTATGGCCTAGTGTAGTTAACGCATGGTGCCATCAATCATGATATTTTACCTCCAATTAAATGGTGGCAAACTTGATGGAATCCATTGTAAATTCTAACCTTGTACAATATCTACTGCAAACTGATATTCAGAAAAGAATAGAAAAGATACAATGGCAAATACAAACATTACACAGAGATTTTTCACCCTGGAAACCCAAACCGGGAAAACCAGCATATATTATATTGATACACATTGTTTTACATTGTTTACAATACAATATACATATAGGAGCCAGCGGCATCCAAAACCCTAATCCAATGACATGGATTAGTCCAAAACCCTAATTCCTTAACCGGAACTAGAAAACCATCGGCAAAAAACCATGTGCCGAAAACCACCTAATATCATGTGGTCCCGAAAATATGTCGGCCCGGCGAAAATATGTCGGCCCAAAAAAATATAACACATACCAAAGAATATAACACATACCCAACATCCATCTCTCTCATTGGGTTAAGTTGTAAGTAGGTATCAAGTTTATGCACCCAAGCTTGCACAGTCACATTGGAATATCCATCAAAGTATGGGATTTCCATCTTACCTACCATGTGCTCCAATTCATAGTTGTTCCGGTGATAATGTCTGGGCTTACCCCTGAATTTGATCCCATAAAATTGGTCCAGTGTGACTTTTCTTTTGAATCCTGCACTCAATGAGTCATATTCCCTGGCATACTTCTCAAAAGTTTCCTCAATTTCATCATGGTGGTTGTGTTGTGGCTAGTTATCCAAAAATGCAGGTAGGTAGGGTCTAGGGGTAGTTCTACTGTGTGTTATCCCCTTACAATACCCTCCTCCAAAAATCTTCCCCTCAGTGTGGTAGTGAAAGCTCTGCTCTTAATAAGGTCTAGTTTCCCCATGAGAACCATTGTATTCTTTGTTTGCATAGATTTATGGCCCCTTTCTTGCATGGGTCAAATGTAATAGGACTTGCACAATCTTCTCCTGGCTGGAATTTACTCTCTACAAGGTCTCCCTCATCTCAAATTGTTCCCTGCGCATTGCCTCCTGGTTCTCTTGTAGATGGTGCACAAGTGCACTTATTGTCTTATGTATGGAGTGTTGTAACTCTTTTGCAACATTTGCTAGAACTTGTGGCCCAGTGTCCTCACCTGAACCTTCCATTTCTGCCTCTGGTTCACCTGTCTGTTTTATGTGTCTTCCCGTATATATACCACTGAATTTATGCATGCTCTAATACCCACTGGGTGGGAGGATCAACGCTCTAATACCACTGTAATGTTCCCAAGCCAATTTTTTCGCTGGAAACAATAATTGTTCACTGTTTGTTGTTGTTTAGATGTGTGTTTTCATGTTTTCTCATGAAGTTGTGCATTAGGGTTTATGTATATGCGATTAAATCATGTAGACATGAATCTGAAGATATATCATAAGGAAATACAAGATACAACAAGAAATACCAATATGGAACCAAATAACTTAGATATGACCATTATTTAAATAATATAAAGATCTTGATACAACAGATCTGCGAATCTGGAAGAATACTAATAAAAACCTCCAATTGGAATAAGAGCTGCTACAAAATTATCAAGAATGAAGATATAAGCCTCCAAAGGAAAGATAATAAGCTAATGCAAGGCACAAGATTAATTTCTTTCCTTCCAGGGTTCAGATCCAAACCCCCCTAGATGAGTTGTGCCCTTCTCGATGGCTAAATAAACTCAATATTTCAACCCTGTTGCTAGAGGCCTCCAAATACTCTAAAATTTTCTGGAATAGTAGATCGGGGCAAGACAAACCCCCTCCTGAAGTGTCAGGATGAAAGATATATATTTGATCCTCCTATAATTGAAATCCCAAACTGAGTTATGCCCTCTTGGATGACTAAAGAGACCCAATATTTCGGCCTCACTGCTAAGAGCCTCCAAATGATATGAAAATGGCTCGAAGTGTAGATCGGGGCAAGACAAACCCCTTGGTGAAGTCTCCAGCTGAATAATGACGATATGCTCCTCCAAACTGATGAAACCCCTTTCTGCAGTGCGCCCTCCTTCTCTCCAACTCGTGCCAAGCTCTAAAAAATAAGATGGAACGTAATCCTTTCCCAAAATAGGCTAGGAATGATGGATGAGTCCCTACAGAGAAAACCCAGAAGTCCAAATGACCAAAAGCCTCCTCTACTTCCTGGATCGAACTCTTCTTCCTCTAATGGTGCACCCCCCTTACTGGAAACCCCCTAGATTGCACACTATTCCTTTCTTGGTTTCTAGATGGTACTTGTAGCTACTGTAGAATGGTGTGGGAGGAGTATTGTACCCCCGAGACCAAGCTTGGATCAAGAGAGGTGGGATATTTCACCACCGAGTTGATATCTAGGGTTTATAATCTCAAAATCCTCAAAAATCTTTTGTAGTCAAGAGCCCAAATGAAAAATGTAATAATAATCCAGAATGAGTGAGAAGTGCACCCTTCCTTTATTTTATACTCCAGATCTATTTCTATGTTGAGTTAGTTAACCCCTAGGGTTAACTCCTAGATTTTCTATACATGCTCTTTTATTTCCTTTAGTTACCTTTTCCCCCAAAGTCAACTTAATAATATAACGTTGTGCTTATGTAATGAATTTGGGTTGATTTTGTCCCCATGATGCATGAGAATAGAGTCTAGTGGGGAAAAATAGACTACTGAGTCTCTCAAAATCTCTTCATCAAGAGGTGGGGGACATTACATGAGATGGCGTCCTTGGGGTCCTTTTCCATTTGAAATAGTGTTGTCATCATCTATAGTGTATTGAACAGAAAGTATGGCATATTAATGGGTTGGTTGTGTCGAAAATGACCCAGTTGTCGGTTGTGTTGGACATAGACAACCTCGTAGTGACCTTCATAGGTGAAACATCATTGCATGAATATAAATACATCTTGTCAGGGGTGTGACAGAGACCGTCATTCGAATCATGTTCCTTTCTTCACTAAGGCCTCTCCAACTTTAAGGAATATCTTCAGAATTTCAGGCTGGGAGGTCCTTCTAGTGTAACATATCTTGAATTTCCTTGGTAAACCAGTGACTTATGTCAGTGTCTCTTTAGTGATTTCTACTTGAGCACCTGCTATTGTGGAATGTTCAGCTCGATAATTCAAAGAAAAATCCAGAGATACTTCATCATCATATCCTTGTAGGAATCACACCTATTCCATCCAACCGACCCATTGAATAATTTCTTGAGGTTCCCTGTGTAACAATCATTCCCCCATGGTTCCTTCTTCTTGCTAACTCTGATTACTTGTGTTTGCATAAGAGATGGGTGTTAATCAAGTGAGGAATTTTGAATTGCAGAAATAACGATGATGGATATGGTAATGCAAGGACACATATATGGAAATGATGGTGTAAGGTTGTAATGTCCCCAAGGCCGAGCCCTTTATAAACCTGATGTATGAAACAAATTGTACATATGTGTTATAGGTTGGTGAGCCGAGTTCCTATAAGTTGTAGGCTTATGTGTTTGTTAGGCCGGGGAGCCTAAGTGTTGAAGGCCAGGAGCCTGCTGTTGTACTTGTATGTATGCAGAATATTTAATAAAATATAAACACTGCCAGGTGCAGATCGACCACGATGAATGAGTGAAGGGGGACTGAGCGTCCACAGAGTGGGCAAGGGATCATAGGCTGAAAGGTGGGAAAGGGGCTGAGTGAGGAGCCTAGGGGCTAAGCCTAGGGGGCTTAGGCCTGGAATAATATTTTATTATTATTCATAAAAATCCATATGCACATTATTTTATCCTAAGTCCTTTTTGGAAGGACCCGTGAATTCCCAAGTGGTGGGAGGAAGGTGTACGGATGGAATGCATGCAATTCCCCGGGTGACAAGTGTCAACCCTGGTGCATGCAAATAAAAACCCTGAACTGAGCCAAGAATGCTCTCTCGCCTCCATTCTGAACCGAACCTCTGTGCGTGGAACCCGTACGATCTCTGTCGAATATTCGGATGGATCTCTGAAACCGTTAGCTGTGTTTTGCCTGAGGAAAACCGGGTAATACCCTGTCCAGAGCTATGAGTCGGGGTCTGTTCTAGTCAATCCGGAAACGTATTCCTGAACCAGAATTCCCTGTGCTGGACGCGAGTGGAAGCATCCTGCGAGTGTAGGGGAAAATGAGCTAGCCTGTGCGTGAAGCTTGTTCCGAAATCAGGACCGTGAGATCATCCTGTGACTGCTGAACCAGTTCTTGGGAAGCCTGTGTCTGTTTTCCCTGTGTTTGTCGTGGCATGCAGTGCTGGTCTGTGCGTGGCATACTGGCCAGAGTAAGCCATTGTTGAGCTTGTGTACGACCCCTCTCCAGGTGAGGGAGGTGGTTGATGTTGGAAGAGGCAGGTTGTCAGGCCTGCGAGCAACTCTTTCCAGGTGAAAGAGTTTGCTGGGAAGTGTTTTCTTCCAGAGAGTGTCCAGCACCAGCTACGGGCTCTGAGACTTCCTGATCCGGCTTGTTGCCGAGACCCAGAAGGGGAGGTTAGCACCGATGGACTGTGCGTGTGAAGGTGTATACTCCCGGGCGGAACAGGCATGTGGGGAATGAGGGTCTAGTAGTAGTGGGCGTAAGATGGCATCTTTGGGAAGAATACTTCTAGATATTTCTGTGATGTCTTCCCTATAACCTCAGCCTGAGTCTAGATTCCTTGCCTTGGGGTGGAGCTCGGTCCCAGCTCGGGGGTGACCTACTGTTGAGATGATGAACAGTGTGGTCTAAGGCTGGGAGGTTCGTGGAAGGCCTGCACTTGGTTGGTGAATGCTACATCAGATAAAAGATAAGTAATCTGAGTTATGTTTTAACACATTTGACATGACTGTGTTGTTTTGTATCATGTTTTCCGCTGTGTAAATTAATTAATGATGAATGCTATGGAACATTTAATTATAGAAGTACCCATATATTTTACTCTGAGTTGTTAAGTGTGTTTAATTCTGGTTAAATGCATTTGTTGTTAAATCCATGTAATGAATGTTGAATCGAGGGGTTTGGGTGAACCTGGGTAGTGAATTGGTACACTACAAATTGGTATCAGAGCAATTGGTACACTACAAATTGGTATCAGATCCAAGGTTTCGACACTGAGCCTAGATGGGCCAGTGGAGCATTCTTTGGACCGAAAATGTGAGGAGAAATTGGGCCTGGAATGGCCAATTTCGGATGTTAGTTTGTTCCAGTGCGTCAAGTAGTTGCTTGACCACGTTTATAAGCTCAGGAGGTTTAGCGGTGCTGTGAAACCGCAGCTGGTATGGTCTATGGCCACGGGAAGACAGGTCTTTACACCAATGGTGTTAGAACCGTAGGATCTGTTCGGGAGGGAAGGCGAACCCTTGTAACCGTCAGATCTGGAGAATGTGCACAAGGTTTAAAGCCTTTGGATATTGCACAGGGGATTGGAAAATCACGATATGCGAAATCCCGATTTGGTTAAGAACGGTCTGAGCCGTCAGCTCTCAGTCAGAAAACCCGACAGCCATTGGATACGTCGGGAGATGCCCGAAGGTCAAATATTAGTATTTAGGGGCGAAAGCTTCGAATTAGCGAGAGAGAATCTGAGCCGTCAGATCTCGATCGGAAAACCCGACAGCCGTAGGATCATTCGGGAGATGTCCGAGGGTTAAAACTTCGAGACTAGGGGTGAAAGTTCCGAAATAGATCCAGACCATCCGAAAAATGGAGGACATGTGTCATGAAATTTTCCATTCCGGAAAAATCAAAAATCGCGAAATCGGAGTCACGAAGGAGGTCGGAAATTTTCATGGCAAAAGTCCCGAAGTCCCGAGATTGAATCGCGGAGACAAGGAGTCCATGCGTTGTGAAACTTTGAACCCCGAAACCTCGATGAGCGGTTTGATTACGGTCACAAGGTAGAGGTCACATGGACCTCGGCATAGCCGAGGGGGCTAAGGCAAAGGCGCATCGACAAATCGGGGATCGGGAGTTCGTAAGGACAGGAACTCATGTCGTCGGGGATCACGAAACCCCGATACCCGAAACCTCAATTGGGAACTGTGCCACGTGGACACGTGGAGTTGTATCGCATAACAAGGGGTCTGAGTGTTCGTGAGAATCTCAGGGGAGATAGCACTGTGGGTGCGCAAAGACTTTGCAGGAGCGCAGACGTCGAAATACTTTGAGGATTTGAGAGTAAGAACTTAGGAGAAGTCAACGTTTTTATACGTGTGGTGAAGCTCAAGGTTCGGGAGCTCATTGGAGAAGGAAGCCAATACTGAGGCCTTGGATAAATCAAAGTTCTTCCAAGTGCAGGAAGAAGCGCAGAAAATCAGGAGAGTACAGTCACCGTCAGACCAGGAGAAATTGCACAGAGTTTAAGCCTCTGAAGAAGCGCAGAGAAGGAGAACAGATCCGAGCCATTGGATCTGAGAAGAAACCCCGACAGTCGTCGGATCTGTAGGAAGCCGCACGGAGCTTAAGCCTTCGTTAAGAAGGAGAGAAGTCTCGACAGTGACGTAAGCGTTGTGGGACCACCAGAGTCAGAGTGGAGGACAGGTGTCCGTCATCCGGGAAGAGTCGGGAACTCTGTGAGCAAGAGCTCGGGAAATCCGTAGAGAAAATCTCGATACAATCAGAGCCGTCCATCTGTGGGACAGGTGGCAACCATCGAGAGCCATCGGTGGTTGGCCCCATTGGGAAATCAGGAATCCCGGGGACATGATGTTTAGGCACTTTGAAATCACAATCCGCGAAACCCCGATGAGTGGGGGCCAACTGTCACCGCAGCAGAGAAGAAGGACAGAGGCGTAGTGGAGGCCAGCTGTCAGCGATCTGGAGCGCATCGGGGATCGGCATATCGTGGGTTCCAAGTGCATATGCACATTGACATTGGAAACCCCGTAGCCCCGACGGAATAA
>ML789000.1:206515-233993 GCA_009831015.1 Picea engelmannii
TTTTCCGCTGTGTAAATTAATTAATGATGAATGCTATGGAACATTTAATTATAGAAGTACCCATATATTTTACTCTGAGTTGTTAAGTGTGTTTAATTCTGGTTAAATGCATTTGTTGTTAAATCCATGTAATGAATGTTGAACCGAGGGGTTTGGGTGAACCTGGGTAGTGAATTGGTACACTACAAATTGGTATCAGAGCAATTGGTACACTACAAAGGTGATGGTTATGGTGGAATGATAATAGAACGCGTCATTTAAACTACTTGTTACACATTCTTATTGAAACTCATACCCATCTCTTCTTACCTTACGTGGCAATATGAGCATAGTGTTGGTGGAGTTGCAACTACAAAATCAGAGTCACACCAATGGGCTTAACCAAAGTTTCAACATCCACGTCACTTGTTTCGTATGTCTGAAGTGCAAGAATGGAATTGCGCATAAAGTGAAAGATGCAAGAAGAGTCACAACAATGTGAGTTGCGGTGATGGATCTGAAGTAGTAAGAGTTGCAACAATAGGAGTTGTAGAAACCCATGGTGCAGACTCAATGGTGTATACGGGAATTGCATCTTCATTGAAGTGGACGAAAGGTGTGGGTGAGAAGTGCGAAAATAAAGTAAAGCTGCAAGCGCAGTTGTAGCAACGAAGCTACAACAAAAAAAAATGAGAGGGGAGAGGTTTCCAAAATGAAGCAGAGTTGCAAGTGGAGTTGAAACAATGATAGTTATAGCAAAGGGAATTATGACAAAGGAATTTGCAGCAACATGGATATCTGGGACAAAGGGAGTTGCAAAAAAAGGAGTTGCAACAATGAGAATAGTTGAAACAAAGAGAGTTGCAACAAAGGGAATTGCAACAACAAGAATAGTTGTGGCAAAGGGAGTTGAAACAAAGGGAATTGTAGCAATGGAAATTGCAAAAAAAGGAATTGTATCAAAAGGTGTTGCAGCAAAGGAAATTGCATCAATGAGAATTGCAATAAAGGGAATTGCAACAACAAGATTTGTAGCGACATTGTTCTCCCCTGCATATCCTGAATATATATATATATATATATATATATATTAGAAAAAAACGAGGCTTTATTAATTTTTTTTAGAAGGATCCTAACATAACCATCACAATGGTGTGAAGTGCCCTTCTTGTTTATTTCAATTTTTTTGTAATGCACCAACTAGGATAGTTTTCACACTTTTCACTTTTTAATTCATTTTTTCGGGATAGAAGAAGAAATGAAATTATCTAGTCGGGATTCTTTCTTCCTGAATGAGTTACATATCACTCTTGGGCCATCCATTTGAAATATTCCTCAAAAGGGATTCCTTTGATAAGAGTCGATGATATAGGTGAAGTCTATGTCCATTAGCAATTGGAGGAATTTTGTCTTCATCTATGGTACATAGCTTGATGGCCCCATTGTCATACACTATATCAATCTCATATGGATCGAGCCATTTGGTGTTAAATTTTCCTCAGAAGTCCTTGAACCTGGAATCAAATAATAATGCCCAATCTCCATCTTTGAACTTATTTTTCTTGACAAAATTATTTTTCCATCTATCCCTTTGATGGTGTATCATTGTGGCTCAGTGTAGGGCATCATGTCATAGTTCATCCAACTCATTACTTTGAAGCAATCTTTTTTTCTGGGCCTCTGATGGGTCCAACCCAAGTTGTATTGTTGTCCTAAGTGTTTGGATTTTTGTCTCAATGGGAAGTAGTACTATTTTCCCATATACTAACTCATAAGGTGTGCATCTTGTAGTAGTTCTTTGGGTGGTTCTGAGGACCATAAAGATATGAGGATTTTATTGGCCCAATCCTTGAGGTGTAGTCTGAAAATTTTAGTGATAATGGCCTCAAGTATCTTAGCATCTCCTCTCTACTTGTCCATTTTCCTGTGGGTGATATGGTGTTTTTACTCTATGCTTGATTTTATAGTTTTCCATCATATCTTTGATTATCCATGACATGAACTTATTTCCTTCGTCGGTCACTATCTCTCATGGTATCCCAAACCTTACAAAGATCTCTTCATGGAGAAAGTCCATTATTGCATGCTCGGTTGCTTCTAGAAGTGATTTTTCCTCCATCCATTTTGTGACATAGTCCATACAGACAAGGATGTAGTAGTTCTGATGGGAAGGGGGATTCATTGGTCCCACAAAATCAATGACCCATTTTTCAAAAGGTTCTAACACCATCTATGGTTGTAGCGACATTTCATCTACGTGTACGAGTCTACCCATGTGTTGACAGTTGTCACACCTCTTCACATTGTCTTTAGCATCTCTAAAAAGTGTGGGCCAATAATATTCTTGGTGGAGTGTCTTGTACCCAATCCTTTTATCAGCAAAGTGGCCCCCACATGGCCCATCATGATAGGATTTTAATATCTCATGGAATTCAACCTCTCATACACATCTTTTGATAATCAAATCAGGCCTAACGTAGAAGAGGAAATCATCAATCCATGAAAATATTTTTCTTTTCCCGACTATACTTTGTCATTCTTTGAGAGTCAGGTGATGAAAAATATTTCCTGCAACCAAAAAATTAGAAATATATGCAAAACAAGGTGATTAGTAAATACTACAAACAAATTTTCATCTAGAAAGAAATCATCTACTCGAGGTTCATTTTCATTAGATATTATTCTAGAAAGAAAGTCAACAACTACATTATCTTTTCCTGGTTTATCTAGGATGGTAAAATCAAATTCTTGTAATAAAAGAAACCATCTAGTGACTCTGCCATTGGTGATTGTTTTGTTCATTAAATATTTAATAACAATGTGATCAGTATGCAAGATTACATAATATTCGGTAATATAGTGCCTAAACCTGTTTATTGCATGAATAAAAACAATAAA
Source organism: Picea engelmannii (assembly GCA_009831015.1). Lineage (NCBI taxonomy): Eukaryota > Viridiplantae > Streptophyta > Pinopsida > Pinales > Pinaceae > Picea > Picea engelmannii. The sequence goes on from ML789000.1 coordinate 209,393, forward strand.
CTCTTTCTCGGTTATCGTATAGTTCAATTTTGTAGGTGATAGATTCTTATTGATGTATTAAATTGCATATGGGTCATTTCCTTCTTATTTTCCTAGAATGGATCCAATGACGATGCTTGATACATATGTGGAGACGTGGAATGGGAGGAACCAATTGGGTCTTCATAAAATAGGAGCTTCAGACACTTTGATTTTCAATTCATCAAGCATGTGTTGGCACATATATGTCCATACAAACTAAGTATATTTGTTAAGTAGAGAAAATAATGGATGATCAATGCGTGAAAAATTTTCAATAAATCTACGGTAATAACCAGTGTATCCCAAGAAACTTTGTACCTGCTTTTGCAAAGTTGGAGTTGGAAAATTTAATATTACCTTTACTTTTTCTGGATCAACTTGAATACCTTTGGCTAAGATGTGATTTCCTAGTACAATTCCATCAGTTAACATCATCGAACATTTTTCATTACTAAGGGCGACATTTGACTCTTTTCACCTTGTAAGTGTTTTTTCTAGATTGGCTAATGCCTCATTGAATCATCCCCATATGTTGTAAAATCATCCCTATATATTTCCATGCAATCATGAATTAGATCAGAAAATATACCAATAACAACTCGTTGAAAGGTGGTGGGGGAGTTGCATAACCCAATTGGTAGAAAATGGTAGGAAAAGGTCCCCCAAAGATAGGTAAACATTATTTTCTCTTGATCTTCGGGTATGATTTGGATCTGGTTATATCCATTGAATCTGTCGAGGAAAGAAAACTTTTTCTTCCCTACTAACATGTCTAGGATTTGGTTGATAAATGGTAATGGGAATTGGTATTTATGTGTTTCTTTACTTAGTTCTCTATAGTCTACACAAATTCTCCATTCACCACTTTTCTTTGGTACCATGACAAGAGGGGAGACCCATTGGTTATGAGAAATTGGATAGATGAAGTTAGCTGTGAATAATTTTTGTAGCTCTTCTTTGACTATGTCCTTCAATGTTGGGTTCATCCGATGCTAGGGTTGGATAATGGGTCTAGATCCTTCCTTAATGTATACGTGATGTGTGCATAGGTTAGGATGGATTCCCTTCATGTCAGAGTAATCCCAGGTGAAGGCATCACCGTACTTTTGCAACACCTTAACCAATCACTCTTTTTGTTGTTCGGCCAGTCCTTGGTTGATTTTCAAGGTTTTCCCTGGGTTGATTTCTATGGTTTCTATAAGGGACCCTTGATCTTTTTCTGGCGGGGATTCATGTTCGATGGGTGAGATGCATGTTGAGGATAAAGACTCTTGTGTTTTCGGTTTCATAACATGCTCAAGAATATGTGTGTTTCTTGAGGAAGAGGAAGAGGCTATAAAATCGTTGTTTTTGTCATCCTTTATTTTATCTCTTATTTCTAAATATTGATTTATGGAGAGGAATTGATGGGATTCCCCTTCTTCCTCACTATCTTCTCCATCAACCCAAAGTGGTGTCTCTAGATCTATGCTGGGTTTGGCGGGAGGATATAGGTTTAATTTTTTTGTGGATGTCTCGTAGGAGATTTTCATGTTCTCTGACCTACAACCGATGTAGGCATCGACAGTGGCCAACCAAGGTTGTCCCAAGAATAGAGGATACCCACCCAAAGAGGTTTTGGGTTGTAGGACCATGAATTCAGTGGGATATTCCCACGAATCTACATAGATCACTACATCATCTAAGATGCCCTCTGGTTTAATGGTTGATATGTCGATGATTTGAAGTATGGTTGGGGTTTCCCTAAGGATTGTAGTCCCTAATACCTAAGGCCTGTAAGACCCTAGGTCGATTAATTTATTACTAATAAGTGTATTTTTTATCTGCACATTAATGACTAGACAACCAGGGTCAGAGTGTTTAGCTACAAGAACTCCCCCCATCATTAAATCTAACAGTTTTACCATGACATGAATGGTTTGGGGATCCTTTCATTTCCTACCAGGTTTTCTCAAACAAAGTTCTCGTACCACTTCTGAATAATAGGCACATCCTTGTAGGCTTGAAATAGAAGTATTTTGACAAACACGTTCTCGAGTTCCGCAAAGAAGTCAAACTCAGAATGCGTAAAAGGTTTTTCTAGGTTTAGCCTTTTTGGATAGGGTGAGTTTTGAAGTTCAGGGTGGATATTCTCCACTTTTGAAGGTTCCTGATATTGTTTTTGTTACGATTCTTCATTTGGGACATCCTCAATCAAATCTTTAGTGTTAATATGAAGTTGGTCCTTGGTTAGTGTATTCCCGGATCAAAGGTGAATATCGTTGCAATCCAAGGATGAGATGGAATAAGTCGGGTAGGTTTCAAGTGTAGCATATTATGTTGGTTGGCCTAGCCATTCATTATTAGGGTTAGGGATGGGTTGTGCAGGTAGTTTTTGTTAAGGAGGGGAGGATGTGGATGACTGCATCTGGGGAGGAGGAAGAAGTTGCATGGGTGGTTATGTCATAGGTTGTTGAGGTCCTCCTATAGTAGGGTTTCCCCATCCATGTTTCCATAACTGGTTTGGAGGAGGAGGAGCCACCCATTGTTGTGTTGGAATATTGATCCGGATTTATGCAGGAACACAATGAAATACAAAAATACACATAAACGCAGAGATGCAACGGAAATAAAACTTCATTTCATTAATAACAAATGATTGAAATATGCTTACAGACAAAATGGAAATAAACTAGCTAGGGCGTTGGTAGCTTATCTCTGAGAAGAGATGTGGCGGCTACTGGCCTCTGAATTGTGTTACAATGAGGCTCAAAGGCCTATTTATTATTGAGAAACAATGGAAAACCCTAAACATCCAAATACCTAACCATAGGAGATGAAACACCAAGACTATGGGCCCTACTTGGGTAAATTGGTACATCAACTTCTCGGGGACATAACTTTGGCATACGATCTTCGTTTGATGCGCTCAATACCTCCTTAGGAATATCTGAAAGACTGCTAAAAATATTAAATTGTGCGGAAACTGAAAAATGAAAAGAAGCAATGGTGGGGGTCCAAGTGGAATAGGTGGGTGGCCACCAATATCCACCTGGATCATTCCTTCCCCCTTAGGAAGCAATGGTTCCCATTGCATTGAGTTCCTCCATGAGATGAGGAAACTTTTGTTGAACTTGGTCCCTGGTGAGCCACTTTCCTTGGTGAAGGAGTTCGCAGGCTTTGACAACTCGATATAGTGGTATCCTTTGTTTTCGGGTGCACTTGATATGTGTATCCATGATCTGATCAGTTTTGGCTTGTTCCATGCAGTCTAGATTTAAATATGTTGGTGTGAGTTGTTCTGCCATGCCAGATGTGTCTAGTAGAGGTGAAAGTAGGGTCGAAGGCAGTCCACATTGAACACTGGGTGCAGGCCAAGGAATGGTGGAATAGTGAGCTCAAATGCATTGTCCCCTACAACCTTGGTGATGGTGCATGTCCCATATCGGAGCGGGCAAAGCTTGCGGTGGGGTCCAGCGAGGCGCTCCTTTTGCAAATGTAGCCACACTTTGTTTCTCACCTGGAAGTTGTGTGGCACCTGATGTTGATCATGTTGTTTCTTGTACTTAACATTGGATATGTCCAAGATGTCATGAACCTGTTGGTAGATGTGTTGAATGCGCTCAATGAAGTTGTTTGCCTCGTCAGCCTTAGACTGGACATGAGATGAATTTGCCTGAGTAGCCACAAATGGCATGGCTATGTCAATGGGACATAGTGGTTGGAATCCCAAGCCCACCTGAAAGGGGTTGTGGTTGGTTGAGCTATGGAGAGCTCGGTTATAGTTGTGTTGTACATAGGGGAGGCTCTCATCCCATGTGTGTGGATGCTTTGAGTTGTACATGCGCAGAATGTGTACGATCATTCGGTTGAAAACCTCGGTCTGGGCATCAGTTTGCAGATGGAAAGCTATGGACTTGGTGAGCTTGGTGTCCAGCATCGACCAAAGGCTAGACCAAAATGTACTAAGGAACCTCTTGTCCCGATCTGAGATGAAAGACTGTGGGATCCCAAAGTGTACCCACACTCATTCAAATAAGAGTTTAGTAGTGGCTTCTGTTGTGATATTCTTATTGCAGGCCATCATAATGGACATCTTCGAGAATATGTCGACGACCACAAAACACAGTCATTTCCATGCTTAGTAGAAGGAAGTCTCGACATGTAATCCATGGAGATGGATTCCCAAGGTCGACTAGGGGTAGGTAGCGGAGTATAGAGGCCTTGATTCTTGATGGTCGATTTGGAAATGGTGCAAGAAGTGTAGGACTTGATGTACTTCCTGACATCATGTTGAAGGTTCGGCCAATAGAAATACTTTTTCACTATTGCCACAGTTTTCTCGACCCCAAAATGCCCAACGACCCGACTGTAGTGCGCCTCCCAAATCATCTTGGCACGCTCGCTTGAAGGAACACAAAGGTGTCCCAAGTGACACAGAAAGGCATCCTGGAGGTGAAAATTGGGAACTTGCTTACCCTCCAAGAGCATATTGTATGTGTGTCTGAATTTGGGATCACTTTTGTAGAGAAGAGGCCAATCAAAAGTCTCGTTCCCACAAGAGTTAAGCACAATGGTTAGCACCACGATAGGTGATCGGCTGAGGCAGTCTACAACATTATTGGTGTTGCCTTTCTTGTACTTAATGTTAAAATGAAATTTTTGCAGGTATGTGGACCACTTCTGATGGTGATCGTTCTGCAACTTCACTTGTTTTTGTATGAACTGTAGAGGTCAAAGGTCTGTGTGGATGATCGTTTCCTTTCCCAAAATGTAATTCCCATTGTCAGAAAACCTACACAATGGATTACATTTATTTTTCATAAGTGGGATACTTCTGGACTGTGTCAGAAAGTGTCTCACTATGATATGCCATTGGATGCCCCTGTTGAGTAAGGACTACCCCAATATCATAGTCAGAGGCATATATCTCGATCTCAAATGGTTGTTGCAGGTTTGGTAATGTGAGCATTGGTGCAGAGCAGAGGTGATGCTTCAACTCTCTGAACACCTTCTGTTGAGATTCAGACCAAAATAATTTTTCTTTCTCACCTCCCTTGGTGACTTGACTCAAGGGCCATGTGATATGAGATAATCTCAACATGAACCTGCAGTATAAATTGGCAAGACCCAAAAATATGTGGATCTTTGTTAAGGTGGTTAGGGTTGGCCAATCCCGAATGACTTGTATCTTGGTTGGATCCACATGCACCCCCCTCTCATCAATAATGTATCCCAGATACTGAACCTGGGTCATGCCAAAAGTGCACTTCTCCAAATTGGCACACAACTTGTGTTTCCGCAGTGTTTGAAGGACCTGTCGGATGTGTTGGAGGTGCTCTTCCCAAGACTGGCTAAAGATCAGAATGTCATCCAAGTACAATACTACAAATGATTTGGTGAATGGTCGTAAGATGTCATCCATTAGCCTCATGAAGGTTGCAGGGGCATTCGTCAACCCGAAAGGCATGACCAACCATTCAAAAATGCCCTTCTTGGATTTGAAGGCAGTCTTCCACACATCACAGGGTTTGATTGGTACCTGGTGATACCCAGACTTCAAGTCGATCTTAATGAAATATTTATCCCCCTTGATTTGGTCCAGAAGGTCATCAATCTATGGGATTGAGTACCTATTCTGGACAATGATCTTGTTCAGCGCCCGATATTCAATGCAAAGTCTCCAAGTCCCATCCTTATTTTGCACCAACATGATCGAGCTCCCACAAGGCGATGAACTCGGCCAGATGTGACCTTTCTGCAACAACTCCTGAATCTACCTCTTGATTTCGCCATTCTCCATAACAGAGCACCGATAGATTGGTCCATTGGGAAGCAGCGCACTTGGGGCCAGATCGATGGAGTGCTTGACTTGGAAGTATAGAGGCACCCCTGTGGGGGATGTGAATATGTCCTCGTACTCCTCCATGACCTTATCCATTTGTTGTTGTTGTGCAGAGGGGCCCTGTTTGGAGGTCGTGGCCACAATCTTCTTCTTTCCCTGAGGGTGGATCATCAAGAAAACAAATTTCTTGGTTTTGGAAATGAGTTTATTGCATTGTTTTGTAGTAACCAAATAGATGGTGGTAGGCAGTGCTATCTTCGATATCCTGTATAACTTATTTCCCAAAGTAATAATAACAGCACGAGGCATGGACTCATACACAACATGTCGCTTCCACAAGTACGGTGTTGGGTATGTGTTATATTCTTTACATGAGTAGTAGTGTCTGAGCATCTGCATCAGACGCGTAGGGAGGTTAGAGGGGGGGTGAAGGGGCAGCGCCCCAGAAAAAAAAAATTGTTTCCTCAAGAAACGTGTCACCTACCTCGGGAAACGTGTCACATATTTAGGTGGTTTTGGGGCACATGGTTTTTTTTTCGATGGTTTTCTATTTACGATTAAGGAATTAGGGTTGTGGACTAATCCAGGGCATTGGGTTAGGGTTTTGGATGCCGCTGGCTCCTATATGTATATTTTATTGTAAACAATGTATCACTATGAATGAATATAGAATATGTTGGTTTTCTCGGTTTGGGTTTCCAGGGGAAAAAATCCATGTTAAATGTTTGTATTTGACATTGTATATTTTCTGTTCTTTTACTGAAAATGTGTTTGCAGTAAATATTGTACAAGGTTAGAATCTACATTTGGTATCAGAGCTTTGTTGGCTTCAGGGGGACGCCCTTATGGTCAAGGGTTTGGCTCGGGACTGTGATAAGTCTTTTTATAGTGGGAGATATGTCGTATTGATTTTTCAGGTGAAAATAAATGGAAAGCAATTTGAAGATGGAGATCGAGAAGTTTAATGGGAAAAGTTTTGAGTTGTAGAAGCTCAAGATGGAAGATCTATTGGTGGACAAAGATCAGTAGATTGCAGTAGATCCAGGTACTTCACCTATAGGAACTTCAGCAGATGACTGGAAAAAGTTGGATCGGAAGGCAAAGAGCACAATCCGACTGTGTCTCTCAGATTCAATATTACTGAATGTGTCATAGGAAGCTACAACCAAGGATTTATGGGATAAGTTGGGGAATTTATATCAGTCTAAGTCCCTAGTGAATAAACTATTCCTGATAAAGAAGTTGTATAACCTAAGGATGGGAGATGGAGACTTGGTGGCAGAGCATTTGAACGCCTTCAATACCGTGGTGAGTCAGTTAGTATCTGTTGAGATTAAAATTTCATATGAAGATAAATGTATTAGTTTATTGTGTTCTTTACCATACTCCTGGGACAGTTTGGTTGTGGCCATAGGTAGTAATACAACTTCCTTGAATTTTGATGAAGTGGTCTCATCTTTGTTGTCGGAGGAGATGATATGAAAGAATATGGAAGGACAGAGCACAGATGCATTATTTGCAAGAGGACGTACCCAAGAAATAAATAGATCTAATTTCTCAAGTGGGAGATCTAAGTCTAAGGGTAGATCTAAATCTCTTGGGAAGTTTGTAAGCATATGTTGGAGATGTGGAAAAGAAGGGCACTACAAGAAGCAGTGTAGATCCAAAGTTGAGAAAAAGTAGGGATCTAAAGAATCTCCTTCTACAGAAGAAAATACCTCCAAGGAAGAAGGAGGGGATGTGTACTTTGCCTCTTCAAGCACACGTGCAGATCATGAGGCATGGTTGGTTGACTCTGGTGCATCCTTTCATATGACTCCCCATAGGGAGTGGTTCTGTGAATATGAAAGGTATGATGGAGGTAATGTTTTCTTAGGTGATGATTCGACAACCAGAATCATAGGAAGAGGAACAGTCAAGTTGAGTCTCATAGATGGAAGGATTAGAACACTACCTGGTGTTTTGCACATCCCAGGTTTGGCCAGAAATTTGACTTTTGTAAGAAAAATGGACGATGCAGGGGTAAAAACAATATTTGAAAAGGAAACCTGCAGGATGGTTCGAGGAGCAATGGTGTTGCTGAAGGGAGTTCGGTTTGGAACTCTGTATAATCTGCAAGGAAGCAATATTAGTGATGGGCGTAATAGTTTCATTATTCCTGATATTGGAGTTGAAGAAGAAAGAACTCCTACAGTCTCTGGAGAAAAGGTTATGTTGTGGCATCAAAGACTGGGGCATATCGGAGAGAAGGGTATTCGACTACTACATGGTAAAGGTATGCTTGAAGGTATGTATAACTGCTCTTTGGATTTTGATTTATGTGAAAATTGTATATATGGGAAGTCAGATCGAGTAAGATTCCCCTTTGGTGCAATGAGGGCAGAAGGAATGTTACAGCTAGTTCACAATGATGTTTTTGGACCTGTGTCAGTCCCATCATTGGGAAAATCTATGTACTATGTCTCATTTATAGATGACTTCTTGAGGAATACTTGGATATATTTCCTCTGGAAGAAATGTGAAGTCTTTGACAGGTTTAAAGAGTTTAAGGCTCTTGTTGAGAATCAAACAGAGAAAAAAATTAAGGTGTTGAGGACAGATAATGGCAGAGAGTTCTATGGGAATGAATTTGAATAATTTTGTAAGAAGTGCGGTATAGAAAGGCATAATACTACTCCATATACACCTTAGCAGAATGGAGTTGTAGAAAGGATGAACAAGATGCTAATGGAAAAAGAAAGGTGCATGCTCACTGGTGTCAGGTTAGGACAAGAATTCTGGAAAGAGGTAGTGGGTATTGCATGTTACCTAGTCAATAGATCACCCTGGTCAACAAGAGGTATGGACTGGTAAGGAACCTTCTCTCACACATCTCAAGGTATTTGGCTGCGATGCATATGTTCATGTTCCAAAGGAAAACATGAGTAAGCTGGATAAGAACGCTGAAAAGTGTATCTTTATTGGATATAAAGATGGTCTCAAAGGTTATAATATTTGGAACCCAGAAACTAAGAAGGTAGTGTATAACCGATATGTGGTATTTAGAGAAATTAAGGATGTTGTTAAACAGTAAGTCCTACCAAGTAAGGAAGAACCTGAGAAAATAGAGTTTGATTTAAAGGATGATGAATCAGACTCTACATAAGAACATGAATCAGAAGAAGAAGATCCTCATACTCCAGTATTGAGGAGATCGGTTCGAGAAAGAAGGCTACCAGAAAGGTATACTCCATCTGATTTCCGTTCAAATTTTGTGTTGTCTATTACTGATGATGATCCTAGAACTATCAGAGAGGCAGTGGATTCAGAGGATGAAAGTCTCTGGAAAAGGGCCATGGATGAAGAAATGGCATCTTTGGATAAGAATGAGGCTTGGGATCTAGTGGAGTTTCCAGCTGGAAGAAATCCCATTGGCAGCAAATGGGTATTTAAAAAGAAGTTAAATGCAGAAGGAAAAGTGGAGAAATACAAAGCTCAGTTAGTAGCAAAGGGTTATTCCCAGGTTGAGGGAATTGATTTTGGTGATATTTTTTCTCTTGTTGCCAAGTTAACCTCTATAAGATTTATGTTATCTGTTTTTGTTTCATTTGATTTTGAAGTAGAATAGATGGATGTGAAAACATCATTCCTACATGGGGATTTGGAAGAAGAAATCTATATGAAGCAACCAGAATGTTATGTTGTGAAGAGAAAGAAGGAGTTGGTATGCAAACTAAAAAAGTCCCTGTATGGTTTAAAACAATCACCAAGGATGTGGTATAAAAAATTTGATACTTATATGATGGGACTTGGCTTCACAAGAAGCAAAGAGGATCATTGTGTGTATTTTAAATTAATTGGTGATCATTTGATTTATTTGGTATTGTATGTGGATGACATGTTGATGATAGGAAACAACAAGGAGATTATACAGGATGTGAAAACTCAGTTGTCCTCTAAATTTGACATAAAGGATCTCGGTGCTTCAAATTTCATTTTGCGCATGGAAATTAAAAGAGATCGGAAAAGGAGGAAACTCTGGTTAAATCAGATAAAATATGTCGAGGCAATATTGCAGAGGTTTAATATGCAGGAATGTAAACCGGTCAAGGTTCCTATTCTTGTTGGTGTAAAGTTATCTGCGGATCAGTGTCCCAAGACACATGAAGAGGAGGAGGACATGTCTCATGTTCCATATGCGAGTGCAGTTGGAAATTTGATGTATGCAATGGTCTGTACTAGACTGAACATTGCACATGCAGTGGGAGTTTTGAGCAGGTATATGTCAAAACCAGGGAAGGGGCATTGGACAACAGTAAAAAGTGTTTTCAGGTATTTATGTGGCACTACTAGCTATAGATTGTGCTACGAAGGAAGACCGGGATTGGACAGAGTTGTGGACATACATGGATTTGTGGATGCAAACTGGGCTGGAGATCTGGATCATAGGAGATCTACAAGCAGGTATGTGTTTAACCTATTTGGAGGAGCAATAAGTTGGATAAGAAAGAGACAGGTTGTAGTGGCACTTTCAACTACATAAGATGAATACATGGAAGCCACTCATGCAAGTAAGGAAGAAGTATCGTTACAAATATTGTGTTCAGGTATTGGGTTGGTACAACAAGTTGTAAGGGTAGAGTGTGACAGTTAGAGTGCAATTTTTCTGGCGAAGAACCCGACTTATCATTCAAAGACAAAGCATATCGATATTCAATATCACTTTATGAGAGACATGATTGAAGAAAAGAAAGTATCGTTGATTAAGGTGGACACTTTGAAGAATGTTGCTGACTCATTAACAAAATCTTTGAGCACTGAGAATTTCTCTTGGTGTAGAGGATCCATGGGCATTGTTTCCCTGGATTGCTGACTATGTAACCATGTAACCCCCTGTATGCAAAGAAAACAACAAGTGGGAGAATGTTGGGTATGTGTTATATTCTTTGCAGGAGTAGTAGTGTTTGAGTCGGGCGTGCAGGTGGGTTAGAGGGGGGTGCAGGGGGGAAACGCCCCCGAATAAAAAAATAAAAAATAAAAATAAAAAAATAAAAAATAAAAACTGCCTTGGGAAACATGTCACCTACCTCAGGAAACGTGTCACATATTTAGGTGGTTTTTCGGCACATGGTTTTTTTCCGATGGTTTTCTATTTCTGGTTAATGAATTAGGGTTGTGGACTAATCCAGGTCATTGGGTTAGGGTTTTGGATGTCTCTAGCTCCTATATGTATATTGTATTGTAAACAATGTATCACTATGAATGAATATAGAATATGTTGGTTTTCCAGGTTTGGGTTTCCAGGGGAAAAAATCCCTGTGTAATGTTTGGATTTTCCATTGTATCTCTTATGTTCTTTTACTGAAAATCTCTTTGCAGTAAATATTGTACAAGGTTAGAATCCACATATGGTTGGCCTAATAATACATCAGAAACATCAAGAGGAGCAATGTCACATAATACCTCATCTGTGAAGGGCTTGATGTTGTAGGGGAGGTGATATTGTTGGCTGACGCGAAGGTCCCGTCCTTGGTGCAGCCACCCGATGGTGTATGGTTGTGGGTGTGTTGTGGTCAGCAATCCCAACCGCTTCACAACCTCTATTGAGATGAGGTTCTTCTGGCTCCCCCTGTCGACAATGAATTGCAACGGGAAACACTTTACCCACATATTGGAATGGAAGAGGCGCTCTGCCTTCTCTGGATCTTTCGATTCCTCCTTCTAGATCTTTGTGGTGGCAACGGTAGCATTGGGCTTTGCATCGATAATATGCTTCCCCCCATCATTCCCCTTGTTGGGTTTTGATTCAGAGTCGGAGCATGCATCCAATTTAGAAGCCTTCAACTTGGATACCAATGACTTCTTGGGCTAACACTCACTTGTGTTGTGAGTGGAGATCTTATGGAACTCACACCACTTCCCCGTGTCATTTTTTGGCTTTTTGTTCTTTGGCGGGTTATCCTGGGCTGCCCGACCTTGGCTTGGTCCTTTGTTTTGCAGTTTGGGGGTACCTTTCCCTTACTTCTGATTCACAGAACCAAAGTCTCGTTTCTTCTGTTTGAACTTCTACTCATTCTTGGCAGCATACAGATATGTCGCACCAAGCGAGGAGATGGTGAGGAACTCCATTTCCTCCTAAATGTATATGTGCAGACAACTGAGATACTTTAACACCAAATGTTTCTTTGAATCTTTGATACCCAAATTTGTGCGTAGGGTATGAAACAGATTCATCATCTCATGCACATCTTGGTCCCTTTGTTGCTGCAGTGTAGTTATTGTATGTATTTGTCCTCATAGCTCCCCACAGGATAATATTGTTCCTTGATGGAATCTCGGAAAGAATTCCAAGTGGGTGCAACCGAGAATAGAGAGGGTTCCCCCTCGCCCTGTTTCTCCCAGTAGGTTTCCCACCAGTCCTTGACATGGGGGGCAGATTTAAGGAGTGCAAAAATAATCATTTCTCGGTCGGAAAAGTCATGAACTGAGAAATATCCTTCTAACAGATTCAACCATCTATCTATGACATATGCATCTATGTGGCCCTCAAATATGGGAATTTCAAAGTTTACTTGTACCTTAAAAGGAGTGGTGCCTCCAAAGTGGCTGTTGGATATAGATGCGCTGCCAGTGGGCAGTCGTTGAAGGATCTGGGAAAATTTGTCCATCATCGTGTTCCTTTGTTTCTTGAGGGCCTCCTTGAGAAATATTTTGATAGGATCTCATTCTCCATCATCTTTATTTTCTTCCCCCATGGGCGATCGTCGGGGTTTGCGAGGCTGATCTTGTAAAAGTTCAACCAGATCGATCCCTAACTCCTTATACCCCGACCTTGTTGCAGACATGAAAATAAGGATCGAGAAAGAGAAGACCCCTCAGATACAACTGATCCAGATTTATGCAGGAACACAATGAAATGCAAAAATACACATAAATGCGGAGATGCAGCGGAAATAAAACTTCATTTCATTAATAACAAATGACTGAAATATGCTTACAGACAGAATGGAAATAAACTATCTAGGGCATTGGTAGCTTATCTTTGAGAATATATGTGGCGACTACTGGCCTTTGAACTGTGTTACAATGAGGATCGAAGGCCTATTTATTATTGAGAAACAATGGAAAACCCTAAGCATCCAAAGACTTAACCCTAGGAGATGAAACGCCAAGACTATGGGTCATGTTTGGGTAAATTGGTACATCAATTTCCCGGGGACGTAACTTTGGCATACGATGATCCGAATTTATGTAGGAACACAATGAAATACATAAATACACATAAACACAGAGATGCAACGGAAATAAGACTTCATTCCATTAATAACAAATGACTGAAATATGCTTACAGACAGAATGGAAATAAACTAGCTAGGGCGCTGGTAGCTTATCTCTGAGAAGAGATGTGGCCGCTACTCGCATCCGTGAGAAGATGATTACAATGAGGCTTTGAAGGCCCTTTTACAATAAACGGGAATGCCAAAAGTCCTAGACATCCAAAAACCTAACCCTAGGAGATGAAGCGCCAAAAGTCATGTGGGCCTCGTTTGGGTAAGTTGGTACCTCAACTTCCCGAGGTCGTAACTTTTTCATACGATCTCCGTTTTAGGCGTATGATAGCCCATTGGAAAGATCTATCCGAGGAATACAACATTTGTGACAAAATTTCATGATGATATTATGCAACTGGAAACATACCCCAAAAAACGTCGTTTAGGGCCTCAAAACGGCTCCAGAAGTTCAGGACCCGAAAAACTGCTAAAAATAGTAAACTGTGCGAAAACTAAAAAACTAAAAGAAGAAATGGTGGGGCTCCAAGTGGAATAGGTGGGTGGCCAGTAATATCCACCTGGATCATACGATCTCCATTTGACGCACTCAATACCTCATTAGAAAGATCTGAAAGACTGCTAAAAACAGTAAATTGTGCGGAAACTGGAAAATTGAAAGAAGCAATGGTGGGGGTCCAAGTGGAATAGGTGGGTGGCCACCAATATCCACCTAGATCACATACCCCATAGTTGAGAATCATATTTCATGGAAGGATTAGTACAATATGAATTGAAATATTGAGATTGATCTTGGATCATACCTTGAGGTCTGGGTTGTTAGGGTCCCTTCTTAGAGACACATCATAATTGTTTTGGTTCCTTGGCTTCCTGGTAGACATATTTTAGTCCTTGTAAGGATTGAAAATTATGAGTAGCATGTTCCTCGCTACATATTCTCAAACCTCGATATAATCCCACAGACATTCTTTCCATGGATGCTTCATCCTACACTTCAGGGAAAAGATGGCCAAAGATCATTTTGTCTCTTCCTTCTTCTTCCTCCTTTGCAATGTATCTAGTTGGGAGATCAAGGAACTAAGTATGTCATTTTTAAAGTCTTCTAACATGTTCCCTATTTCTGCTCTTGTTACTCCACTTCTGGTAGTATTGTCAGTTCTTTCCAGTATATCTCTTGGTCCTTTGCCTATTTTTTATGTGGCTCTGAAATATTTACAACAAAGTTCCAAGATAATTTCATACTCTAACTGAGAAACATCTCCCCCACCCATCAAGTTGAGGATTTCTATACAATCATCTTACACTCCTCTCATAATTAAGAAACGTCGTGTCTCGGGAGCCAAATCTCCATGCCTTTCCCTCTACAAGTTATAGTTGAATCGTTCAACATAATATTCTGGGCTCTCGTCTTCATGTTGCATCATTTTGAAGACTTCCTCTCTTCTTTATTTATCTTTTTAATAGTCTTATTATTTTTCTAGAAAAATCTTCGTCATCTTCGCCCAGATGTGGATGTTATCTTTACCAAGGCCCATGAACCACCATAGTGTATCACTCTTGAGTGTGGCGGGAAAAATTTTCAATTTTTGGGCATCTATCACATAGTCATAACTTCTGGAAAGGACGTTGAACTCAAAGAGGAAGGTGTCAGGATCTTCCTTAGATAGTCCATGAAAGTTCAAAAAGGTTGAAGAAGGAATGTTTTTCATCTTGGTCTCCTCATTTGTTTCTTTGATTGGAAATCTGAAAGTAGAGGGTTCCTCCTTGACAATTTTGTGTGCCATTTATTTAAGAGGGTTTTCCTCTATTTCTAAAGGTGCCTCATGAAAAAGGAACTCTCTGGAGTGATATTGTTTGCTAATTTGTTCTTCTTTAAGTGAAACATTTATGTGCAAAGACCCTTGTACAATATCTAATTCCCGAGGAGAGTCTCCAAGCTTCTTCTTGGCAAGAAAACTTGTTGTAGGTGATAAGTAATTTGGTTGATTGAGCTCCTTTCCCTCTTGTGATTGACCTACACTGTTAGTTTTTCGGGAGTTATTGGATGAAATAATATATCTACCTTGTCGATCTCTAACTCTGTGCATAGAAAAGGTTAGAAAAGCATTCTATGAATTGTTGAAAATAAATCATAGCACTCAATCTACTAAAATGAAATTCCACACAACTAAACAACAACTACTTATTTTGACAGTTCCCCAACAATGACGCAAAAAATGACGAACTTTTCAATTACTTCCTAATTAACTTAGTGAACAACTAAATAGTTGTACATTTAATTATCAATCTGGGGCCATTTCTTACTTATGAATTTTCATGCACTGTATATGCACGAGTAGTGTTGTAATGGCTAAGAAGTTGCAGTACTGTTAATGTCATGAGTTGAGATTTCAAGATGCTTGATTAAGTCACCAGGTTACACTATTTCTTGAATTGTGGAAAAATAAATGTCATGCTTGCAGAAAGTAAATCACACTTGCAGAAAGGAAATCACACTTGTGAAAAGTAAATCACTCTTGCAGAAAGGAAAACTATGGCAATGTAAAATGGTGACTTTCTCAAGTAAAATGATGATCTTGTTTTAACAATTACGTGTTTGTACTTCCATTGATAATTTATAAAACCAATAATATCAATCCCAAGCTATTTAGGGAATGAATTGGTCACAAATCTAAGAGAAAAAATAATGAAGTAAATTTGTAGGAGGAGTTGCAACAACAGAGTTGCAGAACAACAGTTACTACGAAATGAGTTACAACAATGGGAGTTGCATCAATGAAGCTACAACACAGAAGCTACAACAATGCGATTTGTGGAAATGAGAGTTGCAACAACAAAGCTACACCACTAAGGCTACAATAATGCGAATGGAAACAACAGGGATTCTAGGAGCATTAGAACTGTGCCTACAAACTTACATAAATTGAATCAACATCAAATTGCAACTCTAAATTACAAAAGTCACGTTATAAGGAAACTGAACATTAACCACACCTGAATTGCAGTGAACTATTCTACGAATCTAGAATTGTACCAAATTAAGAAAGCAAAACAACTACGAAATAAAATGAACATAATTGAAATATTAGATCTTACTTTGTAATATACATGCAGTACCCAACTAAGGAGGGGGCCATACCCTCTTAGACAAGGAACTGATCGATGAAATAAAAATAGCACAAACGTTCATCAAACCATTACATGAGCATGAAGAAGAAATGGAATTATATTGTAGAAGTATGAAAGTTACGATAACAACTGAATGCTATCGCTAGAATAATTCTCCTCCATCAACTCTAAGGAAGTTGGGATTCTTATACAGTACAACTGATGTCTAAAATAACACAAAGAGACAGATGTATAGCCTTGATAATTCGTTGTTCATTCATTTATATTGATATTGCCAAATTTTAGTAAAGATCAAGCATGTGTTGACTCAGATCAGCTGAGTAACAGTTGGTAGGAAAATAATTTCTCTTTTGGTTGTCCACTTGCCTCTTGTCGCTTTCCTATGTGAGGCATGTTCCTTGACTGTCGGTTGTATTGTTGAGTATTGTGATGGTGTCCTTTGTACTCAAAGTTGCAACAACGGTTTCCTACTTGGAGTTGCAGCAACAAAGAGTGTAACTAGAGTTGCATCAGTTGTATTGTGCTCGGAGTCGCAACAACATAGTGGAATTGCAGCCACTCTAAGGAGTTGCGAGTACTTTAAGGAGTTGCAGCTATTGTAAGGCAACCATTGCAATTGATCTATATATAAATGTTATTGCATGAACATCACAAGTTTCTTAAGATATATGTAAGAATAACATAAAAATGACATATGGGGAAATATTCGTACCCTAATGGAAAGTGTGACTAAACTAGATAAGGAAGGTGTCAAAAAGGAAATGATAGTGGAAAATGGTAAGGAAAAAGGTACTAGACAGGTGTTAAAAGTATGGTGATTTAGGCACCCCTCAAAAAGATATTCCCAAGTTGAGGGGATATACTTTGGTGACAGGAATGATTTTAGGGGCTAAATTTTTCTCGTGGGATAATTTTCCATGATTTTTCCAAAAACGAGATTCGATATTTTAAAAACGTTTCGCCCAAATTCTATAGGATAAAATCATTTTACCTTAAATATCGCCAAAAATTTATAAAAACTATATAAAATCCTTAGAAATTTGAATATTTTTACAAAAATATCACCAATCATTTATAGTTGGGATATGAAGGATTAGTAATATTCACCAAGGTTTCTACATTTTAAAATAAATTTCCGTCCTTAAAATCATCCCTATTTGGTGATATATTTTCCCTAGTTTCTAAGTTGACATCTATTAGGTTCATGTTATCTATAACTAGCTTCTTATTCAGAGAAAGAATAGATGGATGTTAAAACAACATTTTGGCATGGTGATTTTGATTTGTAAACCAAGGACTTATATCCCACTCGTTTCACCAACATGGGTCTTTGTAGAATAAAACTTATTGTCTCTGTCTTAGGCCTATTCTCAAGCTTGTAAAGAGTGTTCTATCTTCTAGAGAATACTAGGCCTTTGTCCTTTGTTTTGTACAATGATCTTTGCAATCAACTCATACTTCAATGGCATGTAAGGTTTGCATCATGCCAACTAATGCTCCAAATGAATGGTCGGTTCCTTCTCTGTGTAACCTGCACATAGTACAACCAACTAACGAGCAATGGTATGTAATAAGTGAGACTCTAAGTTGTTTATTTGTTGTTGAAAAACAATAGGAAAAATGAATGCCTCTATTGATTGTCTTCAAGGTTTGGAAAATTCTCTAGGTCAATGCCTTAAACACATGTTTATTATGCACATCTCTATGATTGTGGTTGGAGTCCACATCTCATAATGGATGGCGAGACCTATGACAATATCAAGATAATAGGTCGGTGCATTGGGAATGTTTTGCAAGTTGTATTTTCTATCATGAAAAGATGACTATAATAGTGGATGGTTTTAAATACAAGCTCCAAAGCCTTTGTGTCTAAATAGACATTGTAATAAGGGAATGCAAGGATTACAACATATTTCCTCATTCATATATCAATCTCATCACTAGCTTTGGATCTTTTCGGTGTTGGTCAAAACCTGACCGTCTCTCAAACTAGTTCTTCTTGAAGAGTTATTTGTATGGTTGTTCTTCCTCATAGGAGTGGCTCTTGATAGGCTTGTAATTTCTGCCTTGAGTTCAACAACTTGGCTTTGGTTCTAGATTTTATCTACCTTGGCTCAAATTCACCCACTTATTAATATTTAATGAGGTAAATGAATCAACCAGTGGTGAATAGAGTATCCCAAATATGAAATAAAATGCCCAGAGGGATGAAAAATCATCCAGGCACGAAGTAACACACCTAGGGGGATGTGAACTCACCCAGGGATGAAGTAAAATACCCAAAGGGATGTGAACTCACCCAAGGACGAAGTAAAATGCCTAGGGGGATGTGAACTTGCCCAGTCATGAAGTAAAACATCCAAGGGAATGTAAACTCTGCCCAGGCAAAGAGAAAATGAACCAAGCAATGAGAAGATCGACTTAGGAACAAAGAACATCCTCTAGGTGAGAGAAAAACACTAACATCTATGAAAACACAAATTTAGAAATTTCCTAAATATTTACAATAGATGAATTTTACCAGCCATCCATCTTAGGTTTCAAAGGGAATTGGATGGTGGACATTCCATAGTTGTTGGAGTTCTTCATTTGCACATAGATGATGATATCTCACAACATTACATAACCAGGAAGAAATTTAATTTAACATAAATAAAAATATCTTCAAACACAAAAATCAATCACAATGAACTCACGAATTTCACCCTGCCAACCCAATTGGGAAAACCGACTTCGAATGGGGGCTCAGTTTATTTCATTTCAACAAATCTCTGGTTACAGTGTTATTCATTCTCTTAATGATTCCTCTCATCGGCCAAAAGACCCATTGAGAATGAGAGTGAAGGAAGAAATAGGAAGAGTTTGCAGGTAAGGGGAATACCAACAACCATGCCCATCCATTTCCCAATCCTCATGCTTCCCTCCTTTTTTGTTTCATTTAGTTTTTTTCCCTCTCACATTTGTCTCATTCAACATTTACATTCACTTGATTTACATAGTTTTCTTAACCTTCGTTAATTTCAATTTGCTTAACCTTTGTTAATTATTGAATTACATTGTATGTATTGAGTCTTACACCCATTCATCGGTTTGGATCCATTTTGGATTAGACTTCGAGGAGGAGATATCTATGACACAACTAGAGCACTAAATTGAAAAGGGTAAAGAGTCATTGATTTGTAAATTAATAAAATCATTGTATGGTCTCAAACAACCACCCAGAATGTGGTACTATAAGTTTGATTATTTCATGTTGGAATTGGGATTTTCAAAATCCAAAATAGATCATTGTGTGTATCACAAACATGACAGTGCTCATTTTCTTGTTATCACTTTGTATGTAGATGATATGTTAATTTTTTGGTAATACTAAAGATGTGATTAGTGATTTGAAGTCTCAATTTTTAGCATAGTCTGACATGAAGGATTTGGAGGTTGAGAAGTATTGTATCTTAGGAATATAAATCATGAGAGATAGAATGAAAAAAAAGCTTTATTTGGGCTAGAGTAAGTCTATGAACTTTTTGTTGTTTAATTTTCAAATGGAAAATTGCAAACGATTGTGTGTTCCTATTTCTATGGGACTAAACTTTCCATTGAGTAGTGTCCAAAAATACCCACAAAGATGGAGGATATGGCTCATGTTCCTTAAGCTAGTACAATTGGCAATTTGATGTATGTTATGGTATGTACCAGACCAAACATTGACCAAGCAGTGAAAGTTTTAAGTCAATTCATGGCTAATCCTAGACAAGAGCATTGGGTTACATTGAAGAGGGTCTTCAGGTATTTGAGGGGTACTTCCAAGTTTTCCATTTGTTATCATGGTGATATTTCCACAGACCAATTCTCAAGGTGCATACAAGGTTATGAAGATTATAATTGGGTAGGGGATGCACATAAGAAGAGATCTACCATTGGATATTTGTTTTGACTCTTTTGTTGAACAATGAGTTGGATGAACAAGCAATAGGTTGTGGTCACTTTTTCCACTCCATAGACATAACATATTTTATCTAGTTGTAAGGAGGTCACTTGGCTTATGAAATTGTGTTCAGATGTGGGTATAATTCAAAGAGTTATTATATTTCAAAGTGATAGTTAAAAATGACATATGTCTAGAAAAGAGCCTCACCTTTCATGCAAAAACAAAGCATATTGATATCCACTTTTGAAGACATGGTAGAGGATGGAAAGGTGATACCTGATAAAGTTGACATTTTGCATAATGTTGCATATGCATTGGTGAAAAGTGGTGTTGTGACTCTATGTCACTCTATGGGCCATGTCGTAGCAATTAGTTGAGAGTTTGATGCATTCTCCCTTATGCTCTTGCAAGGTATATGACAAGTGAGAGAATGTTGAGGCAAGTGCATCATACACCTTATAGATATCTCAATGAGAGTGGGCATGCATATGCATGTGACCAGGTCTCTCACATTTAGGTTTTAGGAAAAGTCAAAAGCCAGAATGCTATTAGGCTTTTAGTAGAAGCCTAAAAAGTTGTGGTAGTTATCTCATGCATGGAGTAACAATTTTAGTAAAGGTCATACATCGTCTATTTGTGTGAGGATTTGGAAACCATAAATAGTGTATGGTAAATGGCTATATCTACATTATAACCTTTGTTAAGTGCTTAATAATGCATTGAGCTTGCTTTGGAATGTGGTTTTTTTCCAAAAAGGGTTTTCATTGTTATTTGTTTATGCAACCATTTTGGTAAATTCTTCTTATTGATTAGAGTAGGGAGATTCTTCTCCCTTTCAATCCTCTCCCTTTCAATTGTCTCAAGGATCCTCTTTAGATTGGCTATATCATCATTGCCATCTAAGAAACCAAACCATTGGTCCTCTAGTAACATGTCTACAAAAATGCAACTCAACAACCATATGCCAATGGAACAGTGGGACTTTGCATATTAAAGATTAGTAAGATTTGTCAAGGTTTATACATTTTAAGATAAATTTTCATCCTTAAACTTATCCCTGGTCCTCTTATGCATGAGAAACAACTTATCCCTGATCATGAGAAACAACTTATCCCTGATCCTCTTCTAAATGAGAAACAACTCTAGGGTTCTGTATGACTCCATTTCAGTCATTAAAAGGGTTGTTATTCAAGCAAGACCAAAGTCACAGAGTTTCACTATTTGGTTCTCCTTCGGCAAGATATTGTTGGGCTTCAAATCTTGATGTAACACATTGGCAGCGTGGAAATACTTAAAAGAGCTCTCACTTGATGGGAATCAAAATACATAATCTATTAGCATCAATATCGTCATTGTGCCAATGTTTTAACACCATCTGGTTTTATGAATTTCAATTGCAACAGAGTTGTGTTGTGCCAACTACAGTAGTTGCACCGAGAGGAATGGCAACAATTCCCATAAATTCAATTTATTAAATGTTTCAAGGAAATTTCAAATACCAATGGTTTCCATTTCCATGGCTGTTCTAAAAGAAACCAACAATAATCATCATCTTAAAATAACACAACATAAACCAATCTCAACTGTCAAATTTACAAATATGAATTTTCCGGACCAAAAAATAGAAATTTAGCTCTGGATTTTTTATACATCTGTTTTTATAATCATGGTTTAGAATACCAAGAGCCATGCAAAACGGCACCCACCTACTCGTAGCTTTTCCCATAAACATATTCGTTCACACCAGTTCTCCATGGTATTGAGTTTGTATCTGCGTTTACCAGAGCCGAACAACTGCATTTAACAACTCAAGATGGGAAATGGACACGGTGGGAAAAAATTGGAAGATGACTATCGCCTAGGTGATTATTTGGGCTGTGTAAAATATGGATATGTGAGGGAAGCAATCCACAAAAGAGGCGGAGAGAAAATGGCCTGCAAGATACTACCCAGCGATCATGCAGAGAAGGAAATGAATATATGGGCTGAACTATCTGGCCATCGAAACATTCTTCCCCTGAGATCTGTATATCAAGATTCCAACGAAACTTACTTGATCACAGATATCTGCAAGGGGGGGCGTCTCTACGACATGATACAAGACTCTGGCCTTCTCTCTGAGAAACTTGCTGCAAAAATAATGAAATCGCTGGTGGAGGTTCTGCAGCATTGCCATGGAAAGGGCATTATACACAGAAATGTTAGAATCGATAACATACTTCTCCCATCTCATTCTGCATTCGAGGAGATAAAATTAGCAGACTTCGGATGGGCTACTCGCTTTTTTGATGGTAGGAAATTAAAACCTAACAGTTCATTCTCATCAATTTTGTATCATCGTCACAGTTTTTTTCTTTTTTCCATAAACATAAACACCAGACCAATCTCTAACAAATCTCTAACAGGTTGACTGGTCCTAATGATTAACAACATGGGTTTTCTCCTAAGACTTTACAAGTTCAAATCCAACGGGTAGGGTATGTATACTTTCGTAGATTTTACCGGTCAAATCCCTGAGCAGAGGAGGTCCCTTGTCACACAAACAAGGGGTCTCATACACCAATTTGGTGTGTCTTGCCCGTGACCTTAAAAATAGATTATTATTAATATGACAAATATTGTTACAGATAAGCTTCTCTTGGAATATGCTGGGGAGCTATCTCACATGGTTCCTGAGATTATTGTCTTTAACAGAGAGGATCCCTTGTCACAAAAACAAGTGTCATACACCAATTTGATGTAGCTTGTCAGTGACTTTAAAAATAGATTATTATTATTATTATTAATATGACAAATATTGTTACAGATAAACTTCAATAATATGACAAATATTGTTACAGATAAGCTTCTCTTAGAATATGCTGGAGAGCCATCTCACATGGCTCCTGAGATTATGGAAGAAGTTGGTTATTCGAAAGAGGTTGATATCTGGAGTGCAGGAGTGGTTTTGTACGTTCTTCTGAGCGGCAGCTTTCCTTACGAAGGTAAAGACTTCCGCCAGCGGCTTAGATCGATTCAAAAGTCTGATCTAAATTTAAAAGCTGGCAAAATGAGGTTGGTATCCGAATCTGCTAAAAATCTCATCAAGGGGATGTTAAACAAGGATGTTGAAAAGCGGTTAACGACGAATCAGATATTAGGTAAACCATGTTCTATAATTGTGTTTGAACTTATGAACAGTAACCTGTATATATTTTATTGGGTTGGGAAAAAATGCTAACGTTTGGAATTCTATTTTCCCTGTAGATCATCCCTGGATAAAGGACCATACCACAGACTGTGATGGCAACAAGATGATTTTTGGGTTTCTGGGGTAAAATTGTTGGGATTCATAAATGAAAGAAATAGACAATGCCACAATCACTGCGCAGAAATTATTTGTTCGTAATGGAATGAATCCTCTGGTTCAGCTTCCCATTTTGTGATAGATAAGTATGCATTCGGCACCTGGTTTTGAAATCCTTCTTGAGTTGTTTGGTTATAGTTATTCTGATCGCGGATCGATGAAGCTACTTGACAATCCTCACTCATTGACCATTTTTTTAGGTTTTAATAGGATTTCTTGTCACCCAACGATGAATTTTTTTCATCAAACCATTAGATTCTTATATACTGAGAGGATCCTCATTGTCAAAAATCCATCTCTTGTCCCACGATTGTTGGTAAACACATTATAATTTATTGCTTGTAACTCTTTGATACAGAATATTTTATTGGTATTTTAGTAGCAATTTTTTATGAAAATAATAATGTATACAATGTATAGAATTGGGATTTTTTTTTAAAGCCATGTTAAAATTCTATTCATAGAAAATAGTAATTTACATATGTCATGTCGCTGACCTGTTACCTGAAACTTCAAAGTTCTATTCATAGAAAAGACTAATTTACATATGTCATGTAGCCGACCTGTCATCTGAAACTTCTATTCACAGAAAATAGTAATTGTCACTTGAAACTTTAAAATTCTATTCACAGAAAATAGTAATTGTCACTTGAGACTTTAAATTCTATTCACAGAAAAGAGTAATTTACATCTGTCATGTAGCTGAGCTGAGCTGACCTGACCTGACCTGTCACCTGAAACTTGAAACCAGGCCAAACTGCAATATACATCTGTCATGTTGCCGACCTCTCACCTGAAACTTCTATTCACAGAAAATAGTAATTTACATCTGTCATGTAGCTGACCTGTCACCTGAAACTTTAAAATTCTATTCACAGAAAAGAGTAATTTACATATATCATGTAGCTGACCTGTCACCTGAAACTTAAAACCAGGCGAAACTGCAATATAGCCATTGTTGAGTCACTTTTTCATAGTGTTTTTCTATAGAACCAGTTTCTAATTACAAAATTAGAGAGATATAAAAGCATGTTCTGCTATAGTTAATATTTAATTACAAAATTACAGAGGTATAGAAGTTTGTT
>ML789000.1:261690-281850 GCA_009831015.1 Picea engelmannii
GGGATACATATTTTTCCATATGTGGGGTAGTTCAAGAATACTCCATGAAACAACTTAAGCAATCCAAAATTACTTGTTGGAATTAGGATTGCTCCCACAGTGTATCCACTTGCCTTTGTCTCCACTTCAAAGGGATATTGCAAATTGAGCATTACGAAGACTAGTGCTTCATTGATTGTACATTTTAATTCTTCAAAGGTCATTTGTTAATTCCCCCTTGCCCCCTCCCCCACATTAAAAACCTTATCATTGGTTGTTATAACATGAATTGGTGTAGTCCCCAGGGTGTAGGAAAGTTGGTGATGGAGTGTATTGTTAAGGCACTCTGTTATGTGAATTCATCGGTTCGAAACCTCGGCTTACCTTGTGTGTCACGTATGGGGCATCGTGGGCACGCCTGGCGGTTATAGTGGTAGCAATTGGATAACACGACCACATGTCACGCGAGTACTTGCCCAACTAGTTGTTGATTCCACCAGTCATGAAAAAAAAACATGAATTGGTGCAACTACTATCGGAAACAATACCATAAACTTCTAAATTTATTGGGTTTCTCATGGAAAGTTCTTTACTTCATTGACATTTAAAGTAGAAATTGCACATTTGAGGATGGTCTCCATTTTCTCCATCCAAGGATTGCTAGGAAAATCACATTTCTTAATATTTTCCAACCATTTATGGTTCCTTAATGTCTCCTACACCTTATTCAAATGTAATATATATATTCTTCCCAAATAGAGATGAAAATGAATATACTATCCAAACACACTATTACAAAAAAATCTAGGTAGTTTTTTTTTTCCATTAAATATAGAGATAAGAAAGATAAAAAAAATATTATGTTGATTCATTTTTGTTTAGTTAAGATAAAATATTTAGTCTGGTAAATCCTTGAAAAGTTCTCACATTAAAATCAAATACTCCTTTCCTACAAGTAAAGTAAAAACTCCTTACCAGCCTAGTGCCAACACTAATGTCCAAACATAATGACAAATTCAATGGAAAATAAACATGAATTAAATATGACAAAGACAAAGAAGGATTACATTTGCATCCCAAAAAAATATTACTTCTTATTATTAGTCCCTTTCGTAGGCATAGAGGTACTATAGTGATCGATAATTCGTTGACCTCACATTAGTTTGTCCTTTGACCACAAATATTTTCATAATATCTATTGTTGGAGCTAGGGAACTAAAAACATTGAATTTTGTATAATAAAAAGTACCATATATGTAGTGATATGATTGGATAACAAATTGCAGGTCTTATTGTCGGCTTCGCTATTCCCAATGTTTTATATGTTAGCATATCCAAACTTTTTGATCCAAAATCGGATTCAGAAGCCTGTCAGGGCATGAAAAATGCTCAAAAATGAAAGTGCTCAGAATCTGACAAAACCAACACCATTGCGTCCGTCCCGTCTTCCTGATTCCGGTGGTATATTTACTTTGTCAAACGGAGTCCGTATGGAGAAGATATCGCGTTCTGACCGAAAAGTCAAACAAGGAAAAAAAAATGTTGACTGGGCAGGACACGTGGCATGTCCGTACAGCTGACGTGGAAGGTCCGTACAACTGACATGGAGGGACCAGAATGCGACACGTGGCAGCATCGGAGGATGACACGTGGCAGCACCAGGATGCGACACGTGGTAGGCGGATTCGATCGTACGGAGGTACAGTTGGACCAATCCCGAGGTGACACGTGTCACCACTGGAAGGGTGACACGTGGCACGGGATGACGTCAGCATCGTATAGCAGGTGACGTGGTGATGACATGGCAAGGATGATGTGGCATACGGAAGCGACACGTGTCGATTTGTGGTTGGATGGCATGGACGAATGATCGATTGACACGTGGCAATTATGTGGTCGAATGATTGGGTGCCACGTGGCCCAATCAGCGGCTGCCACGTGGCACCCCGGTTTTTGCCAATATGGCCTATATCAAAAAAATTTGGTGTCGTCGGGGATCGAACCCGCGACCTCCCCTCCGCGCTATGGCTTAACAAGGTTTCTCCGACCAATAGACCGCATGATGTGACTTGTTAGGAGACCGGGTTATATTATATTTAAAGTCGTGTTGTAATTTATAACGCGGGGGGGTCGGGCCGGGGCTTAGCCCCGACCCCATGGTTCTTGTGTTAACATGTGACCATGGTATACCAATACGGAGGTGTGCGGGGTGTTAATTCTTTGCGCGGGAGTTGGTACCGGTTGACCCCCAGGTTTTATGCATGGTATGTTACATATAGTGCGTGGGGGGCTTAAACATATAGCCCATGGTTCTATTCACAACCACCATATGCCCAAATTTTAGTGTTAACAGGCCAGCGCTTAGCCTACAGCTAGCACTTGGCCATATATTAATGCATGTGACCATATAAAGAGGTGCGCGCCCAGGCTTGGGGGGATAAAGCCCAATTGCAACTATAATGTGGTTGAAAGTGGGTTTTTATAACCACTTTTTGGTTAATTAACCCCTTTTTTAATGTAATTAACTCATTTTTGGGAGTTATTGGGCTTTTTTAGAGCCTAATTTTTGGGAGGAAGTTGGGGATGAGCAACCAACTTTCCCACTATTTAACCAAGGCCATTTTGAAGCCAAGGGACATCTTTTTGACGAATTTTGAGAGCAGAGATGCTGAGGCAAAGCCAAGTCAAAGCCAATTTGAGGCAGGGAAGCTGTTGAGGAGGAGATGTTGTCGGACGATTTCTGAGAGCTTCGGACATCCGTTTCGCGTGCCGTAAGTTGTGAAAGATTCTAGAGATCTGGGCGAACATGACCAGATCAGTATAGAATCCATTCGGCATTGTAATGATGTACCATTAAGCTTTCGAAAAGAAATAAAGAAGCCTCCCCCACAGAGAAAAGGCCCGGAGACGTAGGCAAAGTTGTGTCGAACTCCGTTATCAACCTGTGTATCATGGTTTGCTGTTATTCATTGCATTTCAGATCTGCATATATGTTTATGGCTGTATAATTCATTTTCTTTTCTCGTTCTTTCGTTAAGTTTCCCAATGGTTAATTAATGCATGCAAATAAAAACTCAACCATAAGTCATTCGAAAAATCCTGACGGATCAAGTGGTATCAGAGCTAGTTGACGTTTGGATTTGAGTTTTGCATGTTAGCCAGGGAAGAGCACATCTCAAGGAAGAAAATGGCATCTACAGGAGGAATTTCTCAAGATGAGAAGGAGTTCATAGATTCGGTGTTTTCCATGGCCGAGATGGTGAAGGTGTTGTATGAAGACTACTTGGAATGAAAGAGCACGGTTCAAGTGAAAGCTTCAAAGAACAACAAAGGAAAAGAAGCATTGAAGGAAGTGCCTTCTACATCTGTTTCAGACAACATATCTGAGGTATGCAGTGAAGGTTTCTCATCAAATTTTCCTCATTCTCATCAAGTTGGTTTTGGTGAATTCGAAAAACACACAAAAGGTGTAGGTTTGAGAATACTAACCAAGATGGCTTATGAAAAAGGAAAGGGCCTTGGATGTAGAGGTCAAGGCATTGTAAATCCTATTGAGGTTGAGGAAAGGCCTTGATACTTAGGATTGGGATATGGCGAAGGGGACCTTGGAGAGTCTTCCAAGATAGGTTCCAAATCTTCAGAAGCAAGTAATGCTTCACAAAAGGAAATGGCGCATCACTTCAGGACTATGGTAGTGAATGCAAGTCGTCTCCAAAGAAAGGTGAAGATCAGCATGGAAGGTATAATGGTCATGTTTTTATTAATTCTCCTTTTGATTATAACAAGCATAATCAAGTAAACCGAAACTTGTGGAAACTTTATCCATGTACTTATTGTCATTCACCTAAGCATTTTGTTGCCAAGTGTTGGAAGAGACAAACTTTGTATAGGAAACCTATGTCGTCCAAGAAGGAAACACGACGTAAAGGCTCAAGTCCACAACGGAAGAAGGAGAAGGTTAAGCAGGTCTGGATGCCAAAAACTCATTGCGCGTTCTGCAACAAGAGTGGACATCAAAAGGCTAGTTGTTGGAAGCTTAATCTGGAGCTTCGTCCAAGGAAGGACAAAAGGATTTTGCACGTAACCATGAAGGAGGACGGATTACCAGCAAAGCAAGAAGAACATCGTGAAGGAAAGAAAGCAGTCACTTGGTTCTGCCAGAAGTGGATGTCTCAACTTCATTGTGTTTTGCTTCCCCTGATGTAATCATCTTTCAGAGACAAAGAGCAAGCCGGGTGGCCTATCACGAGCTTGTCGAGTGGTCAGTAACCTTTTGGGGACCAAAAGGTCTTATTGTTGGGAGGTGTGATCTGAAATCGGATTCAGAAGCCTGTCAGGGCATGAAAAATGCTCAAAAATGAAAGTGCTCGGAATCCGACGAAACCAACACCATTGCGTCCATCTCGTCTTCCTGATTCCAGTGGTATATTTATTTTGTCAAACGGAGTCCGTATGGAGAAGATATCGTGTTCTGACCGAAAAGTCAAACAGGCAAAAAAAAAATTTGATTGGGCAGGACACGTGGCATGTCCGTACAACTGACGTGGCAGGTCCGTACAGCCGACGTGGCGGGACCAGAATGCGACATGTGGCAGCATCGGAGGACGACACATGGCAGCACCAGGATGTGACACGTGGTAGGCGGATTCGATCGTACGGAGGTACAGTTGGACCAATCCCGAGGTGACACGTGTCACCACTGGAAGGGTGACACGTGGCACGGGATGACATCAGCATCGTACGGCAGGTGACGTGGCGATGATGTGGCAAGGATGACATGGCATACGAAAGTGACACGTGTCGATTTGTGGTTGGATGGCATGGATGAATGATCGGTTGACACGTGGAAATTATGTGGTCGAATGATTGGGTGCCACGTGGCCCAATCAGCGACTGCCATGTGGCACCTCGGTTTTTGCCAATATGGCCTATATCAAAAACTTTTGGTGTCGTCGGGGATCGAACCCGCAACCTCCCCTCCGCGCTACGGCTTAACAAGGTTGCTCCGACCAATAGACCGCATGATGTGACTTGTTAGGAGAGCGGGTTATATTATATTTAAAGTCGTGTTGTAATTTATAACGCGGGGGGGTCGGGTCGGGGCTTAGCCCCGACCCCGTGGTTCTTGTGTTAACATGTGACCATGGTATACCAATACGGAGGCGCGCGGGGTGTTAATTCTTTGCGCGAGAGTTGGTACCGGTTGACCCCCAGGTTTTATGCATGGTAAGTTACATATAGTGTGCGGGGGGCTTAAACATATAGCCCATGGTTCTACTCACAACCACCATATGCCCGAATTTTAGTGTTAACAGGCCAGCGCTTAGCCTACGGCTAGCGCTTAGCCATATATTAATGCATGTGACCATATAAATAGGTGCGCGCCCAGGCTTGAGGAGCTAAAGCCCAATTGCAACTATAATATGGTTGAAAGTGGGTTTTTATAACCACTTTTTGGTTAATTAACCCCTTTTTTAATGTAATTAACTCATTTTTGGGAGTCATTGGGCTTTTTTAGAGCCTAATTTTTGGGAGGAAGTTGGGGATGAGCAACCAACTTTCCCACTATTTAACCAAGGCCATTTTGAAGCCAAGGGACAGCTTTTTGACAGTTTTTGAGAGCAGAGATGCTGAGGCAAAGCCAAGTCAAAGCTAGTTTGAGGCAGGGAAGTTGTTGAGGAGGAGATGTTGTCGGACAATTTCTGAGAGCTTCGGACATCCGTTTCGCGTGCCGTAAGTTGTGAAAGATTCTAGAGATCTGGACGAACATGACCAGATCAGTCTAGAAGCCATTCGGCATTGTAATGATGTACCATTAAGCTTTCGAAAAGAAATAAAGAAGCCTCCCCCACAGAGAAAAGGCCCGGAGACGTAGGCAAAGTTGTGCCGAACTCCGTTATCAACCTGTGTATCATGGTTTGCTGATCTTCATTGGATTTCAGATCTTCATATATGTTTATGGCTATATAATTCATTTTCTTTTCTCGTTCTTTCATTAAGTTTCCCAATGGTTAATTAATGCATGCAAATAAAAACTCAACCATAAGTCATTCGAAAAATCCTGACGGATCACTTTTTCATCGTCTATAGTCTTTTTGAATCATATATTTTTCTTATGCATTGCTTGAAGGTGGATTAATGTTAGCATTAGTTTGAATGTTTGTCTTAGCATTTTTCTGTTAGCATTGTCTTAGATCATATACTGTGCTTTTTTTATTTTTACTAATCATATTGAAATGTTTAGATATCCAAGCTTTATAGTGATTGATAATTCCAAAGTTTATAACGTCCTTACCGCATGTATTTGTATTGAAATGTATTGACACATTTTTTGAGGTGCTTGAATAGGCCTGATGGCTTAAATGTTTACATGACGCGAGGTCCTCCAACAGGCCTTATAGCTTAAATGTTTGCATACTGCGAGGTCCTTAGACAACCTGACAGCCTTAAATTTTTATCTAAATATGCTTCTCGGAGTACATTTTTCCTCAAAATTTTCCATACAATGTTGCAGTGATTTTGCACAATATTGTTGTCCACCGCCAGTTGAATAGGCATTGTATCTTTCATCCTTCTTCTAGCCTTGCAATGAAATTTTGTCATCGTTGAAGCTACATAAATTGTTTATTGGTTCAGTGAGTGCTTCTTCTTCATTGGTTCGTCGGTTGCTGCTTGTTGTTGTTGTTTGGTTCACAATTCGACCTACGCTTATGCCTTTCATCGTTTCAGAGTAAGTTTCCATGCCATAGTTTCATTTTCTATTCCTTGTTTGTTGTTCAGTGTTTTCAATTTGCGAGTAAGAATGTTTGCTTATTTCTACGGGCATGCTCGTTGTATGTTTCTGGTTCCTTCTGTGCTTCGGCTACAGTTTTGTAATCGTTGGAGATACATATGGTGTTTACTGGTTCGGTGGTTGTTGCTTGTTCGTTGGTTCGTTGGTTCGTCGATTGTTGGTTGTGTTTGTTTGGCTCAGGTTTACGCTTTGGGGCCCTGGGACTACAGTTGGGCCTATTCATGCTTTCTCGCTGGTTTGGTGCTTGTTGTTTTCTTTTGTTTGATTCGGTTTTGCAGGGTTGGGGTCTTGCACCGGTAGTTGGAGCTGGGTTTTTTTTGGATTATTATTGTTTTTTGGGCGCTTTACAGTGTTCAGCCTCTGCACCCACGAGTCGACATGCAGTCATGTTATTTTCCCTATCTAGCGAGGTCAATATATGTCCTGCTATGATATTTTTTTGTGCTTCAGTGTTGACATGAAAGAAAATAGTTTCATGAAAAATAGTTCGAGAAGTACATTTGAAATTGCAATATCCGTTGTTTTTTTGTTAAAATAGAACATATGTAGGCTGCATTTATAAACCATGTATGGTGAAATGTGCCCATATGAAAATACATGTTCTTTTTCCTCTACACAGACTGGTGTGCCCACGATACAATTTGTCTTGTTCTTGAGATATGATATGTACAACAAAGATTCTGCAAAATTATATTTCCATGTCTGGAAGCATATCTGGGTAGTTTTCCACAAAAAACCAAAATATTGTACCATGGGCACAACAGTCTATGTATAAGATAAAGAACATGTATTTCCATCGGTGAAAGAATATCTAGATACTTTGCCATGGAAAACCATAAATCCTTTAGCTACGGCCATGCAATTTTGTAATATTTTGTGCCTTGTAATATATTTTAGGTAGGGGAAAAAAATTACATATTTACAACTATGGATGGAGAAGCGCAAAGGTTCATGTTTATGCCTATATTTTAAACTATTCATTGAGTCTCTTTTACTGTATGTACATATTACTTGTTCTTCGGTGCATATCAACTTCCATTCATGTTCATTGTATTTTGTGCGTTCCCACATTGAAACAAACAAAATAGCTGGAGAAACGACGGAGTCTTGACTGCATCGGTTGAAGAGGAGATAGAAAGATGCATGCTTGTACTGTTATTTCATATTCTGTTGTTTTGTATTTCATTTATTGTCTGTATATGTGTTCACCTAGTTTATTGTATATAGATGTTGCATACCTTCCTACATAATAACTTATCTTCATTACATCTCTTCCTGCATACTAACCTACTTCATGCCCGTTGTATTTTCGTTGCATTGCTACATTTAAACAAACATAATGGTTGGAGAGGACGATGGACTCTTTGGTGGGAATGTAGACGAGGAATTACAGAAGTGGATACCTGTACTCTTATTTCATATTCCAGTGTTCATTTTTTCATTTATTGTCTGTATATTTGTTGTGCTTGTTTTGCTGCTTTGCACCTTTTTTTTTTCTTTTTCTTTTTTTGTTATTTTCTTCCTTCAAATATAATATATTTATGTGTATTCTCATGTGAATCATATTCTTTTTGCTGTTACATTGGAATAAATAGACGTGTTTCTCTTTCTTTTACATGTATGTGTTCATACTAACTTGTCTTCATGTCCATTGCATATTTGGTGTTTCTACCTTGGAAGATACAGGTTGGTTGGACAGGAAGATGAATTGGTTTGTGCAACAGCAGAGGGTTCTGTGGTACAATCTTCGAAAAGGTATACCAATTTTGCTGGTAAATTAAATATACAAACTGGGTGGGGGCATATAATGTTAGACTAGAAAACAATGGATTGGAAGCAATGGGCCTTTCTACCCTCCCTATTTCTACTTTTTCCATTTTCTATTATCCCTTTTGTTTTCTAATTGATCTGCTTAGTGGTATTTCCGAAAATGCCTTGGTGCACTGGTTGGCGGACTAACGGTTTTACATCTATGGTCACACTTCTACCTTATTCCATACTTACCCACTTTGTTGATTGCGAGTTTCGGGCTGGCATATTTAAGATTGATCCCCTCGCTTCCTAGGGTCCGCGATATACAGATTGGTCATGGTGCCCTGCCCTCACACCTTGTTTACTAACAACACATTTTTCCAGTCAAAAAAATCAGATGCATATAAATTTACGCTTGTTTAGTCCTTCTGATGGACAATATACAATGCATATGCTTGTTTAGTGTTGATGTTCATCTGCACATGCTTGCATCAAAAAAAAATTGGACTAGTGACATGGCCATGAGCAGTTAGTCATCCCAGACATCAGCAGACCGACAAGGCCAAAGATAAAGATGCATACGCTCTGCTCTTAGCATGTTTACAAAACAAATATCCTTGGCTATTTATTCATCTATGGCATGGTGAATATGTTGATGTCATCTGCAATACATGGTTTGCAATTCTGAAGAAGTATCAACAAGAACAAGCGATACGTGGAACATAGCGCAGGTTCCGTAGACTAAGAGGTATGGTTGCAAAACTTTGGCTCCATAGTTCATCGCGGCTATGTGTGTACTTGTAGATTTATGCCAGTGAAAGAAGAATACAAAAAAAAAAAATGCACACTACCATTCACTTTAGTTTTCCTATTCAAAAATTGTCACCAGGTCTAGAGTTGTAACACCCAAAGTACTATCAATAGAAGGCTTGAACAATTGTTGAACTAGACAAGTGTTCATCGGGGACATAATGGTCATCTATAACACGTACTTGGACAATACAAACAAAACTAGATCCATTATGCATGCTGACATGACAGACAAGGAGGCCATGATGACAATGACATAGACTATTCCTACACAACTTGTACAGAAACATGTAGAAAAGATATTGTCAGGTAATGGGATATCCATTACAAATTTTAATATATTGCCCAAAACAGTATATGACCGTGGTTATTGTGATCGGATTATTTCTCTCAACGAAACAAGTATTGTGGAAAAAATTCTCGTTGTTTGTTCAGAATGTTGTTTCGTCCCGGACGTGACTATCAACTGGCTTGCACAAAGTAGTGATATTTACCCAATCGGAACCATTGGCACAGCTATCACACTGGCGAGAAAACTTGGCTCGCAACACATTCTCCATATAAAGGATGGATATTTGGACAGCGACAAGGCAATGGTACCGCTTTCCATATCCAGTTTTGTCCTTTACTTTCGCATGTGCATGTATCTCGAGTAAGTTACACAAATATTGCACGGTTCCATGTCGCAGCTGCAATTGTTCGATACCTATTCAAATTTGTTTTCCTCAATGGAACAACAATTGCATAAAGGGCAGTTTCCACTTATGCTCTTCAAAAATATAACAAAGAAAAGGGATGTTAGAGAAAGGATCTTTCGCACAACCCAGGCAACGTTTGTAAGAGAGTTGCGAGCAGATATAGTGTAGGATCTGAAGAAACTATCTAGCTCTACAACTGTTGTGCATATACATCCACAAAATCATCCTCACTTTTCTTATACAAATAGCCTTCACCAAATTTTTGCGGCTTGTTTTATTTTTATTTTTATTTTTTCAAGGGGGGGATGCAGTTGTGTATTATATTGTTCAATGTATTAATTCCTATGCTCGCGTTCTCAAGTTGAAGGTTTTTTGGTTGCAACGAATGTGTACTCGACCCCCTTTGAACGTGTATGTGAAAAATGCAACTCTCCTGCTTCTGCCCCTCCTTTGATAAGTGATGATATGATTGATTGTCTGCGATGCGGTGAAAAATGTCCATATATATATGGACATTGCCTCAGTGTTGTCATCTGAACCATGGGAAACACAACCGTGCATTATACAGTTAGGTAGCCTCTGTTACAAAATTTGCTTCCTAGGTTGGCAGAATTGTCGTATGAAACATATCTACAAAAAAAGGCAAGTAGTGTCTACATTATGCATGACTTACGGATACACAACAAATTTACCTTAAATGAGGACAATGCAATTTTTCATATCGACTGAAGAAGGAAAAAAAAGTACATATCAAACTTTGGTAGGAAACGAAAATATCTCATGTGTATCTGTAATATTTCTTCAACATCCAGATGAATGTTCATCGAACTCGAGTACTTGAGATTGCATGCACATAAGATTGTTCGGTCGAAGAATGGGAAGCATGGAAGCAAACCCCATGTATCTCATGGCCTCAGTTATTTTCTACTGGGAACATATACCAGATGTAACAGAAAAGGAATGTTGTGACGTCTTTTCTTTGTATATCAAATTGTTTGATGCAAAGGTCGATGCATCTTGCTCTCTGGAACCTTGTGGGACTTTCTTGCGGCTTGTTTGGAGTTTAGTTGGTTCTTGGTTGTATGCTTCGTCTGTCAATTTGTATATCGCAGAACTCCGAGTGTTGTTTTGAGAAGACAGAACAATAGAATTGCAACTTTTTAGCCATTTAGCCCGCAAATCCACCTGATAATTTGTATGGCGTTGTGACGCAAATGTAGTGTGTGGCCTGTTTTAGCATTTTTCCTTGATCGATGAACTTGGTAAAATTAATCTCCTGGAATAATTTGAAATCAACGAATATATATTGTGTGAAGTCCAATTGTGCTATCATATCAACAAGAGGCTCTTAAAATTCAAATTGGTCATTGTTATGCTTGTGATGATAGAATTTTAAAAAAAATTGTTTTGTTTCCTTCGTTTTTTTTAAATAAGTGATTTAACATCCTTTGATAATTTTATGTAATTAAATTGTACAATATCAATATTTAATATTAATAATTGACCTTTCAATTTGTATATCATGGAACTCCGAGTGTTTTTTGGAGGACATAGAACAATAGAAGTGTAATGTTAATCCATCCAGCCTGCAGGTCCACTTGTCAATTTGTATATCACAGAATTCTGGGTGCTATTTGTAGGGCACATAACAATAGAGGCCCAATTTTGAGCCTGTCAGCCCGAGAACTTGTGATCCAAAAAGAGGCTAAGTATGGAATGCAAGATCCGTACATGCTCTATAAAATCTCATTTTCATACGTTATAGAAGTACATATTTAGTATGTATTACTCATTTCTCAGAAAATTTCTAGGTACGGAAGTTGGCAGATTCACGCCTTCATATTTCACTTGCTTTTATATCACCAGCCCAATCGACCGCTT
Organism: Picea engelmannii; assembly: GCA_009831015.1. Taxonomy (NCBI): domain Eukaryota; kingdom Viridiplantae; phylum Streptophyta; class Pinopsida; order Pinales; family Pinaceae; genus Picea; species Picea engelmannii. Next base: position 273,604 of record ML789000.1, read on the forward strand.
CCTCATTTCATATTGTACAAACTTTTTGACTTTCGGTTTTCCGAATAGGCGGGTTTAATATTTATAATTTATGTAATTGAATTGTACAATATCAATATTTAATATTAATATTTTAGTATTTGAAAAACATTTTTTTTTATAATGTTAGATAGTTGATAGGGATGACCATCCGTAAACAATGGAAATCTTGAGCCCACCAGTCCTGGAGTCCATCTGTCAGTTTGTATATCACGGAAGTCCGATCGCTGCTTGGAGGACACAGAACAATAGAAATGCAATGTTGAGTCAACCAACCCACAAATCCGCTTGTCAATTTATATATCGCGAAACTCTGGGTGTTGTTTGTAGGGAACGAAAGAATAGAGGCCCAATTTTGAGCTTGCCAGCTCGAGAACCCGCAATACAAAAAGTGGCGAAGTATGGAATGAGGGATCCGTACATGCTCTATAAAATCTCATGTCCATAGTTTATAAAAGTACATATTTAGTATATTTTACTCATTTCCACCGAGTGTTGTTTGGAAGACACGAAACAATAGAAGTGCAATGTTGAGCTAGCCAGTCTGCAAGTCCGCTTGTCAATTTGTATATCGTGGAACTCTCGGTGCTATTTGTAGGATGCAGAGAAATAGAGGCCCAATTTTGAGCCCGTCGGACTGAGAACCCGTGATCCAAAAAGTGGCCAAGTATGGAATGCGGGATCTGTACATGCTCTATAAAAATCTTATGTCCATACTTATAAGAGTACATACTTAGTATGTATTGCTCATTTTTCGGAAAATTTCTAGCTGCGAAAGTTGGTGGATTCACGTCTTCAAATTTCACTTACTTTTATATCACCAGCCCGACAGACCACTTCCCCGTTTCATATTGTAATAAACGAATGTAAACTGGCCGAAGTCCAATTGTGTTATCATATCAACACAAGGCCCTTAAAATTCAAATAGTCAGCAAGTCTGTTTGTCAATTTGTATATCGCGGAACTCTGGGTGTTATTTGTAGGGAACATAACAACATAGGCGTCGTTTTTATCCCGCCAACCAGAGAACCCATGATTCAAAAAGTGGCTAAGTATGGAATGAGGGATCTGTATATGCTCTATAAAATCCCATGCCCATACTTTATAAAAGTACATATTTAGTATGTATGACTCATTTCTCAAAAAATTTCTAGGTGTGGAACTTGGCGGATACACGTGTTCATATTTCCACCCACTTTTACATCACCAACCTGACTGACCTCTTACCCATTTCATATTATATAAAAACTTTGGAATGCAAGTTTTCGAATACGTGGGTTTTTCTTTTAAATAAGATATTTAACATCCTTTAATAATTTTATGTAATTTTATTGTACAATATCAATATTTAATATTAATACTTTAATATTGAAAATAATGTTTTTAGGTAGTGTTAGATAGTTGATAGGGATAAACAATCGCAATATTGAGCCCACCAGCCCTAGAGTCAGTTTGTCAATTTGTATATTGCGGAACTCTGAGTGTTGTTTGGAGGACACGGAACAATAGAAGTGCAATGTTGAGCCAACCAACCCGCAAGTCCACCTGTCAATATCGCAGAACTCTTGGGTGCTATTTGTAGCACACAAAAAAATAGAGGCCCAATTTTGAGCCCGTGAGCCCGAGAACCGCAATCCAAAAAGTGGCTAAGTATGGAATGTGGGATCCGTACATGCTCTATAAAATCTCATTTCCATACTTTATAAAAGTGCATATTAAGTATATATTACTCATTTTTTCGGAAAATATCTTGGTGCGAAAGTTGGTGTATTCATGTCTTCAGATTTCAGTTACTTTTATATCACCAGCCCGACCGACCGCTTCCCCGTTTCATATTGTACAAAAAAAAAATTCTAATTAAATTGTACAATATCAATATTTAATATTAATAATTTAGTATTGAAAATAATGTTTTTAGATAATGTTAGATAGTTGATAGGGATTACCATTCGTAAACAATCACAATCTTGAGGTCGGTAGCCCTAGAGTCTGTCTGTCAATTTGTATATCGCGGAACTCCGAGTGTTGTTTGGAGGACACGAAATAATAGGAGTGCAATGTTGAGCCAACCAACCTGCAGGTTCGCTTGTCAATTTGTATATCGCGGAATTATGGGTGCTATTTATAGGCCACAAAACAATAGAGGCCCAATTTTGAGCCCACCAGCCCATGAACTCGTAATCCAAAAAGTGGCTAATTATGGAATGCGGGATCCGTACATGCTCTATAAAATCTCATGTCCATAATTTATAGAAGTACATATTTAGTACATATTACTCTTTTTTTGGAAAATTTCTAGGTGCGGAAGTTGGCGGATTCATGTCTTCAGATTTCACTTACTTTTATATCACTAGCCCGGCCGACCGCTTCCCCATTTCATATTGTACAAACTTTTTTGTATAATTAAATTATACAATATCAATATTTAATATTAATAATTTAGTATTGAAAATAATGTTTTTAGATAATGTTAGATAGTTGATAGGGATTACCATCCATAAACAATCGCAATCTTGAGGCCACTAGCCGTGGAGTCCGTTTGTCAATTTGTATATCGCAGAACTCGGAGTGTTGTTTGTATGACACGAAACAATAAGAGTGCAATGTTGACCCAACTAGCTCGCAGGTCCACTTGTCAATTTGTATATCGCAGAATTCTAGGTGCTATTTGTAGGCCACAGAACAATAGAGGCCCAATTTTTGAGCCCGAGAATCCGCCATCCAAAAAATGGCTAAGTATGGAATGCAGGATCCATACATGCTCTATAAAATCTCATGTTCTTACTTTATAGTACATATTTAATATGTATTACTTGTTTTTCAGAAAATTTCTAGGTGCGGAAGTTGGCGGATTCACGTCTTCAGATTTCACTTACTTTTATATCACCAGCTCGACTGACCGCTTCCCCGTTTCATATTGTACAAAAATTTTGGCTCACGATTTTTCGAATAGGCGAGTTACCGGATAGGCAGGTTCAATATTATGTTTCCATTGTTCGGTCGCTTGCAAACAACACCCTGGCTTCCGCGATCCACAAATTAGCAAACAAATTGAAATAAAAGAATATATACTATGTGAAGTCTAATGGAACAATCATATGAATGAGAGGACATTAAAATTCAAATTTGTCATTGTTGTACTTGCGGTGAAGCTAGAAGTACAGAGATTTACTTAAACATCCAAAAAATGATTTTCTTGTAACTTTTCAATGCTTCTCTTATACAAACAGATCCTGGAAACTATAAACATCACTCGTTGTATCTATTCCTTGATTGAAGAACCTGTAACATGTTTAATGCACTCCATAGTTACTGTTATGACCAATTATCGCTTCCAAAAATTGCCATCCGCTTTCTCTTTTCCCTCTTCTTTCCCTTTCTTTACTTACTCATTTTTCGGAAAATGTCTAGGTGTGGGATTTGGCGGATTCGCATATTTAGATTTCCATTGTTACTTTTATATCACCAGCCCGACTGACCGCTTCCTCATTTCATATTGAACAAAATTTTTGAATCGTGGGTTCTTCGATAGGTGAGTTCAACATTGCGTTTTCATTGTTCCATCACCTGCAAATAGCACCCGGACTTCCGCGACTTACAAATTATCAAACAAATTCCCCTTCATCTTGTATGCTTTCGCTTTCTATTTACTTGGTCCTTTTTCCAAATGTCTCATGCTTTTATATACAGAACTTGAAGTTCAACAATATACAAATTTCTCTCTTGACATTGTGCTTCTGTTGTTCCCCTACGCACAAACAACACCCAAAATTCCGCGACATACAAATTGATAGCCAATATATGTCACTGAGATGCAATATGACCATCGGTCCCTCACGTCTCCTGGGTATATCTTCTGCCCTTTTTTTTGTAACCTACCCAACCGCTTTCCATACTTGGGCATTTCTTGGAATCTATTTCGCGGGTTGGCAGGTGAACGGAATGTACAATGCTTGGTCGCAATTCTCTATCATCGTTACCTTCGTAATTATATCCAGATATATGCAATAATTAATATTTAATGCTAGTAGTTCTTCCTGCAAGAACCGTTAAGATTGTCATTAATGTCCGAAAGGCCGGAGAAGATTTGTCATTACTACGAATTAAACCAAGATTTGCGGAGAAGAGTGTAATCCTTTCCAAGAATTCATTTCAAACATGATGCAATCTATTTCGTGCGCTGGCAGGTTGGCGCCTTTAAGAAATCTCTAATTCTTAATCTCTCTTCGTCATCGTCACCACCTTCGCACTTTTTTCCAAATATGCAATTAGTGAGATTTAATGGTAACAGCTCATTCCGCACGAACCCTGGAGATTTTCATTGATCAGCGAAAGGCTCGAGGATATATTCCATTGATATGCATTAAACCATAATTTTCAATATCCTTATCCATTATCAATATGCATTATCCTTCCCTATTATCAATATGCATTAATTTTCAATATGCATTATCCTTCCCCAATTTTCATTTCAAACATCGTCTGGAGGAAACAGAAATTATCGTTAACTTGTGGCAGCATTTTTGTCCATATACAGTAAACACATTCGGACATAATGGCCAGAGGTTCCAGTATTCCAGGGCATATTCTTACTACTCATCTCCCTCCACCCAAGAGAAAAAAAGGATATGGTCCTTTGGTACACCGAGAGATATATTTCAAGCCAAAGAATTCCAAGGAAACCATGTCTGCTCAGAGAACCTGCCCAATTGCATTGATGCCTGGCGCAGAGGTCGATGTCATGGATTCTGAGTCGGAAGAATATGATCTGATGGGAGATGATACGATAATGGATGATGGCAATGCAGAAACTATTCCCACTCCTGTGCCCAAATTGAAATCAACCATAAAGGGAGAAACTTCCCAGCTCAGTGATGGTGGTCTTGACAACACCAAAAGGAGTTTTAGAAAAGAAACCGACGTTGAACGCAACAGCCGCTTTGTAGCTCGAAAGTAGGAATTCCATAGGTCCAAATTAGTTTGTTCTGGGCGGAAGAATTTCACTGTAAAGAAATGATATGTTGATACTCCAAGAGATAAATTTCAAGCCAAAAAAATATTCATTTACGGGACTATTGTCTTGTTATCTGGATATACAATTAACATCTTTGGGAATGAGGACCAGAACTCTCATTGGTGCAAGGCATATTTCTACTAGTCATCTCCTTCCACCCAGAATGGACTAATTTGGACCTCTGGAATTTCACGTGCAACCTATGTCCCTGAAGTCTTTTCGACTGTGCAGAGGTAGTTTCTAGTTGTGTCCTAACTTTTCGTTAAGGGTTATTCCACCCTGTAACATTTTTTGTCTTCTTCCTCACAGGAAGCTTCTGAAAACTATCAATTTTACCACAGGATGATTCATCGAGAAGAAAACTGCAAGGATCAAGCATACTGTGGATCATGTGCCTGTGTTTGTGGCAGATATGTTCAATGTTTTGGCCCGAAGAACTGGGTCCAATTTCTAAGGATATATGCACAATACTCGGTGTTTTTCTTTTTCTTTTTTTAAATGGATTTGCTATTAAAAAAAATTCCTTGGATTCTTCGTTGCTTCTTCTTTTCTGGATTTAACGTATGTTCTCATTGGCATGGTTCAGTGGTCTCGTAGTTCTTAGATATTGTATTTACTTAGGTAATTTGTTCTTATATGGAACATCTAACAATTATATGACAATGTACTGTGTCAATCCACCAAGATTTTATGCAAACAAAAAATGGATTACACACAGTTTCAAACCAACGTTTAATTCTATTCGCAATGCAAATAGAACATAGTAATACCAAAGTACAATGTTGCAACAAAACCATCATTCTTGTTTCTAGACATGCAATTATTAAGTTTTAAGGCTAACAACCCATAATGCAAGAAGTTTAATACTTAAGTTAATATGTTACAGTCATGGAAGAATGTATAAAGAACACACTTACACCCACACGTTCCAATAAAATATAATATTCAACAAAACATTTGTTGACAATTAGTAGAAAATGAAGTTTAATACTTAAGTTAATATGTTACAGTCATGAAATAATGTATCAACACCCACACATTGCAATAAAATCTAATCTTCAACAAATCATTTGCTAACAATTAGTAGAAAATGATGGTTTTGCAACAATGGGGCTTGTTTGAAACCAATTCGCGCTTACGAAAATTGTCCTCCACCTTTCTATTTTCCCACTCTTTTATCCCCTGTACTTTCTCTTCCTGGTTACTTAATCATTTTTTTCCAACATGCAATTATTAAGTTTTAATGCTAACAACCCATAATGCAAGAAGTTTAATACTTAAGTTAATATGTTACAGTCATGGAAGAATGTATCAAGCACACACTTACACCTACATGTTCCAATAAAATCTAATCTTCAACAAATCATTTGCTGACAATTAGTAGAAAGTGAAGTTTAATACTTAAGTTAATATGTTACAGTCATGGAAGAATGTATCAACACCCACGCATTGCAATAAAATCTAATCTTCAACAAATCATTTGCTGACAATTAGTATAAAATGATGGTTTTGTAACAATGGGGCTTGTTTGAAGCCAATTCGCGCTTACGAAAACTGTCCTCCGCCTTTCTATTTTCCCACTCTTTTATCTCTTGTAGTTTCTCTTCCTGGTTACTTAATCGTTTTTTTCCAAAAATGCCTTGTTGCGCGGGTTGGTGGATTCACGTTTTTCGACCGAGCACTTCCCCTTTTTCTAAATTGGCTCTCTATTGTTCTGTGTCCTACAAGTAGCACCCGGAGTTCCACGATATACAAATTGACAGGCAGACTTGCACGATGGCTGGCTCAACATTGCACTTTTATTTTTTCGTGACCTCCAAACAACATTCGGAGCTCCGCAATATACAGATTGACACACAGGCTCTAGGGTCGGCGGGCTCAATATTGCCATTCTTTACGGATGGAAAAGTGCTAAAATGAGCCACATACTACATTTGTGTCACAGAAGTTATATTAAAGGGCAAAGCATTTCCTCTATAGTTATGTGTTCTACAAACAACACCCAGATTTCCGCACTATACAAATTGACAGCCGGACTTGTGGTTTGGTTGGCTAAAAAAATGACTCAGAATTTTGCAATATACGAATTGACAGATGAAGCATACAACCAAGAACCAATTAAACTCGTGGACTATATTCCTAGTCATTGTTTTCTGTTCCCGCCACCTTCGCACTTCTTTCCAAGTATATATCTTGGCAGGAAAATGGGATGTTTGTTACAAATGTGAATATATTGGCCCTTCTTTTTCATCTTTTATACTTAACCAAATATTCGTTTCTCTTTTCCTTGAACTTTATATTTCTCATCACTTATTCATTTTTTTGAAAATGTATGGTTGCGTGCGTGGGCAAACTTGCGGGTTCACGTTTGCACTCCTGCTCTTATATCACGACATCGACCGACCGCTTCCCCATTCCATACCCAGACACTTCTCCGACTGTGGATTCCTAGTAGGCGGGCTCTAGATTGGACTTTTATTGTTCCATGACCTATGACCAGTACTGTCACTTCCACGATATAAAAATTTACAACCGGACTCAGATCATACCGTCTTCCATATTACGGTCTACCTATCATGCCCTCTTCTATGGTACACATTTTGCACTGAAAACTTCTTAGAAATACAACTTAACCATCGAGTCCTCACGTCTTCTGTGGAACTATTGTCACCCCATTTTGAAGCCCATCTGTCCCCTTTCCATACTTTGACATTTCTTCGAATTTCTTTCGCAGATCGTCAGTTTGGCGAGTTCAAGAAATATTTAGTTCCTAGTCGTTGTTTCATGTGCCCGCGCCCTTTTGCAATTAGCAATTACCAACTATATATAAGATCTTATTTATAAGCATACAATTAGAAAGTGTTAATTTCAAACATCATGGAATGTCATGTGCGCGTCGTCGGGTTGGTTTGTTCACGAAAACTTCAATCCTCGCTTCCGAGAACGAGTCCACTCGACCGTTTCCATATTCCATACTTAGCCATTGTCCCGGAATTCCGCAAATATACAAATTAGCCATTGAACTGCCCCATCATGCTCTCTTTCGTTTTACACATTTTGCAGTCAAAAATTATGATACATAAAATTTGACCATGGAACACTCGCCTCTCCTGAGTATCCCCGTAACCCTATTTTGAATGTCATCCGACCACTTTTCAGACCTTTCCATTCGTTCCTTTCTCTCCCCCGTCTCTGTGACCTTCACACTTGTCTAT
>ML789000.1:286375-300186 GCA_009831015.1 Picea engelmannii
TTCCTAATATAGTTGCATGCATATGCATGTGACCGCATGAGGAAATTCATTGGCATGTTTCCAACAATCTCCACCTTGACAACAATTTACCTGATATATCATGCCCTTAATTAATTCATCGCCTTTCCTACAAACCAAGAGAAGCTAAAAACCATCACAGCTCCACAACTTCTCTAACAGTATTGTTACGTGAACCTGCCTGCACGATTCGCTCCAGTATGGACCATTCTACCTCCATCAGTAACATGTCTTATCAACCGATGAACTTGTCCGATTTTGATATGTTGGATTGTTAGTCAAATGCACAACGCTTTGACCACCACATAACATCTCATCCTGTACTTTCCCAAACTTACCCAATAGATCCTTTCATTCTTTCAAGACATAACCTGAGGTAGGTATCCTCTTGTCCAAATCTCATTAATCATAACCATAGACTAAATCAATGCAACCACTGAAGGTGATACTTGTGCCTCTGTGTTTGAAGCACCCATGTCCATGCTCTTCACCTGGTTTTTCCATGTGTCTACTGACAACACCAACTGCATGTCAAATGTTGATCATTTCCCATCGGAATCATCAAAATTCCTACTAGCATATAATACTCAAGACGTATAACCCTTTTCTTGTTCATCAGTTAGGACATAAACCTGAAGAAACATTTACAATGGAAAGCCAAAGGGATTTTACCGGTTTCACATTATTCACATCGAATTTCCTGAGTATATTCATTGCATACTTCTGTTGTGATAACCAAGCTTACCATCCTTATTGTCTCTATGTACTTCCATGCCCAAGATTTATTTTGTTTCTCCCATATCCTTCGTAACAACATCCTAACCAACTAAGCCAACCTATTGACCTCAACCATGTTTGTGCTTGCAAAAATCATAACATATAACATCAAGATAATGAATATACCATAAACACAATGTTTATACTCACTTCTTTTAAAATTTGGCTCACCATGAAGGAATCAAACATCTTGTGTCATTTTCCTGGCATGCTTTAGGCCATACAATGATTCTTGAGTTTGCAAACAAATCTTTTGTTGCGATTCTGAACCAACCATTCTATTTGTTCCAAATACATCCCCTTATCCAAAAACACCATGTAAAACAATTTTAACATCTAGTTGTACTAACACAACATGAATAAAAACAAGATTTTAATAGCTAGTGAGAAACTTTCATGGAAATAATACCTTCCAAATACCCTTCTACTACCAGTCATGCTTTGAACCTTTCATTTTTTACTATGTTTGATTTTATAAAAGGAGATTCACCAAACAATGCATCTTTTTCCATGACGATTATGTGGGTATTAGGATCCCACAGTCTACACCCCTTAACATCATCACCATATCAAAGATCTGCATGTTTGACTTGGGTCCTACTTAGAGTGTTGATAAAAAACAAAAGCATCACAATCAAATAATTTCACATTTGAGTAATTTCCAAATGACATGTTCATACCTCTTCCTGAATCTTCTTATCTTTTGCAACTGATAGTGATCGGGTTACCAGATAGCACAATCACTTATGTCCACAACTATTGCTACAACTTGGCATTACTAAACATGCCTATTCGATCCTAGCTTCCTTGTAATATTTTCCAAGTTCCATGGATATGAACCTACCTTCATCATATATTCACAAATACTTGATTGACCTACCAACACATCAGTCTTTCTACAGGCCCACCTTTCTAACCTAAACACATTGTTCCAACTCGAACTTTGCATTTGAACAAATTTGACCAAATCCGGTCAAACCAACCCAAGTGAACCTTTGTCGCTCACCTCCAGGGACTTTACACTAGAGTCTCAGTGCTCCACCTTAACATGAACATTCCCTTGACCAAATCCGACCAAGCCATCCAAGTAAGCCTTCACCGCTTACCTCCATGCCCATTTACAATGGAGTTCACCAAGCCTTTTATAGGCTTCATTACATGCAATCCATGGACACAATACCATAGGTTACCCAAAAAATACGGACCTAAAAAACCATGTGCTTTGACCTAAAAAATATATTTAACTCATTAACTCTTTCACCAAGTCAAGGTTAACCCAATATACATGCCCCCACACATATTCAATCTACCTAAATATATGTCTAGAATTTTCATAGGTGACTTGATAAACCAAGGGTATGCATGCCTATCTAGGTATCACAAATGTATGCCCATTTACATGCAATCAATAATTTTTACAACTCCAAGGTAAATACTTTTTTTTTCTTTTGAAATGACTTAACCATCACCGCTCTTGCTCTTGCTCTTGCCTTATTGTACAAGAACATCCTGCATCTTGAAGTTTCATAACTCAAAGTTATTATTGAATTTTTCCACTTCAAACTTCAAACTCTTGATCCAGATGGATATCGGTGGCCACCTACCTTTTCCAACTGGCTCAAAACAGTTTTCTGACATTTTTGGCAATTTACAATTTTTAGCAGTTTTTACTTCCGGGGCCATTTTGAGGGCCTAAATGAAGGTTTTTCGGTATCGAGCTCCTCAATGATAGACGAAGGCATGACTGAACCCCCAAAATTAATATCCTCAGTGATACCTTTCCAACGGGCTATCACACGCCTAAAACGAAGATCGTATGCAAAAGTTACGACCCTGGGAAGTTGATGTACTAGCTTACCCAAAGGGGGCCCACATGACTTTTGGCGTTTCATCTCCCAGGGTTATGTTTTTGGATGTCTATGGTTTTTGGCATTCTTGCTTATTGTAAAAATGCCTTCAAAGCCTCATTGTAACCTTCTTCTTGCGAATGCGCTCTGCCATCACATCTCTTCTCAGAGATAAGCCGCCACCATTCCAGAAAGCTTGTTTCCGCTACATTTTACAGTTTCAGCTTATTTCGTTATTGAATAGAAAACAAGTTTTACTATATCTCTGTTATTTTGTGTTAAGCACCTGTTAATAATCTGTATTAATTTCGTTCTTCTCATAAAATATGGATCAGTGGTATCAGAGCGGTCTTCTCCTTGTCGTCTTAATGCATGTCCCCAACGAGGTCGGAGTACAAAGAGTTGGGTCTCGAGCTTGTTTCTATTGAGGATAAAAGCGCTTGCACGCCCAAGCGACCTCCCATGGAAGGAGAAAATAAAGATGATGGGATAGGAGATCCTTTCAAATTTTTGATTGAGGAAGCCCTCACGCAACAGAGGAAAGAGATGATGGATAGTTTCGTGCAAATCCTTCGGCGACTACCAACAGGCAATGCATCTTCTTTGAACAGAGGCGCCGCCCCCTTCAAGGTACAAATAAACTTTGATATTCCTATATTTGAAGGTCATATAGACGCAGATGTTGTAGACAAGTGGTTGAATCTACTAGAAGGGTATTTTTCTGTTCATAAATTTTCGAATAGAGAAAAGATTAATTTTGCGCTCCTCAAAGTCGTTCCCCATGTCAAAGATTGGTGGGAAACTTTCTGTGAGCAAAAGGAAACAGAGAAAACCTCATTATTTTCAGTCACGGCCACCTGGGAATCATTCAGGGATGCTATTAAGGAACAATACTACCATGTCGGAAGTTATGACGACCTGTATACCAAATGGACCACACTACGGCAAGAAAGAGACCAAGCAGTTCCAGATTTCACAAATATCTTCCATACCTTGCACACCAAGTTGGGTATCAAATATTCGGAGCGACATCTAGTGCTCAAGTATTGCAGTGCTCTGCATAGATACATCCAGAAAGAAATGGAATTTCTAGACATCTCATCCTTGGGCGCGGCCTATCGATATGCCGTCAAAATTGAGCAAAAGCTCAAACAAAAGACATGGCAATTTGGGCATGGGAACCCCTCACAACAAAAGCCAGGAAAGGGCGGTCCCAACCCACCGAACAAAGGACAGAGAAAAGATGGATAGTATCAAGACAACCAGTACAAGCCGCAAGCAAAGAAGGACACTGGAAAGACAAAGAAAGATACTGGGAAGTGGTGCGACTTCCATAAGAGCCCTTGGCATAACATTGTCGATTGTCGCTCAAAGCAGTCGCTGGTGGCCGAAGTGAAATCCTCTGAATCAGATGCAGATTCTGACTCTGATACGAAACCAAAAAGGGGAAGACAGATCATTGACGCAGAACCCAGCGCCGTCGTTTATACCACCAAGATCTAGCCTGGTTAACTAGACGAGCCAGAAGAAGGAGATCGCCTTTTCCATTCATAGATGTGGGTAAAAGCCACCCCACTACACTTCATCGCTGACAGCGGTAGCCAGAAGAATCTCATCTCAGTAGAGATCATCAAGCGGCTAGCCCTGCCAACAACATCGCACCCACAACCCTACACCATTGGATGGCTCCGCCAAGGAAGCGATCTCCGCGTCGACCAATAGTGTCGATTGTCATATGGCATCAAGCCCTTCAAAGATGAGGTATTGTGTGATGTTTCTCCTCTTGAAGTTTGTGATGTTCTTTTGGGCCAACCTTATTTATGGAAATGTCATGATGTATATGAGTCTAGGCCTCGTAATGTTATTATTACTTTGAATAGGAAATTGTACAGGATACCCGAGGCAGTCCCACCTAGTGCTATTTTCTTGATCTCTGCTAAGAAATGCAGGAAGGTCATCTCTCAGACGAGGCAGTTTTTCTTCTTTGTGATTCACTCTCAGAATAAGCGAAATATCAAAGCCACATCCAGGGTCTCTGCGACTGACCTCTCCACACAGCATAAGCAAGTAGATAAGGTCATGGAAGAATACTCGGATATCTTCTCCTCACCTACAGAGTTACCTCTGCACTGCCAGGCCAAGCACCCCATTGATCTGACCCCCAGTGCACCACTGCCCAATGGGACAGTCTATCGTCGCTCTTTGTTAGAGAATGAGGAGATCAAGAGACAGATCGAAGAACTGCTCCACAAGGGGCACATACGCCATATCTCATCACCTTGCGGGAGCCCAATCGTGCTGGTACAGAAGAAAGATGGAACCTGGCGACTCTGTATTGATTACCGGGCTCTGAATAAAATCACTGTCAAAAACTGGTACCCGATTCCCTGAATCGATGACCTCCTTGATCAATTCACGGGGGCCAAATACTTCAGTAAGATTGATCTGAAGTCTGGCTACCACCAGGTCCCAATAGAACAGACAAATGTATGGAAGACCGCCTTCAAGTCAAAGGAAGGACTTTTTGAATGGTTGGTCATGCCCTTTGGTTTGACAAATTCTCCAGCCACTTTCATGAGGATGATGGACGATATCCTGTGACCATTCACCAATACTTTTGTAGTGGTGTATCTGGATGACATTCTAATTTACAGCAAGACTTGGGATGAACACTTGCAGCATATTCAATAGGTTTTTCACACCCTGCGGCAGCACAAGCTATACGCCAACCTGGAAAAATGCTCCTTTGGCATGGACAGGGTCCATTACCTGGGCTACATAATTGATCGTCATGGTGTACATGTGGATCCAGCCAAGATCCAAGTCATCTGTGACTGGCCAGCCCCAACAACACTCATTGAGCTTCAGAGATTCTTGGGACTTGCTAATTTCTACCGCAGGTTCGTGTTGGGTTTCTCCCATATTGCATGGGCCCTCAGCCAAATAAACAGGGGTGGTGGTAAGGCGAAATTTGCGTGGGGCCGGTCCCAACAATAAGCATTCGATGATTTGAAGCAGCGCTTGTGCTCAGCCCCAGTACTTTCACTACCAGACCTGCAACATCCCTTTGAGATCGAGACAGATGCTTCAGACTATGTCGTGTGTGTCGTTCTCACTTAGCACGGCCACCCCGTGGCCTATCATAGTGAGACACTGTCAGATATTGTTCGTAAGTACCCTACTTATGATAAATAAATGTACTCCATTGTGCAAGCATGTCGCCAGTGGAGACATTACATTCTTGGGAAGGAGACAATCATCCACACTGATCATAAGCCACTGCAGTTCATGCAGACATAGGGAAAACTACAAAATGACCACCATCAAAAGTGGTCCACATACTTGTAGCAATTCCACCTCAACATCAAGTATAAAAAAAGAAGCACCAATCATGTCGTTGATTGCCTCAGCAGACCGCCAGTCGCAGCACTCACCACAGTGCTAGACTCTTGTGGCCATGAGACATATGGATGGCCCCAACTCTATGAGATAGACCCTGACTTCGCCACCACCTACCAAATGTTGGGTGCAAATGCAGTTGTCGATAATTTCCATCTTCAGGATGGGTTGTTGTGTCATCTGGGCCATATCTGTGTTCCATCAAGTGAGCGAGCGAAGCTGATCTAGGAAGCCCACTACAGTCGGGTGGCAGGACACTTCGGCCTCGAAAAGACAGTGGCGATGCTACAGAAACATTTCTATTGGTCGAAACTTCGACAGGAGGTCGGCAAGTATATCAGGTCTTGCACTGCCTGCGCTACTGCCAAACCGACCACTAAGAAACAGGGCTTGTACACCCCTCTTGCTACTCCTGACAGGCCATGGGAATCCATCTCAATGGACTACATGTCGGGCCTCCCATCCACCAAGCGGGGAAATGACTGTGTTTTTGTGGTTGCCTGCAAGAAGAGCATCACAGCAGAGGCCACTGCCAAGCTCTTCTTTGAATGAGTCTGGGTGCATTTTGGAATCCCACAAACCATTGTCTCAGATCGGGATAGTCAATTTCTTAGCACATTCTGGTCGAGCCTCTGGTCATTGTTGGACACCAAGCTCACCAAATCCACGGGCTTCCACCCCCAGACAGATGGTCAAACCGAGGTTGTAAATCGAATGATTGTGCATATCCTTCGCATGTATAATTCAAAGAACCCTCACACATGGGATGAGAGCCTTCATTATGTCTAGAATAGCTACAACCGAGCCTTGCATAGCTCAACTGGCCACAACCCCTTTCTAGTGGGGTTGGGATTCCAACCATTGGGTCCCATAGATGTTGCACTTCCCCTTGCGGTCACCTCAACTAACTCATCTCCTGCTCCAACTGAAGATGACAAAGCCACTCGGTTCATTGAGCGGATCCAGCACATCCGCCAACAAGTTCAGGATATCCTACAAAATTCCAATGACAAGTACAAACAATGCCATGATCAACATCGGGTGTCGCATAAGTTTCAGGTGGGCGACAAAGTTTGGTTTCACTTGCACAAAGAACGCCTTACAGGACCCCAACAGAAGCTTCGCCCACTCCATTATGGACCGTAATCTATCACCAAGGCCGTGTGGGATAATTCTTTTGAGATCAACATTCCTCCTTTCCTTGGCCTGCACCCAGTGTTCAACGTGGATCTCCTTCGCCCTTATTTCCCACCATTATTGGACACATCAGAAGCAGCAGAACAGTTGACACCAACAGAGATCAACCCCGACTGCATACAACAGGCATCCAATGATCAGATTTTGGATAGACATATCAAGGGCACTCAACAACAAAGGACCCAGCTTTATCGAGTCGTCAAAGCAGGGCAGCTCCTGCACCAAGGCAAGTGGCTCACCCGGGGCCAAATTCAGCAGAAATTTCTTCATCTAATGGGGGACCTCAACGCAATGGAGACCATTGCTTCCTAAAGAGGGAGGATTGATCTAGACGGATATCGGTGGCCACCTACCTTTTCCAACTGGCTCAAAACAGTTTTCTGACATTTTTGGCAATTTACTATTTTTAGCAGTTTTTACTTCCAGGGCCATTTTGAGGGCCTAAATGAATGTTTTTCGGTATCGAGCTCCTAAATTATTTTTGAAGATATATTAATCCCCCAAAATTAATCTCCTCGGCGATACCTTTCCAACGAGCTATCACACGCCTAAAACGGAGATCCTATGCAAAAGTTACGACCCCGGGAAGTTGATGTACTAGCTTACCCAAAGGGGGCCCACATGACTTTTGGCGTTTCATCTCCTAGGGTTAGGCTTTTGGATGTCTAGGGTTTTTGGAATTCTTTCTTATTGTAAAAATTCCTTCAAAGCCTCATTGTAACCTTCTTCTTGCGAATGCGCACTGCCGTCACATCTCTTCTCAGAGATAAGACGCCACCATTCCATCAAGCTTGTTTCCGCTACATTTTACAGTTTCAGCTTATTTCGTTATTGAATAGAAAACTAGTTTTACTGTATCTCTGTTATTTTGTGTTAAGAACCTGTCAATAATCTGTATTCATTTTGTTCTTCTCATAAAATCCGCATCAATGGTATCAGAGCGGTCTGATCCTTGTCGTCTTAATGCATGTCCCCAACGAGGTCAGAGTACAAAGAGTTGGGTATCGAGCTTGTTTCTCTTGAGGATAGAATCTCTCACATGCCCAAGAGACCTCCCATGGCAGGAGAAAATAAATATGATGGGATAGGAGATCCTTTCAAACTGTTGATTGAGGAAGCCCTCACGCAACAGAGGAACGAGATGATGGAGAGTTTCGCGCAAATCCTTCGGCGACTACCAACAAGCGATGCATCTTCTTCGAACGGAGGCGCAGCCCCCTTCAAAGTACAAATAAACTTTGATATTCCTATATTTGAAGGTCAGATAGACGCAAATGTTGTAGACAAGTGGTTGAATCTACTAGAAGGGTATTTTTTTGTTCATAAATTTTCGAATAGAGAAAAGATTACTTTTGCGCTCCTCAAAGTCGTTCCACGTGTCAAAGATTGGTGGGAAACTTTCTGTGAGCAAAAGGAAACAGAGGAAACCTCAATATTTTCAGTCAAGACCACCTAGGAATCCTTCAGGGATGTTATTAAGGAACAATACTACCCTATCGAAAGTTATGACAACCTGTATACCAAATGGACCACACTGCGGCAAGAAAGAGACCAAGCAGTGCCAGATTTCAAAAATATCTTCCATACCTTGCGCACCAAGTTGGGTATCAAAGATTCGGAGAAAAATTTGGTGCTCAAGTATCGTGGTGCTCTTCATAGATACATCCAAAATGAAGTGGAATTTCTAGACATCTCATCCTTTGGTGTGGCCTACTGATATGCTGTCAAAATTGAGCAGAAGCTCAAACAAAAGACGCGGCAATTTGGGCTTGGGAACCCCTCACAACAAAAGCCAGGAAAGGGTGGCCCCAACCCACCGAACAAAGGATAGAGAAAATATGGACAGTATCAAGACAACCAATACAAGCCGCAAGCAAAGAAGGACACCGGAAAGACAAAGAAAGATACCGGGAAGTGGTGCGACTTCCATAAGAGCCCTTGGCATAACATTGTCGATTGTCTCTCAAAGCAGTCGTTGGTGACCGAAGTGAAAGCCTTTGAATCAGATGCAGATTCTGACTCTAAGACAGAACCAGAAAGGGGAAGACGGATCATTGACGCAGAACCCAGTGCCACCGTTGCTACCACCAAGATCCATCCTGGTGAACCAGATGAGCCAGAAGAAGGAGAGAACCTCTTCCATTCACAGATGTGGGTAAAAGGAAACCCGTTGCACTTCATCGTTGACAGCGGTAGCCAGAAGAACCTCATCTCAGCAGAGGTCATCAAGTGGTTGGCCCTGCCAACAATGCCGCACCCACAACCCTACACCATTGGATGGCTCCGCCAAGGAAGCGATCTCTGCGTCGGCCAACAGTGTCGATTGTCATATGGCATCAAGCCCTTCAAAGATGAGGTATTGTGTGATGTTGCTCCTCTTGAAGTTTTTGATGTTCTTTTGGGCCAACCTTATTTAGGGAAACTTCATGTTGTATATGAGTCTAGGCCTCGTAGTGTTATTATTACTTTGAACAGGAAATTGTACAGGATACCCGAGGCAGTCCCACCTAGTGTTATTTCCTTGATCTCTGTTAAGCAATGCAGGAAGGTCATCTCTCAAATGGGGAAGTTTGTCTTCTTCGTGATTCGCTCTCAGAATAAGTGAAAGATCACAGCCACATCCAGGGTCTCTGCGATCGACCTCTCCACACAGCAGAAGCAAGTAGATAAGTTCGTGGAAGAATACTCGGATATCTTCTCCTCACCTACAGGGGTACCTCTGCACTGCCAGGTCAAGCACCCCATAGATCTAACCCCCAACACACCGCTTCCCAATGGGCTAGTCTATCGTCGGTCTTTGTTAGAGAATGAGGAGATCAAGAGACAAATCCAAGAACTGCTCCACAAGGGGCACATACGCCCTAGCTCATCACCTTGCGGGAGCCCAATCGTGCTGGTACAGAAGAAATATGGAACCTGTCGATTTTGTACTGATTATCGGGCTCTGAATAAAATCACTGTCAGAAACCGGTACTCGATTCCCCGAATCGATGACCTCCTTTATCAACTCACGGGGGCCAAATACTTCAGTAAGATTGATCTGACGTCTGGCTACCACCAGGTCCCAATAGAACAGAAAGATGTATGGAAGATCGCCTTCAAGTCAAAGGAAGGACTTTTTGAATGGTTGGTCATGCCCTTTGGTTTGACAAATGCTCCAACCACTTTCATGAGGATGATGGACGATATCCTACGACCATTCACTAATACTTTTGTAGTGGTGTATCTAGATGACATTCTAATTTACAGCAAGACTTGGAACGAACACTTGCAGCATATTCAGCAGGTTCTGCACACCCTGCGGCAGCACAAGCTATATGCCAACCTGGAAAAATGCTCCTTTGGCATGGAAAAGGTCCATTACCTGGGCTACATCATTGATCGGCATGGCGTACATGTGGATCCAGCCAAGATCCAATTCATCCGTGACTGGCCAGCCCCAACAACATTCACTGAGCTTCAGAGCTTCTTGGGACTTGCTAATTTCTACCGCAGGTTCGTGTTGGGTTTCTCCCATATTGCATGGGCCCTCAGCCAAATAAACAGGGGCGGTGGTAAGGTGAAATTTGCATGGGGTCGGTCCCAACAACAAGCGTTCGATGATTTGAAGCAGCACCATCCCCAGTACTTTCACTACCAAACCTGCAGCATCCCTTTGAGATTGAGACAGATGCTTCAGACTATCTCGTGGGTGCCATTCTCACTCAGCACGGCCACCCCGTGGCCTATCATAGTGAGACACTGTCAGATACTATTCGTAAGTACCCTACTTATGATAAATAAGTGTACTCCATTGTGCAAGCATGTCGCCAGTGGAGACATTACATTCTTGGGAAGGAGGCAGTCATCCACGCTGATCATAATCCACTGCAGTTCATGAAGACACAGGGAAAAATTCAAAATGATCGCCATCAAAAGTGGTCCACATACTTGCATCAATTCCACCTCAACATCAAGTATAAAACAGGAAGCACCAATCGCGTCGTTGATTTCCTCAGTAGACCGCCAGTCGTGGCACTCACCACAGTGCTAGACTCTTGCGGCCATGAGACATCTGGATGGCCCCAACTCTATGAGACAGACCCTGACTTCACCACCACCTACCAAATGTTGGGTTCAAATGAAGTTGTCGATAATTTTCATCTTCAGGATGGGTTGTTGTGTCGTCTGGGCCATATATGTGTTCCATCAAGCGAACAAGCGAAGATGGTCTGGGAAGCCCACTACAGTTGGGTGGTAGGACACTTCGGCATCGAAAAGACAGTGGCGATGCTACAGAAACATTTCTACTGGCCGAAACTTCGACAGGAGGTCGGAAAGTATATCAGGTCCTGCACTGCCTGTGCTATTGCCAAACCGACCACTAAAAAATAGGGCTTGTACACCCCTCTTGCTACTCCTGACAGGCCATGCGAATCCATCTCAATGGACTACATGTCGGGCCTCCCATCCACCAAGCGGGGAAATGACTGTGTTTTTGTGGTTGTTGATCTCTTTTCTAAGATGGCAATTCTGGTTGCCTGCAAGAAGAGCATCACAAAAGAGGCCACTGCCAAGCTCTTCTTTGAATGAGTTTGGGTTCATTTTGGAATCCCACAAACCATCATCTAAGATTTGGATATTCGATTTCTCAGGACATTTTGGTCGAGCCTCTGGTCATTGTTGGACACCAAGCTCACCAAATCCACATCCTTCCACCCCTAGATAGATGGCCAAACCGAGGTTGTAAATCGAATGATTGTGCATATCCTTCGCATGTATAATTCAAAGAACCCTTGCACATGGGATGAGAGCCTTCCTTATGTCCAGCATAGCTACAACCAAGCCTTGCATATCTCAACTGGACACGGCCCCTTTCAAGTGGGGTTGGGATTCCAACCATTGGGTCCCATAGATGTTGCACTTCCCCTTGCGGTCACCTCGACTGACTCATCTCCTGCTCCAACTGAAGCTGACAAAGCCACCCGGTTCATTGAGTGGATCCAACACATCCGCCAATAGGTTTAGGATATCCTACAGAAGTCCAATGACAAGTACAAACAGCGCCATGATCAACATCGGGTGCCGCATAAGTTTTAGGTGGGCGACAAAGTTTGGCTGCACTTGCAGAAAGAACGCCTTACAGGACCCCATCAGAAGCTTCGCCCACTCCATTATGGACCGTACACTATCACCAAGGCCGTGGGGGATAATGATTTTGAGCTCAACATTCCTCCTTTCCTTGGCCTGCACCCAGTGTTCAACGTGGATCTCCTTCGTCCTTATTTCCCACCATTATTGGACACCTCAGAAGCAGCAGAACAGCTGACACCAACAGAGCTCAACCCCGACTGCATACAACAGGCTTCCAATGATTAGATTGTGGACAGACAGTTCAAGGGAAGTCGATAACAAAGGATCCATCTTTATCAAGTCGTCAAAGCAGGGCAGCTCCTGCACCAAGGCAAGTGGCTCACCCAGGGCCAAATTCAGCAGAAATTTCCTCATCTAATAGGGGACCTCAACGCAATGGAGACCATTGCTTCCTAAGGAGGGAGTATTGATCCAGATGGATATCGGTGGCCACCTACCTTTTCCAACTGGCTCAAAACAGTTTTCTGACATTTTTGGCAATTTACTATTTTTAGCAGTTTTTACTTCCAGGGCCATTTTGAGGGCCTAAATGAAGGTTTTTCGGTATCGAGCTCCTCAATGATATCTAATTGAATATTGAGCCCCCAAATTGAATCTCCTCGGTGATACCTTTCCAATGAGCTATCACACGCCTAAAACGGAGATCGTATGCAAAAGTTACGACCCCGGGAAGTTGATGTACTAGCTTACCCAAACGGGGCCCACATGACTTTTGGCGTTTCATCTCCTAGGGATAGGTTTTTGGATGTCTAGGGTTTTTGGCATTCTTTCTTATTGTAAAAATACCTGCATAGCCTCATTGTAACCTTCTTCTTATGAATGCGCGTTGTCGTCACATCTCTTCTCAGATATAAGCCGCCACCATTCCAGCAAGCTTGTTTCCGCTGCATTTTACAGTTTCAGCTTATTTCGTTATTGAATAGAAAACCAATTTTACTGTATCTATGTTATTTTGTGTTAAGAACCTATTAATAATATGTATTCATTTCATTTTTCTCATAAAATCCGGATCAGTGGTATCAGAGCGGTCTGCTCCTTGTCGTCTTAATGCATGTCCCCAACGAGGTCGGAGTACAAAGAGTTGGGTCTCGAGCTTGTTTCTCTTGAGGATAGAAGATATCGCATGCCCAAGCGACCTCCCATGGTAGGAGAAAATAAAGATGATGGGACAGGAGATCCTTTCAAACTGTTGATTGAGGAAGCCCTCGTGCAACAGAGGAACGAGGTGATGGATAGTTTCGCGCAAATCTTTCGGCGACTACCAACAGGCGATGCATCTTCTTTGAACAAAGGTGTTGCCCCCTTCAAGGTACAAATAAACTTTGATATTCCTATATTTGAAGGTCAAATACATGCAGATGTTGTAGACAAGTGGTTGAATCTACTAGAAGGGTATTTTTCTGTTCATAAATTTTCGAATAGAGAAAAGATTACTTTTGC
>ML789001.1:38414-49299 GCA_009831015.1 Picea engelmannii
TTTTACAGCACCTGATTTGGTCAAAAACTCCAAAAGTTATGGCTTCTGCCATTTTTCCCCTTCAGGCTTGCTGTCTCCTGTTCGCCATTTCGCACCTCTGCCAGACTGAACCTAGCTCTGAGCGTTTCTCGTGCCAAAACTCAGCGCCAACGCGCGTCCCGCAAAACATGCCAATTTGTCGCACCATTAGTGAACTAAGCCCCCCAAGGTCGGAGGTGTTGGGCGCATGGGGGGGCCATATGGCCACGTCCCGCGCATAAAAAGGGCTAAGTTCCAATGTTAAATGTTGAAGTGACAAGTGGCGGGCGCGTGGTTTAAAACTCAACAAAAATCTCGCGCAATAAAACTCCGTGTATAAAACGGTCACATGCCACCCAATAACCGTGGCTTAAACCATACGTAAACCCCGCGCGCGCACTTACCACAGGCATGGTCACATGGCATTTTACGTAACCGTGGTCTTTACATTTAAAAACCCAAACCGCGCAATACCAAAATGTATTATGGTCATATTTAATAAACAAGATAACCATGCGCTCTGAAATATATATGTGGTCACATATAATAGGCATACGCCCTCGGGCTGAACCTTTAAACCAATCCCCGCGCATCCAAATAAACCAAAGGCATGGTTGTATGGTTATAAAATAGAACCGTTGGTTAATTAAAATACCAAACTGCCGCGCGCCCAAAACAGAACCCAAGGTCATATGTTAATTGCAATGGAACCATGTTTTAAAACACCACAAGACCCCGCGCGCCAATATAATGAATGGTCATGTGTATATTGATACGACCACGGGCTTTATATCAAGTTTGAAATCCCACGCAACGCATAGAACCGGGGTTGGGGCCAAGCCCTGGCCCGACCCCTGCGCCGTTTGCAAAACAAATGAAATTTAAATATATATTTTGCCACTTATGGTATAAGAACCAACGCGTGGTCTGGTGGTCGGGCGGATTATGTTAAAGTGTTCACCGGAGGGGAGGTTCGGGGATCGAACCCCGCAGCCTCCATATAAATTTTATATGACCAAATAGTCAAACCCAGGGTGCCACATGGCAGCCCTTGATTGGGCCACGTAGCACTCTTCTATTTGTTCAATGATGCCACGTGTCAACACTCTATTCAGCCACGCTAACCAGTAAATGCTTGCCACGTGTCACAACATTACTCGTCCACAGTCAACCAATGAAAATGTGCCACGTCAACCACCTGCCACGTCAACTGTATGGTTGCCACATCATCTGTATGGCCTCTGCCACATCAGCTGTACGGCCTGCCCAGTCAGCATCATTTTTTTTTCCTGTTTGGCTCGGCGAACAGATCGCGATAACTTCTCCATACAAACTCCGTTTGCAAAAGTAAATATACCACTAGAATCAGGAGAACGAGACAGACACAATGGCACCATTTTTGTTGCATTCCGAGCACTTTGAAAATTGAGCAAATTTTAGACCCCTGGTCCAAATTCTGATCAGTCCTAGGCCTTCCAAGGCCAACGTTCCACTAAAAATAGGTTAACCCCCCTAGGTCAAGCCATGGCAGGGTGCCTCTGGTGGAATGTCCTCCTCTTCTTCGATGCAAAGCCCCTGATCTATATTTTTCCTATCTCTACCCCCTGGTGGGGTCTCAACATCCATCTAATGGGCTCTTCAGCCCCATGGAGGTCCGAACTGATCATCTCCCCATGTGTACTGGTCCAAATGGTACCTTTCCATCGGGCATGGTTCTATACATCAAAAGCTATGCCCTCCATGGGCTCATCAATCACAAGGATCATAACAATGTCAATCACATCTTGTCATCAGTATTATTAAACATGTGCATAAAATCCCTAATACATCAGTTAACATCTCAAAGATGTTACACAAGCCTACAATACAAGTCTGGAGAAAAGGACAAGGCATCCTATTGGGCTAGTGTCCACAGAAGAAGGAAATTTCCTGGAAGAAAACTTCATCCAAGCCATGTAAGTGGGTGATGTGGTCAGGGGATGTCCAAACATGTGGGTGTAGTGAGGGCCAAGGATGCAAAAATGTTACCTGTGGGTGCCTTTATAGAAGGTAAGTTGTACCTGTCCTGTCATGGATGCAATTTTTGCAAGCCCATTCTTGCCTTTTATTCTTTATTATTTTATTCTTTTATCTTTTATTTATTTTTGTTCAAGATCTAAACAGGGGACACTGCCCTTACATGGTGACTAGTGGTGACAGTGTTACCCACAAGTATTTTCACAGAAATCAGAAGACTGGCTCGTGATGAGACACCCTTTCCCTTGGACATGCAACCGAGAGTCACTACCCTGGTGTGGTGACTAGCTAATAGCAATGCCATACTGTTAGATACCCATGGACCTAATAGGTTGGCTAGTGATGAGACCCCCTATGCTCTGGTTAGGCCTTGTTTTATTATTTTTCTAGGTCCCTCTTGTTTCTTGCTGAGAATATTTTTATTACTTTCTCGGGGATCCCTGGGTGAAGCATCTCGAGGCTTTATTTTTAGGATTTTATCTTTTACCAGCTTTATTTTACCTTCTGGGCCTTTAGTCCCTTCTTCCCATGAGATAAGGTGTGATCCTAAAAATAGGTCAACCTAATGTCTAGACAAGTGGAATGGGATAGGTGAGTGAGAAACAATATGGAAAAGTGGTTCCATGTTGGGAGCAGATGATGGCTTTTAGAAATCCCCCCCAGTAGCAAACCAAAACCTACAGACACTGGCTTGCTAGGGCACCTTGTCAATCCCCCCAAACATGGTCAAGCGGGCAAGTATAAGATCCAAGCAGTTGTTAGAAATAAAAGGAATCAAATGCATACATTCAATGGTTTTGATGATCAAAGTGACACATACCATGATACCCAGACGAATTACCTCATGGAGAAAGAACCTTCTGACACAGGACCAAGCCAATGGTGATGGATGTTTTTATTGCTGACAAGATAAAAATGTTGGAAGAAAGAAAAGGTGGGTCCTCCAAGGCCAAGCTAAATTCAATCCTGCTCTCGGTACTCCATGTCTAGTACCTATGGGCCTCAAGACATGATCTCCTATTTATCCCTGAAAGTGGGGCATAATAGGGTGTTCAGTGTCATGCGAGGTTTAGCTTCGATAAACCTCTTCAACTGGAGGTAGTATGTGTGAAAGACAACATTCAACTGCACTGTTTTCCCATATCGCTCGAGTACCAGAGCGTGGTGAACTTCATAGCAAGCAGCTCGAATGACTCAATGTCCTGGAAGGTCACACCTTCCGGCATCTCCCAAGAAACAAACATGATGAAGATCAAGAGATAGATAAAGTGGAACTCATAGCCCTGATCTCGTGGTTCGTGAAAATATAATTTAGTTGATTATCTAGGTACTTTGTCCAGTTCATCTGTACGCCTTCCACGCATTTCCTCGTGAGGTCAATGACAAATCTTGTGACCTGCATGGGTATGTTCTTTCTTACTAGATTTTCTGCAATTAACTGACATGCTAGGCCCACTACTCCATTTTGGATGGAAGCTACCTTGTAGCCTCACATCCCCTCGATCTTATGTGCTAACGCATGATCTGTGGCTTTCCCTGGATAGAAATCCTGTGGGTCAGGTTCTTGCATACTCAATCCAGTGATACTATGGATCAATGTCAGATCGACTATGATACAATGGTCTAGCCATAAGTAGCCGTCATGGTAACATGAAAGTAGGAGCTTAAGACATGCATTAACTTCCTGGTGCCTTCAAAACTGTGGGATTTTCATTACATTCTATAGGGTGGACTAGCCGAGGTTCATTGTCCATGGATGGGGGATCATTTTTTAATTCTTCCCCTTTGTCCTGGTCAAGTGTTTATATGGGTCAAGTGTAATATGGTTCTTGCGGTCCCCTAAGTTGACGTCATTGAACTTCAACGTTGCGATATTGTCCTGCTGCGCTCGAACTGTGTGTATCCCCTTCGGTAGGTATGCAGTAACCATGGTGTACTCAAAATATCTCTATACACTATCACAACTCACTGTGTAGGCTAGAGGCGGGATGTAGTCGAGTAAACGATCAGTATTAGCTTCTCATTTTCTAGGTTTTCTTTGTGCTTGGTTCTATTTTCCATTGCTGGTCAGGATGGTTCAGATTCGCGAGTAGTCGATGAAGAGGCTTGCACTCCTCTCATCGACGATTCTTGTATACCCTCAGACATTACTCTTTTAGTCATGAGGTCGATGAGTACCTCCTTCATAGAATCTTCGACTATGCTAAGTTCTTCAGACATACACACTCGTGGTTTCCTATCTCGGGTTTGAAGAATATCTACTCAATGCAATAGGATGGATAGTGATAACTCGATGATCACTGCGCGAAATCAACTAATATGTGAGCTTAGATAATTACAGTTAGAAAAAGTTTTCTTGGTGCAAGGTTCGACGTAATAAGTAGATAAATAGGCAACGGATCTCTCCAATAGGAGAGAAGCCTTCATTAACTCAGTTCTATCTGTTATGGCGTGGTCCCAACGGTCTGATGGCGAGATTTCTGACCATAAATTCCTTTCTACCCATTCGGGGTATTGGTCTAATGGTTATACTGTTCCCAACGACTATATTTCTTTGCCATGGAGAAGTGCCATCTAACGTTGTTCTGATATAACGACGAAGTGCCATTTTTGTAAATCTTCCTTCTACAAAGTTCCCTCTGGAACCTTCTGTAACTTTTCGATCTTTGATCTCTTCTTGCTTAGTTTTCTAGCCTGCTTTCCAGTGAGCTTTGTCTTGGTATTCCTCTTTCCATTCTGATTCTTATCTCCTCTTGGCATAGTAACTTCATGCTATTGAGATTATTTCCTAGGATTCAATGGTAATACTTCTTCTGGGGTAGGTGCTTCAGTCTTCTGTGAGTCTTCTTGTGTTCTTCGAATGTCGACATCCAAGTCTCTGGTTTTAAATAAATTGATCTATTCTCTTGTTCTGCAATCAAGTGTGTGATCTTCCTAGTCATGAAATATTTCAATTCTTGCTTCTTCTTCTCTAATACTTCTTCTTCTTTCCTTCTGGCCTGATCCCTCTCAATCCAAGGTTTTTCTAGTAATACAGAAAATGGGGTGCTTTTCTCAATAAATTTAACAATCTCAAATTATTCTTTTGTCAAAGTTCCATGAGCCCTCATAGATATCTGGGTAATTCTTCCACACAGAGTTATCAACTTTCCTATAAATAATCCTATTCACCCCAATGAAGGAATCATAGTAGGATTTCCTAAAATTTCCCAAGTTCTTTCTGTCATAATATTCACCCGCGTTTCTTCATCCAGAACATAGTCAATGTCAAAGTGTCCTATTCTTTCTTCTATTCACTCTTTTTCTTTGAATATCTCCGATAAGTTGATATTTTAGTGGTCATTCATGGGTTCTTTCATTTGCAACAATATAGTCTCTGATTCTTTCTGGGGTAATGCCATGGTCTTATTGTCTTGACCTTCCTCAGGGTTTTCTTGGCTCATATTCATTCTTTCAAACTTAGCAATCATTCTAGGTAAATCCAAAACTTCATGATCCACAGCTTTACAACAAAGAAAACTAGGTCTTCTACCAAGGAATTCCTTAGCCAGATGACTCAGTCTTCTACAAGTATAACAAAGGGTTAATCCTCTCTTTCTTTTAAATGATCCCTAGCCCTTGTGGTACTGTGCACTAGAATTATAATAGCTAACCTGCAAAAAAATCTTTCTAGGATCCTGCATCCATTTGTTAGTCCAAACATTCTTTCTATGCATAGGTATAACATATCTTTCATTATGTCTATCATATCTACTCATATCAAACATCTTTTCTTCTAGTTGTGCCCTAATTTTCAGGCTAGGACAAAATTTATCAAAGATACCTAGATTCATACTCTTGAAACAAAAATTTCCACTAATCTTACTTTCAGCAGAGCACAAAACTTCCAGATCTAAAAATTTTCGCTATTCTTACCTCTATCAGAGCACAAATCATTCAGATTGTTGACATGAAGTTTAATTTTTCTACCCTTTAAAACTGAAGCTTCATCTTTTCCTAAGTCATGGAGCCTCCCTTAGTCCAAAAAAGGGAGTCAGAGTCTTTCATTCCTTTTTGGGTTTTGAGATTTGGTTTTTCTCGAGGTATGATCTTCAACCATCCCAATTTCCCAGTGTCGAAATCTCGAAACCACTTAACATATTAAAAATTAAAAAAATAAAAAAAATAAAAAGGGGGGAAGAAATAAATGTTACATTTTCTATCACTTTCCACAAAACACTCTTTAATTCATAATTAATTAAACTCCTAAATGCATTCATCTTTCCCTTACTCTTTCGTGATTCGAGTTTCTTTCTATTAAAGCATTTTTGAACTCTCACCCTTTGAACTCCCGATCCTTGATTTTTCGAAAAAGTAAAAGTAAAAAATAATTATTCACTAATCTTGATTAATTAAAGATTTAATACGAATGATTAGCGCCTCACTAATCCCATCGCAATTTTGCGATCCAGGGTTTTCTTATGACATATCTCCTGACAACAAGATCCTGAAGTTTTGAAATGGGAAATCGCGTTTTCTTTAAACAAAGTCTAAGATTAAGGTTAAGTTGTTTTCAAAACATGATTAGTGATAACTAAGCTTCTTTTCTCATTTCAGGAATTGAGGAAGGAAACGATTTTCAAAATTCTAGTTCTGAAATCATCGATATATGGCAGTATTAATAACAGGTAAATGAAGATATTTTTTGATGCGAAAGTGTATCTCCATGCATATGTTTCCATTAAAGCACTAATTTTTCATCGCCTGTATCAGTACACTTGTCATAACATAAATAAAGGGTTAATAACGGTCCTGTGTTTCGAACTTCATTCTTATCCTTTACATTTGTAGCAAATCTCATTTATCTAGTTTTATACACATTCTCTCTGTAAACAGGTTTCTGGTCCAATGTAAACATCATGGCACCTAAGAAGGCACCCAAGAAAAGCAAAGAAGTTGCAGAAAGCTCGAGTCCATATGGATACGTTGTATCTTATACAACATCGCATGCCATCAATTCCATTAAATATTGGAGGTAAATTTTTGAAACTCTGGATTATGAAATTAAGAATTTCCCTCATGATGTCGACAACAAAGTTCGAGACATAGTGGAGTCTAACCTTCACAAAGTAGCTACATAGCCGCGACTCATGACTTATAATGACATGATCAGTTGGGCCTTAGAGCAAACCGATGTGCAAACGATAAGCATTCTGGACAGCTGAGGGGTCGTCATTGGGTCTTTCAGACTGGAGCATATACAAGTAATGTATAAACTATATCCCAGTCCCATAATAAAGATTTCGTAAGTGAGTTTCAAAAGAAATAATGTTTTGAGTCAGACCAAACATATCCTGGTATAATCAAAGACTGGTGGAGACACGAAACAAAATTCAGGGCCGACGCCTATGGTGTTTATACCACAACCTCTTTAAATGAGTATATGGTCTATGTGGCAATGATGTTATGTAGACTTTTCAGGAAGAAAAGTCCTACCCATTTCCCTGCAGAATGGGTACCTCTTTTGCACGAGGCAGGAGAAGGTTACAACTTCAATTGGGATAAGATTTTATCTGATAACATAGAAAAGGAGGTCATGGAATATCAGACTACAAGATCCAAAGGCCAACCAGTAGCCTTTTATATGTATGCATACATCATGGATGCTATATGCTTCACAACTCCTTTCCTTTGATGAATTGGAGTTGGAATCTGACTTACCCGGAACCTATTCATGAATATCATTCTAAACTTTGGGAAGAAAACACCAAGGACTCATTCTATGAAATCTGTCATTTCATGGTGATACGACTACATTAGATGCTATACGGTTGTGCACGTCCCCATATTTCATAGTTGGTCATAGGAAGCCTCAGGGCCATTGTTGACTGGTTTATAGAGGAGAATTTATTCTACATCAGAGTTTTCATATGTTCAATCCCTCCACATGCGCTCCCAAAATTCCTCCCTGATATACTGGTGTGCAGGGAGATATCTCATCAAATAGTAACAGGTGGAGTTAGGATAGAAATAAAGATGACTCAAAAGAAGCCTTGGCTGGTTTTTTCTGTTCATATTGGGAAATTTTCACTTCTCAACTTGGTTTATTCCAAAGTTGAAGTGGCAGTGCTGGAGGAGGTCAAGTTGGTAGACCTCGAACACAGGAAGCATGACCCTTACCAGTTAGTGGGAAAACACATGGCCCACTGTAATATAAAGGCTTATGAACATGAGAAGTCCCCTTGTGATGACATGTTCAAAGGGACTAGGACCTATGAGGAGGTGTTAGAGAGGGTACAGACACTGTCGTCCAACTTGCAATATAGTTTTCATACCTTCCATAATAATAGATAGATTAGTCTACCCAAAGTACTGCAAGGAGAAGTAGTCACCCTTCCTTAGGAACAAGAAGATACTCCTCCAGGATTCGGAAAAGAAGCACAAGATAAATTCAATCCCAAAGAATTTCCACAGGAGACTGAAAGGTCTTTACAAAATGAAGAGGACTTATAGATAGAAAATCCAGAGACGGAAGCAGAGAGGAGGTCCGAGACACCTCCTGACTCTAGTAAGTCCACTCCCTCTTCATCACCTGTTGTTGATGTCAATATACCTAAGGCCATAGGAGAAATAATATCTACAAAGCTAGGAATTCCCATAGCTTCCTTAACCCCTTTAAAGTCCGCATTTGGACTCCCACAGATGGGATCCATATATGTTAGTGATCTCACCCCTATCTCCTGAGAAGAGATCCCTCCTTCTGATTATTTTTTTCAACAAAAAGAGGAAGGTTGTCCTAAAACAAGAGATATATATATATATGAGGGAGGGGGGTATGGTGAAGAGGCATAGGGCCTTGGTAGATGGCCAGAATTTGGAAGAGGAGGATTTCTCTACAGAGGTAGCAGGCTCCATGGGAGCCATGGAAACATAAAACCTTTTTACTATGGAAAACATGAGAACAAGGATAAATAATAGTAACCACATAATAGCTCAGTTGCAAGACCAGTTAAATAATGTTGAGAAAAACATTAGAGAAGAGGTGAATAAAAGCTTGGAGCAGGTCAGAGCTGTTGAAAGGCAAGAAATTCAATCACTCAAATCAAGCCTAGATGAAATGAACCAGAGGATACAAGCAAGTCAGGTGTAGGTTACTCAACAAAAGGAGCTCATAAAACAGCTACAGGCTAAGTTAAATTTCACAGAAGGCCGAGTTGTAGACTTAAAGGCTTTCCAGACCCTCTCACTGGAAGCACATACAAATATATAAGCCGAGCTACAAAAATGGATCTCCAAAATAAAGATCATCCAAAATTACTTTCAAGAGGTAAGCAAAATCCTTGATGATATTATTTTTCTGGAAAAGGAGGCTAAAGCAGCAAGGAATACCTTCCAGAAATCAGTTGCATGTTCAGGAAATAGAGAGATGTCAAAAAATCTAAAGCTTTATGTCATAGAACAAATAAGAGGAGACATCATGCTCAAGGTATGGGAAACAAACATATTCAAAAACAAGAAGATAGTCAAAGAAATCAAAGACGACTGTGAGGGAATCTTTGATTCTTTGGATAAGAAAGCATTAGGTATTAAAAGAAATGATTTCTCTAAGCCACTGGGGCAGATAAACATCGTGAAACAATAGTTGAACTACAAAGAGGTATTGAAGGAGATTTAGGCGGAAATTTCACATTTGAAGGAAATCGACACCAACCTAATAGACAAATGGTTGGTACAACCCAATTTAAAGTTGCAAGTGATCAAGTTTGCTGATAAAGTGTAACATCCCGCTCTGGAGCGCTTACCAAACTTATTCTTTGAGGACACTTGCTCGCAAGTGATCTGGATTTTTATGATGATAAAACTTTTTCCTTCATTATGATGAGTTAAGTTATATGACATGATGTTTTTACTACTTTGGTGTAGACAGGTGCGGTTGACTCAGTTTCATGGAGTGTGCAGGGTTTCGGACCTTGAGGATGCAGAGGCATCGGTGGAACTCCCTTGGACTCTGGATTGAGTCAGGGAGTGGGCTATTTGGGTCGTTTCATTTATGGTGATATTGTTTTGTTTTGATGATATGCTATTGATTTTATGATATGTGGTTGACATGATCTGACATGATGGTTCATGATGCAGGCTGACGATAGCTTGCCGACCAAGACTCACATATGGAGTAAAGGGGCCACACACGAGTTCTAGAGAGATTGAGGGAGAGGTGTGGACAACAGCCCTGCCACAGCCTACTAGCACTCATACCGTGGCTCGAACTGTAGGTTAACGATTACCTAGTTCGAGAGGATCCATGATGCCGTGAGGGCAGACTGCGACAGTCGCTCACGATGATTCTAAGGGGCGCGCAATAAGGCGAGGGCCTTATTCCTTAGAGCCCTTAGTCTCCCACAAGCTCACCTGGTGGAGTGTTGACTCCAGGGGTTATAGATGTCTACCAATCCGTCAAGTCAGTGAGTGGAACCCTTGGAGCACATGGTGCATCCTGAAGGGCACATCACGCAAATAAATACAAGTCAGCGAGTGGCACCCTTGGAGCACGTGGTGCATCCTGAAGGGCACGTCGCGCAACAGAAGCAAACGAGGTGAGTGGAACCCTTGGAGCATGTAGTGCATCCTGAAGGGCACGTCGCATTGATGATGATGATGAGACTACCTGGATGACCCTAAGACCTTAACGCCTGATAAAATTCTTAAAATGACTCCCCTAATGAATTGTCGCCTAGTCAATCTAAACCTAAATTTAAAACTTCTCAATGATAAAATTCTGGTAAGCCCTAAGAAAATATCCTACAAAAATAAACATAAGGGCATAAACTAAAACCCTCCTATGTGCTAGTTAAGTCCTCTTAAACTAAGGGGG